>CAJQUW010009804.1:0-83955 GCA_907163375.1 Prostheceraeus crozeri | reverse complement strand
TTTTAATCTGTAAACTGCTGAAACGATATTTTTTCATTTACAACTAGTAGAACGCTGAGTCTAACTTGCAAACTAGTAAATCCTACGATCTTGTCTCACAAACAGTTATACCTTTCTTTCTAGCATATAAACTGTTATACCTCTATTTCTAACATACAAGTAGTTAAAACTTTATTTCTAACTTACAAACAGATAAAACTTTATTCCTAACGTACACACTGTTGAAACTTTATTTTTCAGCTTGTAAACTGTTGAAACTTTGTTTTGTTTCTAACATATAAACAGATAAAACTTTATTTCTAACGTACACACTGTTGAAACTTTATTTTTAACTTGTAAACGGTTGAAACTTTATTTTATTTCTAACACACACACACACACAAACAGTCATAACTTTATTTCTAACGTACACACTATTGAAACTTTATTTTAATCTGTAAACTGTTGAAACGATATTTTTCATTTACAACTAGTAGAATGCTGAGTCTAACTTGCAAACTAGTAAATCCTACGATCGTACTCTACAAACAGATAAAACTTTATTTCTAACGTAGATACTGTTGAAACTTTATTTTTAACTTGTAAATGGTTGAAACTTTATTTCTAACGTACACACTATTGAAACTTTATTTTTAATTTGTAAACTGTTGAAACTTCATTTTATTTCTAACATACAAACAGATAAAACTTTATTCTTAACATACGCACTATTGAAACATTAGTTTTAACTTGCAAACTATTGAAACTTTATTTTTAACGGTTGAAACTTTGTTTTATTCTAACATACAAACAGATAAAACTTTATTCTTAACTTGTAAACTGGTGAAACTTCATTCTATTTCTAACATATAAACAGATAGAACTTTATTCTTAACATACACACTATTGAAACTTTATTCTTAACCTGTAAACTATTGAAACTTTATTTTTAACTTGTAAACGGTTGAAACTTTATTTTTAATCTACAAACTGTTGAAACTTTATTCTATTTCTAACACACAAAAAGCTTAAACTTTATTTTTAACATACACACTATTGAAACTTTATTTTGTAATCTGTAAACTGTTGAAACTATATCTTTCATTTACAAATAGTGGAACGCTTAGTCTAACTTACAAACTATTAAATCCCGCAATCTTATTTTTACAAACAGATGTAACTTTATTTCTAACGTACACACTGTTGAAACTTTATTTTTAACTTGTAAACTCTTGAAACTTTATTTTATTTCTAACATAGAAACAGCTTAAACTTTATTTATAACACATACACTATTGAAACTTTATTTTTAATCTGTAAACTGTTGAAACTATATCTTTCATTTACAAATAATAGAACGCTTAGTCTAACTTGCAAACTAGTAAATCTTATTCGTCATCACATCTAACTGTTTAAATCTTCATCATGGAAATCAATGTTCCACAGTCATTTGAAAAAGATATGATCACCCTTCATCTAACCCATCCGTTGCATGATAACAACAACTCTTCGCATAATAACATTTATTGAATAACTGTAACAAGCATGCATTACAAATCAATGGTTTGAAACAGATAAAATAGATACAGCTGGTAACTGTCATATAGCGAGCAATGATAACCATATAGGACTTTGGCAGTGTTGAGGTAAGGAGGAAAGAAGCATTGGTTATGAACGTAGCTACTACAACGAACAGACAAAATAGGAACACACAAATCCTTAAAACGTTTCGTGACTTCATGATAGTGTTGATTCACTCTTCTATCCCAAGGTGGGAGCAAAATATCATTAATGACTAGATTGGGAAATACTTTCCTCTCCTTACCAGGATTATTACAAAAAATGCGTATAACATTGAAAGCAGCTAACCATCGTTTAAAGTCAATAAGAAGAGCAGTCTCACAAGAAAAGCCATAGTCTTGCAAATATTTCAGATTAAGTCCATGAATGTGTTTTCTCGCCCATTGATCAACATTGGGATCACAGGTGGCATGTTGATGATAGACACTAACAATCTGATATGTCCAATTGTTCATAGCAATAGCACTGAGCTCCTGCACAGGTTCACCCTCACAATCCATAAAAATGATGATAGAAGCCTAAAACGGAAATTACACATCTAAGGAAACGTTCTATAACATATCACAAAATGAAGAATTACATCGATGCTTTTCACGACAAAATACACAAATGATATGATGGCAACGAAGAAGTAAAATGTATCTAATAAGACCACGTCCACAACACTCAAAGCACATAAGCGAATTGTCATAGGGTAGAGTTAGGAAAGGATTAGCAATTCTCTTTCCTTGACTTGCGTTTGGAAGTAGCATTCTTGTCCGACTTGCGCTTCGTACCACCCCCGTTAAGGATTTCGTCAATAATGTCATCTACGCTGGGTGGCTTTGGAATACATAGGATGAATTCAGTGTATATCGAGAGAGAGGCTATTTTGTTATCCTTGTGCTGACCATAATATAGTCCATTCACTTTGAAAATGATATCCCAAGTACTTCTCCGAGCTCATCACATCTGATGGGTATTGATTGATCGCCATCCTTTTTATAATAACTACACCAATGTGATAATGGTAGGCAAAGTTGATTGCCATCCCAAATCTTTCTGTAGGGAGTATCCTTTTCAACTCTCGCCTTCCACTCTTGAGCAAGAGGAGTGGGAATGTCCATATTTAATGTCACGTACTCTTCAATAATGTCAAGTTGGTGGCGAATGTACGGACTCACGGGGATGAGTATGTAATCCCCATACTGATTGCTCAATATCTTCACATCAGTGGAAGGGAGCATTCCCGTTCGCAGTACTACGCTGTGATCCTCATGACGCAAGACTTGTTTAAATTTACGCTGTAGCGGTGTAGGATTATGTACCTTTGTTGTTTCTTCCACTGGTCTCAGCTGTAGATGATCTGATTGTAGCGAACCTTGTAACGTCTGGCCACCATTTTGTCCTGTCAGTGTAGTAGATGTAGAAGATGCCTGAAAATAAAAAAGATTCTATCAAGTTTACGTTCAAGGGAGGAGAGGGAGGAAAGTAGCGACTTACCATTTTAGTTGGATAATATAACAGGGATGTAGAGAGAGAGAGAGAGAGAATGTGCGTCCGTCACTTGTACGATTCAACGATGGAATGATTCTCACTGTGGAAGGCTCTCTATTTATAAAGGAATGCTTGATTCTCATTAGACAACAATCCTCATTGGAGAATAGCATCAAGTTGATTCCCACTCTCACCGATGCTTCATTCGCCCGCTAGCGCTCATCGTCTCCTTTCACCGTCTCGACTAAAGCTCTATTGTATTCTTCCGTTGATAGGTGTGGTAAAACACGGGTGGGCAAATGTGTGTCGTCGCGCCATTGATAATAATACTCCAACAGTAGGCGACCATGCTTGAATACGCGCCTTGGATATTTCAGCAAAGTCTCATCAATCAATTTCCTACTTTGAGCCACACTCATGAATACAATGTGGGAGACAAGCTCGTTGTGGGGGAGGGTGTGGGCATACACCAATGGTTGAATGTAGGTTGTAAGCATATCATCATTCATCATGAGTTGGAAGCCTATCACTGAAGGCAGCTCGACATACGTCGTTAGAGTCACCTAAACAATGTCCTCCATGCTCTGGGAAACTACCTGCGCCATCGGCTGAATCGCTCCTCTCGTCGTCAAAAGAATGTACATAGCTCATGCACTCCAACTCTCTCAGTGCTGTAGGCGTATTTTATACCACCCACCCCTACGCTCCTCTGGTGTTAACTTTCGTTTAGCAAAAAGTCGTCATGAAATTTCAACGACGGAGTAAAAGTTTGATATGATACACTCCTGGCAAAATAACTCATGAAGTAGCTTTGCTGTGATACATTTCTATCTGTAAACATATGGTAATGTTAAAGTGAATCTAAAACTTTTCAGCTTATTAATTGTTCATCGTTGCATCAACGCTTTAACTCGTGAACAGTTATAATTTTATTTTAATTTACACTTAGTCTAACTTGTAAACTAGTAAATCTTGCGATCTTATTTTTACAAACAGTTATGCCTTTATTTCTAACATACACACTATTGAAACTTTATTTCTAACTTGTAAACTCTTGAAACTTTATTTTGATATACAAACAGCTAAAACTTTATTTCTAACGTATACACTATTGAAACTTTATTTTTTAAATTGTAAACTCTTGAAACTTTGTTTTTGATATACAAACAGCTAAAACTTTATTTCTAACGTACACACTATTGAAACTTTATTTTTAACTTGTAAACTGGTGAAACTATATCTTTCATTTACAAATAGTAGAACGCTTAGTCTAACTTGTAAATCTTAAAACATTTCATATGGGCGATAATGGTAGATGAAATAGTGTTAAATAAAATTAAGATAGCTTACATGATTCTGGGATAGCAATCGACTGCGATCCATGTGTAAAGAGCTTGTTAGACTACGGAAGAGAGAAGTGTGTTATGTTGCGTGTGGCGCGTGAGTGTCCTCCCATTTCATTCCATTCATCAATTCGTCTCATTGATAGAGACAGGTAGAACTCATGGTTCTCATAACGTATGCAATGGAAAGTTTTAGGCAACCTTCGACAGTTGGATAAATGTCGCCCTGGCGCGAATGCATACTACGTTGAGACAGAGGCAATCACTTGCAAACATGACGCAGAGAGGTTAAACAAGATTGACCATTGCCGAATGTCCCTTGCGGTATACATAGCTACGGGTTTCACCGCCGCCCTTTACAGGAACGCCCGTCGAAAGGAAGTATTACACCGAACTTCATTTGCAACGTTCAAGTTGACTGATAACAGATTCAACTTAATGATAGTATTCGCCAGTCTGAAGACTGCCCAGGGCAAACCGCGTGGAGGTTCTATCATGTCTTGCCCCATGGTGGCCCTTAAGAGAGCCGGTGGTTCGTTCTCGGGAGTAACGTCATCTTACACCCTACCAATTCTGCTGAGAGAGTCTTTGACTCTCTCTTTGGTAGCACTGTCGACTTCCACACTAACTGGTACATGGCTAAAAAGTGGAATGTAGCGCCATTCCGTTGGATTGACAGCAGTTGCTGTCATCGGATTGCCAATCCGAGCAAGATTATTATAAACTCTGTCTTGCTCCTCTAGCCTGACAAACTCCTCAAATAAATTTCGAGGCCTTAACTGCGGTCCGCGAGGAGAGCTGACTTGACTGTTCGGCGTCTGCATGATTGAAATGAAATGAAATGAGAGGCGGTGGTTTATATACCCCTCTAACGCGACGCAACGTTCAAGTTGAGTGAGAGCAGATTCAACTTAATGATAGTATTCGCCAGTCCGAAGACTGCCCAGGGCAAACCACGTGGAGGTTCTATCATGTCTTGCCCCTAGGTGGCCCTTAAGAGAGCCGATGGTTCGTTCTCGGGAGTGTCGTGATGGGGTGGTGAAGGCGGGCAAAGATCTGCAATGAAAATGATATGTATTAGAATAGGATATACTATCTTATTTACTTTTCACTTACCAAGTTAGCCATCCTTTGGCAGTCTCGCGCGCTTCCGAATCGAGAATTTGTGTAAGTGACCGCGCATTCTTAGGCTGGCATGCAGACATTTCTTGGTCGGATGGCCGTTGTAACAAATTATTGACTCGTCGAGATTTTGATTGACGAGTACTTCGCCGGCCAAATGATTATCCCGAATAGGGATGTGAAACTCAAACAAACGATCCTCATTCACACGTTCCCACTCATCCCTCATGCGCTCCAACTTCTCATACGCCTGCCTCTCATCACCCCGCCGAGCCACAGTCCTCTCCAACTCAACATTCCTCGCTCTCAACACACTCATCTCCTTCATCATCTCCTCAAACTTCGCTTCTGCATCTCTCATTCTTCTCTCCGCAGCACTCGCCCTCTTCTCACACTCATCATTCTTCTCTTCCAACTCTCGCGTCTTATTCTTCAAATCAGTCACACTACGCCTCATTCTAATATTCTCATCCGCTACCTCCTTCGACTTCAGTTCCTTCTTTTTCAACTCATCCAACTCCTTCACAACTTCATCCCTCACCTTCTTCAAACTCTCATACTTATTTACTAACAAATCATGCGCCATCTGCTGCGAAACATGCCTCTTCTCTTCATCCTTCAACCACCTCGCCGACTGCATTCGAATCCCACCACTCTTCACTTTTGGGGAAGATGAGCTCTTCGGGGGGTCGGTGATGACAATGTTTGACACCTCCGACGACGAAGAGCTCAACTTCCTCACACGCTTCCTCACACGCTCCCTATCTAAATCCACATCATCCTCATCATCACTCTCAAGCACTCTCTTTCGCTCAATCTCAGCCTCCAACGACGCAACCGCTCTCGCCAACTCATCATTCTCAACAACATTCTCAACCTTACCCTCTCGCTCGATCGCCAACATTCGCTCCCTCTCTTCCACAATCAACTGCGTGAATCTCAAGTCACTCACCAAACCTCCACTACAGTCAGCATGCACTCTGTAGAAACGCGCCTCATCCTCATCACCCTTCAGCACTCTACACTTCACACACGCAACCCTATTCAGGATAATCATGTGGCCGGTGCCCGCCTTCTTGACATGTGCCTTGGCGTCCGCACTGCGATTTATTCGACCGCACACACACATTTTGATATGATATTTTCTATTCTTATCATTAGCCATGCCTGATTTTATCGTTAGCTGTAAGATAATGAAATTTGTATAAGTTTGGAATCATGTAGTACAGTCATATTCCTAAAGCATTACACTTAGTCAGGAATGATAGATTTGAGTGTAGTGAGTGGCACTCGATCCCGTCGACAGCCCGAAGGCCTTGTACTGATCACTAGGGAAGTGAGAGATCTTCCCCGATACCCGCTCTTTACAGCTGAAGACATCATTGTCACTGCCCCGAACTGGTAACAGGAACGCCGAGTCAAAGGTAGTGATCAGTAGCTGGGATCTAACCCCTCAAAGCTGCCTTAGACTTAGTTAAATTTCAAATCTGATAGCAGATTTGAACTCAGCATACTTGAAAACCTTAGTCTACATGTTAAAACTTTGAAAAAACTGAAAATTAAGAATTTTTTAAAAATTCCGCATTTTACTACTCATACTACTTTTAAAAAAATTTATCAGTAGTAAAGACACTATCAAACTCTATCATACAAACTTTGAAGTAAGAAGATAGCTTGCCTACTTCAAAAGATAGAGTCCTTTGAAACACCCGATATCGGGAGCTCAGAGCGACGACCGTCGCTTACCTCGTCTTTCGATGAAGTGATCAGACTTACGTTGTCGGGGGTTTATATATGCTCGGAAGAAAACTTAAAATGGCTCTATCTCCGAAAGTATTCATCGTAGCGACATGCGGTTTGTTGCAAACGATTCGTCTCATCATTCTCTATCATATGACAACTGAACCATTCTCATATGACCACGGGACGTTGGTCCGGCAGCACATGTCCATGTAACATGCCACAAGTGAAAAAATTCCTAAGTGTGAGAGCTCCAGTGTGGTGAAAATTTTGAAAAATTTAAAACTTCCGAATTTCGACCTGGAACCTTTACCAAACATTTTTCATCAAATTTCACTGACCTCCCCCACTCCCCCCCTCGATCGGAGAAATTTGATGAAAAATGTTTTGGTAAAGGTCCCAGGTCGAAATGCCACACTTTGAAAAATTTTCAAAATTTTGACCATACAAAGTCACTCTGACACTTAGGATTTTTTCAGGTGAGCTCCGACCTAAAATCTTAAATGGCGTCTCACATCTAAACGAAGACAGATATGAACAAGCCGTTTCTTTCACTGAATTTGTCTCACTCTTAGCTTTCAAACGAGCTATTGCACGACAAAATCCGTCCACTAGAAGCCAAGATCGAAGCTAGCTCTCCAGAGGGGGGGAGGTCAGTGAAATTTGATGAAAAATGTTTTGGTGACGGTCCCAGGTCGAAATGCCACACTTTGGAAAATTTTCAAAATTTTACCCATACAAAGTCACTCTGACACTTAGGATTTTTTCAGGTGAGCTCCGAACTAAAATCTTGTAACAGCTCTAACTTTTGAACGGCTGGTCCGATTGACTCGCGGCGAAAATGTCGTCGAGCAGTTTTTTCTCCTCTTTCAAACGAGTAGCTGTAAGACAAAATCCGTTCACTAGAACCAAAGTTAGAAGATTGCTGTCGGGGGGGGGGTCAGTGAAAATTGATGAAAAATGTTTTGGTGACGGTCCCAGGTCGAAATGCCACACTTTGGAAAATTTTCAAAATTTTACCCATACACAGCCACTCTGACACTTAGGATTTTTTCAGGTGAGCTCCGAACTAAAATCTTGTAACAGCTCTAACTTTTGAACGGCTGGTCCGATTGACTCGCGGCGAAAATGTCGTCGAGCAGTTTTTTCTCCTCTTTCAAACGAGTAGCTGTAAGACAAAATCCGTTCACTAGAACCAAAGTTAGAAGATTGCTGTCGGGGGGGGGGGGGGGTCAGTGAAAATTGATGAAAAATGTTTTGGTGACGGTCCCAGGTCGAAATGCCACACTTTGGAAAATTTTCAAAATTTTACCCATACACAGCCACTCTGACACTTAAGATTTTTTCAGGTGAGCTACAACAGTCCACCCTCCCAACCTGGCCGGCACACCACGCCAACCTCGACAGCACATCACCGCGCGCTATACGACGGCCGGCCAGGGGGGGGACGTCAGCGAACCTTGCGGACTCACTTGGCCGGTACACCACGACGCTCTGTCGTTCCAGAGGGGGGGGACGTCAGACTCAAAGCACCACGGCGGCCGACCACGACACTCTGCCGTTCCAGAGGGGGGGACGTCAGCGACGGCGGCCATCTTGCGCGGTCCAGAAGTGGAGTTTTACTTACTACTTACAAGTGATCACGATCAATCCCTGACAACCGTAGAGGATGCGATGCCTCAGTTGAATGATGCAACAGCCAATATAAAGATGCGGACCCACACCATTTGAACATGTCGGCTAACAATATTGATGACAAAACAAGTTTCAAACATAACCCAATATTGCCACTCATTTCTCATTTTCTCACCTTTTCCCGGTGTTTGCCACATTTCTCATTTGCCCTGCCAAAAACTAGTTTTTCCCAAATAATTGCCAACTCTGCATATTTTTCACATTATGTCTTACAGTTTATGTACGACCACAGAATTAAAAATATTTTGTTTATCTGCTGCGGTTTGCTAGAAGTGTGATCAATTCGAAATCGACGGCACATCAAGGAACCCATTAAGTGGGCAAAAAGGAATTCTTAATACCTTGCAGAGATAGGAAAAAAGTCGTGCGTCGCTTGCGGATTAATGTGAGTTCCAGCAAAGTGTTTCGATTGCCAAAGTTCCTTCAGATTCGAACATTTCAGATCATTGCCCACAAGTTTTCTTCATAATGTTGGCCTCTCCAATCATTATTAAAAAAGCAGCAGGCTTACGAAAAATAGTTCACTTGATGATTTCACATCCTCTCCTCGCTCGGCATTTCTCACTGTATAGTGCATACACTGAATCAAATGTTAGCCAAGGCAGCAATGCGTGTTTTGATGTGTGCGAAGTGATATCACAGCAGGCACGCATCTATCACTGGCTCTGGTGTCTTCTGCTGACAGCTTATTGTTTGCCATTCCCAATAGTAAGCGATACACGAATTATCCATTCGAGAAGGAGCAAGTTTTCTAATTCTGTGATGTGCCATTTCGATATTAGGTTGCATACAACCCTTCCTTTCTAAGAAATCGAAGCGCACACATGAATCTAATTCGGTAGGTACGACAAATAAGTTAATTGACACGATTTGCAAGCAGAACTGGTAGACTCATAATGCATGTAGATACATGTCTTGGGTGATGCACATTTGAAGTCCGTGGAGATAAGGAAAGTAGATAAGGCAAGAAGGATAATCCATGGATAACATCGACAATCAAAGTGCTCATAAATAAAAGATACTGTGCCTACAGACAGAGTAAGTGGGAATTATATCGTCATTTTCGTGACAAAGTGAAGAACTCAATCGATGAAGTCAAACAATTTTGGGGCTCTCGTGTCATTGCGGAGAATATATCGCCTTGCAAGTTGCTGCAAATGATGATTGGCTTATCAACTGTGCTTCTGGCAAAAATTTCAATGAAATCGTAGATCATTTAAATGATCTCTATGTTGTGCTAGAACTTCTTCTGCGAGTTAATTCTCGTGCCAGTGTTTCATCTGATGAAATCCCTCCCATCTACCTGGGTCAACTTTGCCTGTGTTATTTCCAGTCCGCTATCTCTTATTTTCAACATGTGCTTGAAGACTGCCGATCTTCCGCTAATTTGGAAATCAACTATTATTGCGCCTCTGCCTAAAAGCCATCCTCCTAAGATTACTACTGACACTAGATCGATTTCCATGCTCCCTATCCCATCTAAAATCATCGAAAGTCTATTTTATATTTCTTTAAAAATGAATATTTGCAGCGAATCGACAATTCTCAATTTGGATATCGTCCGTGCAGCTCAGCATCATGTGCTCTGTTAGCCATTCAAGAATTTTTCCTGGGGCAATATGAGAGGTCTGATGTGGTGGCTTGTCTTATTTGCGCTCTTGATCTGACAAAAGGTTTTGATCGTGTCTCGCACAGACTCCTTGTCAACAGAACGTCAAATGACTCTTTCCTTCTTTTTTGGTGCATTTTGTGGACAATTACTTGAGGCACAGATGTCAACGTGTAAGGTGGAAAACCACGTGTAGCTCTCCAAGGCATATCACAAGTAATGTACCTCAAGGGTCCGTTTTTGGGCTGTATTCGTTTAATTACTTTTTGTCGGACATTTCAGTTGATTTCGGTGATAATTGTACTATATTGTTCAGCATGCTGCGATGTGACATTATGGGAGGTCATTTTAGATTCAAATAAAGACCTTGTATCCCTCCCTTGTATCTGTTTTTACCCGGGACGAACACACCAGATGCTTTTGTTAAATATTTGGCAAATACTTGACAACATTTTACTAAACTTCTACTAAAATTTTATCAAATATTTATCTAACATTGCTGATGATTTGCCAATTTTTAGCAAATAGCAAATTATTTGGTAAAATTCTAATAAAATGTCTCAAATTTCTCTCTGATATTATCTTACACAACTCTTACGTGAATTCCCAACAAAAAACATCCTAAACTGTTCAGAAAATGTCGTGAATTTGCTATAAAAACATTCCAAAAAATGTTATATGTTCAAATGACATACATGAGAATATTATGAAAATGTTATCTTGAAACATTTTTAGAATGTTTTCTAGACATGCCCCAATATTTTGCCACAGCATATATCGTAGATGAACTGTAGTTTTATCAATAAAATGTGAGCATCCTGCGAATCCACTTAATGAGTCAAGATGAAACTAAGTCTAACGATGTGTAAATATATTGCATTATAATTATAACATGTATAATTTACACATCATAAAACTTGTGGGTTTGATCTTGATGCATAAAGTGGGTTCGCAGACCGCTCACATTCTATTGATAAAACTACAGTTAACCTACGCCGTAGCAAAACATTGATGAAATTTACCGTTGATATTAATTGAATATATTGTTGATCGAAGTCATCCTGCTGCGAAATGCTCCAAGGATTAACAGCAGAAAAACTCAATGCTGCTAAAGCCAAAACATTCGGAGGCAGTGACAAGAATAGCCCTACATATTTATACATTATAACTGTTGATCGAAGTCATCCTGCTACGAAATGCTCCAAGGATTAACAGCAGAAAAACTCACTGCTGCTAAAACCAAAACATTCGGAGGCAGTGGCAAAGAATCACATAATTTAAAGACTCACCTCATCAGCAGATGTCAGCCTACAGAACTGTCGTAATTGTTCCTCTACCATCAATTATACTGGTTTGGTCAGTTTCAATCAGTTCCCATTTATGATATCTCTTTGATAGACAATGATATTGCGGTCTGAAATGCACAATAGAGTTTTTGCTGCAAAAAGTATTGAATGTGTTTGACGCACATAAGAGAAGGAATAGGGCATACAGAATATAACATAATTGAAAAATAGTAAGATGACACAGGTTTTGATTGAGCTTCTATTATAAGAATCAATCAGGTGATATTTTCACAGGTTGACCGAATTGCGATGAAATTGCAATAAATATATATTGCCATTGCAATAAATATTCCATATTGATTGTACACAATATATGCATTTATTGCAATAATTACATTAAACATAAATCATATTTATTGCAATTTTTACGATATTCAATATAAATTACAATTTTCGCCCCTAAAATTGTATATTTATTGCAATTAGTCGTTATCTAAATTATGGTTTCATGCAATCCATTTCATGTTTTTCCGCTGTTGGAAATGATGCTGAAATGAATATCCATAAAAGTACAACACCCAAAACCGACTCAAGTTTGAGAAAAATCATGTTGACAGTCAATATTATAATTCACCATACATTGCAACAGACCAGGGATCATAGAAAATCAAGTCTACTTCGGCAATTAAGTCGCAATATCGGACACCACTTAGACAACAATATCAAAAATTCATATAATGAATCAGACAGAACATTTAATGATTTCGCTATACTTCAAACGTCTAATTCATAATTTTTTCACAAGTGCCAACAAATCAAATTCAGTGTTCTTTGTACTGATATACTTTGAACAGTAAGTTTGCTCGACTTGTTCGGTAAAATTTAGCACGAATCAAGGCAATTTCAAAATGACTATTGGGAATATCTGTCTTTTTTTACCGTTTTCCCCATTTTTGAGGGTTGGGTGGTGCTGCTATTTGGCAAGACTTTCTTTGGAGCGTTGAGTACTTTTAGTCCGGATGCCCTACCTGACGATTACCAATGGTGATTTAGGTCGGCTTCGAACCTAGGACCGCAGGATCCTTAGGCTAGCCCTCTGACCATTCGACCACGTCTTCCTCATTACTGATGTAACAAGAAAACAGGAATTAGCGTCTAGGACTAGTACAGCGAAATCAAAATACAATTCACAGTTTAAGTATATTCACAAATATTTGAACACGGCATTACAATAAAAGTCGACTCCTTGACATCTGAGCAAAAATTCTTGGCAACAACACAAGGATGCCGAATCCTTGAAAAGGGTATGGTGTCTCTAGAACCGGAGTAAGATACCGCAAAGAAGAAGTTCTGTTCATTCATAATATTGATGACTTGCTCTGGAACTTCCGGTACATCGAGATGATCAAATCGTAATAGCGGTGTATTGCAAACTTCTAAATAATCTACATCGACAAAAATATCATCGTTTACTTGCCTGAATCTTAAAATATCTACAAAAAGATATTCATTTAAAGGATGTATTTCATAAAAAGTACTAAGATGAGCTTTCTTCGTATAAGCACGTGACAATACATTTTTTCGAAAAGTGACATGACCTTCACTAACGTAAACTATTTCATCAGGAACAACGGAACTTCGATTGAAAATTTTCAAAACGTTTTCCTTCTTCGGGTGGTCTATTAAACTAATATAACAGTTACATCGTTTGGATAATATCACTTTCTCACAAATTTGAGAAAGTAATGAAACGGTACCTTGATGCATTTTCTTGAAATTATAAAACTGATGCTCGAATGCGAACATGGAACAGTAAGGTAAAGCTCCGTATCTTTGAACTTGGTTATGAAGATGAAGTAACAGATGCATATTAATAGTACAAAAATTTTCTCCATAAAAGCCAGATAGCTTAGAATGAAAGTAATCCATCAAACATTTGATTTCAAGATGATATCGTCTAGCCATTGCTGAGTAACAATACTTAGATGCGATTACAAAGGTCAAAAAATGGAAAGTATATTCTTTAGGTAATTGTTTATAAAAAAGCGATGTATATAAAGAAGGAAAACTGAAATGAAATAGGAAATTTTGAAAGTCTCTCGCTTTCCAAAATGCCATTTCACGCAAAGTCCTTGAAGGTGGAATGTGATGAGGAGTAAGAACATCACCAAGTATATTATCAAAATGAGACTAATGTCTTCCTAGATAATAGGGATAACGGAAGGAAGATATATCAGTGAGTTTTGTAAATAAGGATTTTGAGCAGTTCTCAAAAAGAAGATGGAGCGAGTCTAGTAGGATTGAAGACGGAATATTGCAGGTGCCCGGCAGTAAATGCAGCCGAAGCTGCTATTGTACTGATTGTGATTTAACACTCCAGCTAAAGCAGGAAGGTCAAATACAGCTGTGTGAAAACGTACTTTAATCATCACTGATGTAAATTTCACTCTTGAATGAATCACTTTGTTCACTAAGGAATCTGATAAATAATCTTTTATAAATTGTGACCACCTGGGTTTTGTACTGCTCATCCATAAAGACAACAGTAATATGTTATCTGGTTTTCGTCGAATGTGATAAGACAAGTCTAATAGAATGGCATGTAGAGGCCAAATATTCTGTTTAGCATACCGGAAAGGTTGACCTCCATCAGTGGAGACACGGAGGTGTAATACCATCGGATTCGCGTTAAGATCATCAGCTGTACATAACACATCACCGTTCTGGGATTTCAATTCCTCGCGATAAGACAATAAGTCATCATAATACTGTTCCAATATAACCTCGAGTTGAAACTGAAGACTGAGTGTGGCAACATCATAATCAGGTCCATTATGTATACCATAATAAAACGTGCTTCGATCGAAGAATTTCTTTTTTATTCTTTTGATCACTGATTTCCACGACATATTTTCCTGGATTATTCCAAGTACCTGGAAAAAAAGGATGAATGTATCGTTAACTTCTGATTCGATGAAGAATGGAAAATCGCTTGTTTTAATTTTCGACTAGATTCAATCGGATAATGTGCAGCAGGGATGAGAATGGCGTTCACGAGCCCCTGGATAGAATGAATTTTCTGAGGGCTTTAGATAGAAACCTGTACCAATGAGTAAAAGCAAGGATATCTAAACATCTTTTATTACATGTA
The DNA here is from genome assembly GCA_907163375.1 of Prostheceraeus crozeri. Taxonomy (NCBI): domain Eukaryota; kingdom Metazoa; phylum Platyhelminthes; order Polycladida; family Euryleptidae; genus Prostheceraeus; species Prostheceraeus crozeri. The sequence goes on along the minus strand of CAJQUW010009804.1, from coordinate 68,973 downwards.
CTAATATTGTATGGTGTCAAAACTATCTTTATCCAGATAAAGGTACCTCATCATTAAAGTAATCACTCAGCTTAAATCCATGAAAAACTACGCATCCCAATGATATTCAAAATCATCTCATTGAAATCACAATTTTTCGTATACAATTCAGCACAAATTCTTACCTGAAGCATCGATACGATTGTATTAAATGCGACTACTGAAATATTCTTTTCAATGACAGATAGGGTTAAGGCCGCAGAGGCAAGCAGAGATATATCATACGCAGCAGCATTTGAACTTTCCAGTATGTCATTATCAGAATCAAAATTATTAGAATCTGAAGTTGACCAAATATCCTCCTCCATTTCCTCGAACATAGTGCCAACAGAAGTGGATAGGGCTGATCTATCAGTTCCATGTAGAGGTAAATTCATCGAATCACTGAAAGGATAAAGGAAAATATTAGCGTAAAATATCTACACGTACTGCAACATCTGGTATACCTAAAATCAATTTCCACATCATCTTTATGGTATTCAAATGATACTTCGTAACATGAATTTTGTCAATTTATGGCTTTTCAAAAAAAAAATCTTCACTGAATTTGATCAACTGATAATGATTTTTCCAATCGAAGTTAAGGGAAGAGCACAAGAATAAACACGAAATATTCTCCATTAGTTGAAGGGAAAGAAATGAGGGGATTGTGACAATTTACATTAGTTGATACTCAACATTTTGATAACAATCCTGATTTGTAGCCGTTGGCTATATTGAATCAAAGATGTAAGCAAATTATAATATCTGTTGGACTTTTAGATTTAACGTAAGATAGAAGAATCATCGCCTACATCGGGGAGGCTAACATATTACAATAATAAACATCCTTGTGAGAAAGGACATAAAGCACCGAATATTTGGCTACTTAGTAGTACCCACAATATTCAAATAAATGACTTATGAACCAAATGACCTAGATCATTTATTGATGCAAATTGTATTGATAAAACTTGAATGCTTACTAAGTATCTTCACCAAATTCGTTGATTTGAGGCACTTCATCCTGATCTGCAAGCATTCCCTCAGAATCACATTCGGGGGTCATCTGATTAGAAAGTGCGAATTCTTCAGAATCGTAAACCAAAGACCTTCTTGAATCACCCAAACTGAAATCACAAAATTAGTAGGGTCACAAACATATTTGATCATGCAAAATTTTACTATGTACAGTCAATATAAAAAATCATATATTTATATCATAAATTTAGTATCTATTCGCGAATAGTAAGAATAGTAACATATGCAAAACGCAGTGCTTATTTAGACTGATAAGTTTTTATCTTCAGCATAGTTACAGTATTTTACAAAACATGAATGTAAATATCGAGGATCATACTGTCACGCAAGCATAGAGTTCCTTCAATTCGTTTTGATATGTTCTGGACTGGAATTAAACTGAATAAGATGTACACTGCGCAACAGCTAAAACGCCCCCTCTACTGCAAATATTAAAATCTCGTCTCTCGACTGCGGCGAAGAATTATCACTCGACTAGCTCGTTGTCTGAAGTAAACAATCATGTCAGCAGTTACGTATAAGAAAATTACATGTGATCTAGCTAGGGAGCGATGGGCCATGCAGCGAGCACAATGGCGCCAGTAGCAGTGGACGAGAGTGGTGTTTACAGACGAGACCCGATTAAGTCTTTTTAAAAATCGATTGTCGAGTTCGGGTATGGAGAGTCTGGTCATGCGTTCAAGAGCGTGAATCCCATCCCTATCTGCATTCACGTGTGGGGTGGCATTGCTTTGAATAGTATGACTAAGTTGGTGATACTGGAGAACAACGTGACGGTACAGACAGCTGCTGCAGGAGCATTTTGTTCCGTTCGAAAACGCCAAGTACCTTTCAGGATGACAATGCTCCACCACACAGAGTCACTCAGGTCACGAACTTCAATAAGCAAGTTGGGATCCGTACTATGCGCTGACCGTCGACGTCAAGGACGCCTGATATGAACCCCATCGAACATGCATGGGACGTCATGAAGAGGATCATTGGGCGACATTTTTATATTTAAATTGATATAATATACATCCATTCACTTGACAAAGTCCGAGTAATCACGGTCTAAAGTACTTGCGTCGTTATAAGAAATTGTTTTATTTTATTATCAAAGAAATGGTTCCTGTCCAAATATCTGTTTCAGATCAAAATCATTAAAGGGAGTACATGTTGAAATGAAAAGCCAAGTATTAAATCGAAAAAATATCTTTTCAGCTGAAAACAACTATCCAAAAAATGTAACAATCATAAAAAAATTACAAAGACTCGCACGATTTCCATAAATTTCTTTTTTGGCAATTACCTGTCACAGAGTTTGTGCATGCATATTCTTTCAAAAATGAATCTAATTACGTTCCTGTAGAATCTGTGAAGCATAAGCAAGGTAAAAATGTAACAATATTCTTAACAAAGACTCACACTATTTTCATAAATTATTTGGCAATTACCTGTGACGGAGATTGTGCATGCATAATATCTTTCAAAAGTGAATCTAATTACGTTCCTATAGTATCTATAAAGTCTAAGAAAGGTAAAAATGTAACAATATTTATTCACTCGATTGTTGCAAATCAGTGTCCTTCACTTCTCTCAAAAATTGATTAACTGATGCTACGATACTGTTCCATGAATAAGTGCCTCCATACCAGCTATTGAGTGCACTTTGTAACTCCTCAACTTCACACGAGGTAAACTCAATTCTGGATGTCTTTCCTTTGTTACGAAGAATTCGTTTCGACAAATATTTCAAAGTGTATCTTTTTCTCAAAAAATTACGGGCAAATATGTTTGCATTTTGACAAGCAATGGACGACAAAGTGAACGGTCCGTCGATACCGTCATACGTAACATCCACTTTAGGTAAATTCAGATCGGATTCCCTAAGATGACACAACGATACATTCAACTCTCGCATTTGTTCCAAAAATGATCTCAAAATCGTGGAGTGTAGTCGTAACTCGGCTAGAACCATATGAGAAGTTGGAATTGATTCTCCAGTTTTTGGTAAACTTTCATTAGATTTTCCAATTAAATTTGATTTCAGTTTCGTTATGCATCCACTACGCTTCAGCTCAACAAGTTTCTTACGTTCGTTCTCCATAATTTTTTGCTCACCATGTCTTGACGATACATTCGCGTCAGAATCTGACTCGTCGAGAGACTCTGTGTCAGCTTGCTTTGTGTTCTTCGTGGCAGGTTTCACAGAGTCGCTCTCTCGCATTATATCGCCGACCCTTTGGATCACCTCTCCAGTAGCGCACTTTTCATCAGCTAATGTCTCGAGGTAGCCTGTGAGTCCTTCCATCTTATCAAAATCACCAGTTGTTAATACAACGGCACCGACATCATGATTGCCATCTTTAAGTGACAGCACAGTTCCGCTGCGGAAAAGACATTTTTCGCCATCCGTGTATCGATGAAGCTGAGCATTATTGATGTGGTATGTTGATGAGTAGGTATTTGTAGACGTAAACCATAACCTCATGAAAAAATTTGGTTTTTCTATATATTTACCACATGTAGTTATGCGTCTCCTTTTCCCATCCATGAGACTGAAAAAAAATTCTGATGGTTAATGATACCAAGAACTAAACCGTAGAATGTTAGTACAATGTATTGTAGTAGTTTTTCATTTGAGCAGAATCGAAGACATGACAAATAGCAGTCTTAGAAAAACGTACAAAAACATGCATATTTAAGAAGATTTTCTCCGTTTCCAATCTGTGGTATCAAAACAGTTAAGTGAATCAGCAGACCACCCGATATCTAAGTAAATACCTGAAACTTGAAGTACCTTAGGAGACTGATTTGTGGCCCAATGTAAACTGGAATACATACATAGGGTGCACAGAAATTGGTCGCCCATATCGCAAACTACATATTTAACCATGTGTTACGCTCTAAATAAAGATAGCTTCATCTCAAGCAGGTAGGCTGCCGCAAATTTTCGATTTAAATTTTTGATAGGTCAGTGTGCGCACCAGCGCCTTCGTAACAGAAATCTTGGTACGGTATATACATCTTTATGTTCACCTATCTCGATGAATATTTCACCCATCGACAGGGAGCCTAACAGGAGACAAAGAAATAGACGGAAGTTTTTGACCAACATGTCATTTGACCGTAATTGGCTAAAAATAGGTTCATAACAACAGTAATTTTTTAAGCGCCGCGGACGAAACCTTCGATCTTTTAAGGGGATGACTAGCAGATTCGATATTTTTCAAAGCGCCACAAGCGAACTAATCCAGTCTTTCAGGAAGATGACTAGTAGAATTTCATTGTTTTTGAAAGCGCCGCAGGCGAAACTTCCAGCCTGTTTGAACTCCCAAGATCAATCACACAAAATGTGTGATGGGAGCATGAGACAAAATAACATGAAAAGATTGAATGTGTAGAGCAGAAAACTTGAACATGATCTTGGTTTGCTTACAGTTGTACAACCCCTAAAATCTCAAAATTTGTAAGTAGTTTCACAGCGTCACGTACGTCACATGCAACATATTTCTAGATAGATACACCTTAATGTTGCCAAAAGCAGCTGGAATCAATAACTTATTTTTCTAGTCTCGACACAAGCATCGGTAATTCGATTGACTCGCAAAAGAGCTTTTTCGAAGGACAAATTAAAACTGAAGTGAAGTGAGTGAAACACCGCGTCCTTTTTACCGTCACGTACGAATGGAAGATTAAATAATTATCAACAAAAAATTAAACAACATAGAAATTTATTATACCACTGTAGTTACAAGTAAAGTTAGCTATTATTTCAGGTCAATTTGTAAAATGAAATTCGGAGTGTGAGTCGCTCAAAATTTGAAATATGTTTCTGCAAACGTCACGCGTAGAATCCCTCTTCTAGATTAAGCCTACATAAAACTCCATTCAAATTTTTTCCTGGCTTAGGAATTCATGGTGATAAAATATCAAAATAATTGTTCGTAAATTTCTTTATACCTCGAAAAAACCTAAAAATATCCTATCCGAATTACCAAGTGGGCTACCCGAATAAAACCGCTAATGAAAGCTGTTAATATTTCAATTAGTAAGTTATTAATAAACTCTCCGACAGGACTATTGATATATATGAATACAATCAACAGAAAGTACCATACATTAGAAATCTAAACAAGAAAAGCAACAAGAGCCATTCGAGAGGCCTTCACCAAATTCCATAAGACTTGCGGTACTAGTGCGACAAGTCTAGTATAAGCCTACGGTATATCGTCGTCGACGACGGAAAATTGCGTCACCAAAAAATTTTGATTTTGAAATTTTTACATATCCTAGTCAATTTGAGGATTCCGGCGGATTTACAACTAGCGGTTTCAAAAGTGGGTATGATGCTCCCTGTAGTATGACAATGGGTAAAGAAAATGACGTACTTTTTTGCTACTCCGATAGGCCTAGTTAAAGTAAACTGTGTAACTATTTAATATAGGATGAAATGCAAAATGCGCAACTTTGTAGCCACAAATTCAACACAGAAAATTGCGTGAATCCATTCACAGCTGATTTAAGTAAGTTCGTTAATCATTATACCACTTAACGAAAAATTCACCTAAATTTCATTAAATGGATTTTCTTATGGATTATTGAATATACAATCAATTATGTCGATTTGATGATTGTAAACTCCAAAACAATCAACTGATTGGTATAATGTAGGATCTATCATTACTTGTTTATGTCTAGATAAGTTAAATTATAATTGATAGAATACGTTGAATTCCAACCCAAATTAAATTGTTATCATATAATCCATTTTTATTGACTGCTTACATATTGAACTAACAGTTCAATTGCCTATATGATGCAAGGCAGAGCTATAGATGTTAGGCTATAGGCAGAGATGTTATATATATATATATTCTATAGGCTGTATTCAAAATATCAGTCCTTGTCTCAATGACTGTCTGATCAATTATATCTAGACCTATGCGATTTCTATTACGGAGTGGTTATTTTCATGCCCACATGCGTGGAAATATCCTTTTCAGTCAGGTTATTTACACGACTAGTGCTAGACAAAATATTCTGTTGTAAACAAATTGCGTGGCTTTTCAATAACATTGAATTTCCTTGACAAGAACTTCGGGACAGCTATTTGGATTCCGAAATAAGTACGTATAGCCGAACCTCTTGTGAAATATTTCTTCCACGCGCAATTAGGGTGCATTCACGTACGATTTTTTTTTCATATAATCGATAATAATTAAGGAAATTCAATGCTATTGAAACGCCACGAGTCTGTTTACAACAGATTTTATCAAGCATTAGACGTGTAAACAACCTGACTATGTTAAAGGATATTTTCAACCAACTGGTCGTGTAAATAAACCTAGCCTTTCTATCAACATAAAATCGTCAACCTCTGCAAACATGTAGCCCTGTGCACTAATTCAAGCATCGTTATTTTTACAAAATGTCGCATGCATGCATAATCATAGCTTTTGTAAACACATACTTGCATGTATAGGGCCAATACGTCAATCGATATCTATTATATTTCCAACTTTTGTTCCAAATTGGAATTGTATTGATCAGGGATGCAACTGCGACTTGATGAATAACTTACTGATGAATAACCGTACTTAACATATCAACAACTCACGTAACTAGGTCAGTGGTCCGCTCAAACAATTGTTCCCAAATAATTAGGGAAGTGATTGCACGCCTAAAGGGCAGCTAGAGGACGCTGAGAGGTGATTTCACTTCACTTCTTCGTGCGTACATACAGACAAGCCTTCCAACTTCAAGTATTTAATCATTGCAAAGGAATGAAAGCAGCGATTATAAATATTTAGATCCAACCGCTTGGTGGGCCTATAGTACCAATATGCTCGGACTCATAAATCTGCTAAATATGATTTGAATACAAATCCACGTGCTACTCAATATATCGTGACTGACGAACGTTTCCTATTTTCTACGATTTATATATGGCATCTACTATGTTCTCAAAATCCAGACTACATATCGATGTATCAAATAGAGAACAATGCAAACTGCCGTAGCTGATACAAGTGACATATATATATATACACTGACAAATATACACGAGACTTGTACGGCGTCTCTTTCCCTCTACTGAATCTTAGCCAACATAAATTCTCATCGTCGCGTATTCACAAATATGATTCAGATTTATAACCATTGGATATAAACCACGAGAAAACCACGTTGTTTACAATTTATGAAACAGAAGGATGGCAATTCAAATTCCTGTATTAAAACAAGAATATTTAATTCAATTGGAAATAGATAAAATAATAAATTGCTAACATAGTAGAATTATTACAATAAACGTTTAGTATGGCTATTCAGAGTCTAATATCAACGATATAAAACAATGAATTCAACTGCTATTTAGTAACTACTCAAAGAGTTTTGCTCTCGGTTTTTTTCTTTACAAATTAAGGTTTACTTCTACGCTTTGCCGATTATTCATTTAAAATTTATAATGGATGAATTCAAAACGAAGAGATGATTCTGCATCTGAACATACAACTCAAAAAATTACTTTGTTTCATTTACCAATTCGACCAATTCGCTTTTGTTGGTGCCCGTTTGTAAATAATGCGTAATAGTGAAAACAACATTGTAGCTGCTCGGAGCTTCGTCCCCTCTCTATTGTAGCATGCATGAAATTGAATGAAAATTGGAGGAACAACAGTTGCAATTATGAAAATTATTCATACTGGCTGGCACCAAAACAAACAGATACCGAAGACCACCCTACTCTATGCGAAGACTATCTGACTACATCATACTCACATCACAATAAAACCTCAAACTCAAGGTCAATTCACAGAAAGTCAAAGTAACATGCCACATTGCAAACGAATTAAATATATCGTTGCACCAATGAAACTAGAAATTCTGACAATTATGGAACTCGAATCAAAGATATTGATATTACTGAAAACACAGAAAGTAAATAGAACTGTACGGACCAGAAAAATTACCAAGTAGTAACATTTACCAATTACCTTTTTTGTTTAAATTTAAACTATTTTGTTTTCAACAAAAACAGATGATAACTAAAATAACTTGCACGTTCAATACAGATTTCGCAATGCCTTCTATTTCCTCGTCCACGAATTGATTTGATGATATTGCTATTGAATCTACACACGAACGTTTTACGACGAAGAATGTGAGCAAGTGATGAGAAGGAACTATCGTGTAGATGACGCGGATTAGAGATTAAGCGAGTATCTAGAGAAAACATTCTCGATATCCAAAGATCGATCTCCGATGTTACCACGACTTTAAGTTTTGGAGACAAAACAGTCGTGACCTGGGTTTGTTCTCCATGAGTAGAAGAAATAGAACACTTCTTTATAACAGTGGGAATCGGGAGTGCCGAGGAGAAAGGATGATAGATCTTTTATAGACATTTCAATACCGGCAGTATGGATTGAATTGAATCTTGAGAATGATCAACACGTTTACTCATCAGTATGAATGAAAATTAATCTGAAGAGTACCAAGGACCATACAAAGATGTTGACTATGATAAATTGAAGACATTTTGCTCTATTTGAATTGATTGGAATTAATATAAACTTTTGATTTGAACTGATGTTTGCGAAATGAAATGTGACTTCACGCGATGTTCCCATCCCAAGACTGACTTAGTTCTATAATTTTTATTGTTGAGCGTTATTTGGTAGACCTAAACCTGAAACGCTGATCGATAACTTAAAAAAATAATGTGGTACGTTTTCGTGTATTTCTCTCTGTGTAAAAAATTGTAATTTAAATATTTTCATCACTGAAAATTACAATTTATGTATCTATATATGTTGCAATTTTCTTATATCTTTCATTTCTCACTGCAATTTATTGCAATTATTGTATATTGTGGTATATAAATTGCAATTTTAGCGCAATTTGGTCGACCTGTGTTTAACTATCTTAGTATCTTTTATCATCCCAATAATTTACAACAGCACGAATTAATCCGTAACACATTTTCGCACGGTGGACAACATATGCCGGTTAAGCAGAAAATCCGATTTGATATTTGATGTCAAATGATTTCCCCATTAACTGAAATCAGTAACAATAACGTACCCTCAAATGTCTTGCACAAATCCAAATTATACAGTGAAGCATTTGACCTATTTAAAAAACCACAAAAATTCGTATTTAAAAAATATGCCAACCCTGCATGTAGGCCTGACAAACGACGGTTTAGATGTGCACACAAGCTACATTATCGGCAGTATCAATCAGCGAATTAAAAGAAGATTCAATCCTTTTCCATACGACCAGCTGGTACATTGATAATAGTGTGGTCCCAAAGAAGCCCTGTGATCCTGATTTTTAGCACGACCACTTCACTTCAGTCATGTATCTTAGACAGTTTCAATGCCACATTGGTGGACTACTTTTTAGTTATCCCTTTCTCTCTCAAGAATAGATTTTCAGTAGATTCAATGACGCATGAGACGACTGCTGTGCACATTGCTAAGCGGTGCGCGCTGTCATGGTGAGAATTGTCCATAGAATATGGATTCTCTCTGTATACTCGATGCTGATGAATTTCAGAGAGTTATCTTTCTTATGATTTGATACGATTTGATGAGGGACCACACTATCATCCTCGTACCGACCAGCTCCCAAATGAAACACCCACTGAAAGACAGCCGCAGCTGCGGATTCTAATAGAGAATCCGGAGAACGCTTGCAATTTTTTTATGGAGGAAATTAATGTATATTTACCTCTATTTTTGGGAAATATGCCTCATCATCAAGGATCGAAGTCTCCATCTCCTATCATGATGAATCACACGATTAATTCTTTAACTGAATGTACATTTTATTTGGTAATTGAAGGACATTATAATTTGAATGGTTGGCTTAGAATGTTTTTTCAAGTCATCTGTTTTTACACCTGATTTACAAATACATTTGCCACTCACATGTCTGAATAATAGTGACGCACACCATATACACTCCATCTGGACAATCGACGCTAATGATCTTAAACAAAGGATGGCAACATGCATATTATCTTCAATGAATAGAGAAAACAGCGCCATCAGTCTTCACTTCGACGAGCGGAATCACACCCACACACTACATGAGGAATCCGTGAACTGACTGGTAGACGTAGAGCGCGGCGGAGAAGTGCTTTGCAATGTTCGAAGTCGGGAGGCTCGCCATCTTGAAGACATGATAATCCCCTCTCAGAATAGGTCAGAAATATAAATTAGATAATTGCAGAGGTTGGGATGCATTAGAATAAAGTAATGCTTTAGAAATAATCATGAAAACTGATTACTCGTGCAACATGCTCGTGACACACTCGTGAAACATCGGGAAATGATAGCAACTCTCTGAGCGCCTTATACAGACTTCTAAATATAGCACCCAATATAGGATTCTCGTCACGGGAATTCCTATCGTTTCCTGAGAACGATTAGAGCAAGTTCGAAGCGATTACTACAGTTCGATAGGATCTCAGAGTCGGTGAAATTTCACACGACTTAAACTGTTTCTTCGATTTAAGGCTCATATCATGACGTATCGAGTAGTTTTCACAAAGATAATACACAATATTCATACAAGCAATATGGAAGTAAAACATACAATTTCGAACACAAGATCTGATTGCTACATTCGTGCTGAAATTTATTTTCAAGCTCATTTGACCAAGCATCGAATCACAGGTCTTCAATGAGAGATATTAGTGAATCAATGCCTTTTGTGACAATTTCTCATCAATTCTTGTCAATCAAAAGTTTAATGCTCCTGACAACACACTGCGTTTTGGATGGCATATCAGATCTTATCTGAAAACATGTATTTAGTTAATGTTTTGTTCTGATATTTAGGACAATTTGACTAATATTTCATAAATATTTAACAAAATTAAAAAGTTTTTTATAATTTTATTATTTTGCTTAGAAACTGGTAGGCCTCTAACAAAATTAGCAAACATAGTAGGAATTTATCAAATTTTCTATTTTTCACAAAATTAGCAAACAGCTAGCAAGTTTCTAACAAAATTATTCGGTTTGCTCGTCCCGGGTATGAGTATTGCAGATTGGTGCTATAATAATACTCCGTCAACCAATCAATCAAAAAGTTGTCAAATGTTTATTTCTAGAAGGAAAAGTTTTGATGCAGCCAGATATTTGTTACTGAATATACCGATGAAGACTGAAATAAAGGTGCTTGGTTTGATTTCTGACAATTGTTTAAAATGGAATTCCCATACCAAGTTTATCACAAGAAGGCTACCTCACGTTTAAATGTTATCCGCCGTTTGCGGCCCTTCATTTATGGTATGTATGAGTATTAGATACCATTATTATTAGATTACCATATTAGAGTATGGTCACAGAAATACGGAGAGTTTCAACAGCCAGTTTGTACACTGTCTCAAAAGTCGTTGGACAAAGTTGTGGTTGAGACTAAGTATACAGTAATACTCTTCTTTCAAACATGGATCAGATATCTAAAGCCGATTATTAGGTGCTTCATCACCGTATGCCAGCAGCCGGCTAAACGCATTCCCTATAGACTTTGCTACAAATTTATTTTGGGTGCGTAAGATCCATTTTAGAATATTGTGCTCCTCTTTTCCTGAACCTCTACATGTATGAAGTAAAAGCTATTGAGAGAGTGCAGTGGATGCTCTAGCTATTATGCCCCTAATGCTCATTATCACCTTCAAATACACTAAAATACTGCAATTGCAATTGCAAAATACTGCAATCACTGGTTGAAGCAGCAATGCAGTGCACAACTCGTCAACTCGCGTTTATTTCACACTTAGCACACCCAAGCGCGCTAGACTTTCCCTATCGCCGGCTGAGGTGGATGGAGATTATACCTATATTCGATGGCATAGCGCTTTAGACTTCCGTAAAATTTCATTGGCTAGTGGGGACACTGGCGGCAGCAGAACGCGCGCTCAATGGAACAAACCACGCCGGATTTTCAATAAGGGTAATGCCATTCCAGATCAGCATCACTTGCTTTGCCGGCACGTGCATGTTTGCGTATGACCAACTGTAACTCGTCAATTGAAAGCTTACTGGCTGTACCATTCAGTGTGCTATCTATAAGAAAAGAAAAGGATTTTACACGACGTACATTTACGCATTGCCCTAGCCGCTACATTATATGGAATCAATGTCATACAAAATCAAACAGGCCGCTATGTTGAGTGTCGATGGCGACGACATGATCGCATTACCTAACCCGAAAAGTTCGAGCTCTTTCAAAATCGTGTCAGTGATCAAACTTTGTGCTATTGGACTATCGCGGAATCATTGTTTCATACAGGCTGTTTTTGACGATTTTAAATGATATAACACATCCATTGCACCACCTTCTGCCTCCCATTTTTCCTTCACGGATCAACAAATTTCAGCTACCACTGTGTGCGACTGAAGCTAGGTCAAAATCGTGTTTCATTCAAATGCGTCGCTTATTTAATAACGATTTTACGTCATAACATTGGCATTGACTTTCCTAATGCTGTTTTCCAACTTGCTTAAAGTCTTTATTTGTCTTTGATTTTTCTTATATTTAGTTACCTTTGTCTTACTTTCTGCACTGGTGCCTCATGAATTTTAGCATTGGGGCTTTTCTGATTAAATAAACGACATTCATTGATAGCACAAGGCCAAAAGTGATAGGTAAATATACAAGGAACTAGGTAAACTACTTTAATGAAGCACTAAAAAATTAGAAATTCTTCTAACGCGTAAGTCAAAGCAGGGAAGTCTAAACATTGCACGATTAAATTCATCCATTAAGAAAGTTGAAGTTTGACTACATGCAAGACGAATGAATGTGAACAACTTTCCTATTACCCGAAAATATCAGCGACTTCGCCTGCCGCGAAATTGAATACTTTGCAATGTAAAGTTGCAGGTGCATTTCTAGAAAGTCTATATAATTTCTTCTCAAGACTAAATCAATTATTCAACTGATAACGTACTGATAAAATATTATTCAATTATTTCTCCCTTATTTTAGGAGATCAGCTTTAAGCGAGAGAAAAAGTCAATAGACTTTCGTCACACATTTTGTCATTTATTCCTTGGATGGATGTGGCGCAATGCTGCTTACTATAAGTGTTTTCCTCTTCCGCTAAATTCTGCGTTTATAAAAGTAACAGGTAATCACATCATCTTCATTCAGAATCATCATGATTGTCTATTGCAGGGTTTTTAACGTGAAACTGGACACAATTTGTGCAGCTCTAAACTCAAATGTGGCTGTTTTTCTTGATTTGCGCAGTTGTAAATTTTTCTTCAATAAAGCGCCGGTCTATTGTCTGTAAAAACCTTTATTATAAATGAAAAACAAATAAATTTAACAATATTCAAACCTGAATATGTTCAAATTTATCTTCCTTCGCAAAGCAGATGAAACTGCAAAATACACGGTGAATCGTTTTAATATCTATGTTGCATTCTCTCGTCCATGAGCTCTGCGACGAAGGCTTGGTCAAAGCAGTCACACCACATTTTCCAAGAAACGTCAGGGTAGTCGAGAAAGGAGAAGTTAAGAAGATGGGTGAACTATGGAAACTATTGAAACAGAAACCATTGAGGAAATTGTGGCAGAACATAGGCCGAATTCGAGAAAAGGCTGCAAAAAGTCTGGCTTATATCTTATATTGAGACAGAAACAACATAAAACCATAAATTCGACAACTTTTGGATTAATTACTTACTTTTACTTCACTCATGCATTCTGTAAGTGCGCGAGAAAGGATCTTGATTTAGACAACAGTCATGTAAATGGAAACAAGTGAAGTATAGCATATGACAAACTCGTCAATGCAGAAATAGTGACAACTACAGTGCACATGAAAATTTATGCTACTTGTAAGATCCATGGCAATGCTAAACAATGAAGTAATTGATAGCAAGAGAATATGTGAGACATGCAACATGTGATTGGCTAGAGAAACAGGTGATTCGATCGGGAAATTTAGAATCAAATCAAATGTCGAATATTAGGAAAGCTAAAAACGTTTATATTTAAACCTGTTTTATATTTATGATCTTTATATTTCTATATTTAGACGCACTTCTGACATGACTTTGTCTGACTATTTTTCGTCAATTGCGTATTCAGAATCATTTACTAAAGCTCTGCTTCAGAAAACCACTTTCGAGCTGTATGTTACTCTTTCTTTAGACTCAATCCTTCGAGTATAGTCACAGAAATACGGAGAGTTTCAACAGCCAGTTTGTACACTGTCTCAAAAGTCGTTGGAGAAAGTTGTCGTTGAGACTAAGTATACAGTAATACTCTTCTTTCAAACATGGATCAGATATCTATAGCCCGATTATTAGGTGCTTCATCACCGTATGCCAGCAGCCGGCTAAACGCATTCCCTGTCCCGCAGTTGGAACACGCCTTACTAATTAAACATTCCGCGTATGTATAACACTATGTATAGGTGGAGAGGTTTGTCAACCTCATCGCTGCCGATGTCGACGTATTGTGGACACACTCGGACATCACGCACTATCTTGCTCATTTAGTGTTGGCCGTCTTCCTCGACATGCACCGATTAATGACATCATTCGCCGTGGTCTAAATGTAGCAGGTGTCCCTGCCATCTTGGAACCTATTGGACTGGCCCGTGAAGATGGAAAAGACCAGATGGCATGACAACCTTCCCATACAGGTTTGGTCGCTATCTTGTGTGAGACGCAACGGTTATCGACACGAACTGGAAATCGCATATTCACAACACGGGCGTTAAAAGTTCCTCTGTTGCCACCGAGCCGAGGAGTTGAAGGTGCGAAAGTACTTCAATCTCGCTAATCATCCTCTTGGATTTAAAACCTCTAGAGCTTGCGGTCCTGACAATGTCTGACAATACGGGTGACGGCCGCCAGTTTGCCTGGTTAGCCTAGAGCAGCGGTTCTCAAACTCTGGGTAATTACCCAAAGCTGGGTAAAATTGGAGTATTTTTTGGGTAAGGAATGAATTTTTAAATAAAGTAAGATTAAGTAAGGTCCATTTCTTTATTTCATTGCCTTACCAGATAGACTAAGGGCTCCGATCGACTGAGGGAACTCCATTCTCTCATTGTCTGTGCACGCGGCATACATGATATGATAATATTGTAGCTGCCTAACGTACGACACCAATTCACAAACATCTTCAAGAGCTTTAAGCAATGCTAGAACACTACTGTCCAAAAGCACAGCGTAACACAGATGCCTGGGTGAAGCAGCTATTTACTTCTCGTGAATCATTCATCGAGGACAGTGTGATAATATAAAAGACGAATTCGTCCAACTACGAGTCGATGAGGTAAGTAAGGAATTTTCGAGTCAAGAACTTCCGACGTATTGGCTGTCAATGAGTGAAGTTTATCTACAGCTGTTCCGAAGAGCTCTTATAGTTTTGCTGCCTTTCCCGACCACATATCTGTGTGAATCTGGTTTTTCAGCCTTCTTTCATGTGAAAGATGAATATCGAGTGCGCCTGCAAGCTGGTTCTGACCAGAGGCTGGCTCTATCAAAGACATGTTCTATTATTGATCATCTGATATCCAAAAGTAATTAAACTCTTCTCAATGACAGGATTCAATGGAACAATTTTTGATTAGTTGAACTTTGATAATCTAGTTTTGTGTCTACATATACTGTATATATGTATCATTCTGATAGCTTATTTTACATGTTTCAGATTGCATTGTGTAAAATAAGATAAAGATTATTGTAAAATGTTGTTTTATAGTTTAGTTCTGGTTCGTAAATACATTGTAGAAATAGCGGGTAATTGGTAGTCTCGGTGTACAAAGTGGGTAATCTCGATGAAAAGTTTGAGAACCGCTGGCCTAGAGGATTTCACGTGCCAACGTCCGAGGAAATTCCACTTCCATAGTTAGTTCGTTGAGACGCAACAATTTTGACACCTGACTTTTTTCACACTTCTGTGCCTCTCTTTTATCCCCTAACTTTCTTTGTTGCTTTTGTCTTTTTGTCACTTTGTTTTAGCGTTTTTGAAATATAATATTTAATATCAAGTCTACGATTTGTCCAGACAACTGTACCGTTATATAGGCTTGAAAAAAAGTCAAACAATCATATTTTCCATGGCTGTTGAAAGATGCAGTGACATCTCGGTAATAATAGATAACTAATTAGGAATCGTCCGCAATCCACGTGGACAGAAGAAGGGGGAGTGTGGTTTTGTTGTGCTGTCCACGGCTTGTCCATGTGAGGGAGGGTGGTGATTGAAGTCCACGTGGACACGTAGGGAAAATGTTAAAATTATTGTTATACATAGTTCTAACATAAATCTATTTTTTATCATTTTTCAATGATGAGTTTGAATCTTCATCAATGTCTGGTTTGAGATTTTAGAATACCGCAAATTAGGAACCTGAAAAATTATATATGTTACACAGAATTAGATAATGCATGACATAAAACATCGAATATTCTCTCTTTCTAAATGAAATACAGAGATTGAATTCATACATAACATCATATATATGCCAACCTAGATTCATAGACAAAAATTCAAAGGATACTTGTATGTGCATCTTTTGTCGAAATAGGCCTACCTTTTTGTTGTGTCATGTGCTTCTAGCTTAGAAGATACTTATCTTATGGTGTAAACAACCGGCCTATATTCATGAATAGAGATAGAAGGAGAGGCCAATACTGTAAATCCGGATTGTCGAATAATCGTGAAGAATATAATTTAGCACTGCATCCACAGTGTAGGCCCATAAATGCAGATTAGTGCAGTTGAATGCACATCCACAATGAATGTCAGTAATTGTCCATTGTCCACGGGGGATTGGGGAGAGGGTGTGGGCCAGCGTCCATGAATTGTCCATTCGGTGGAAGGAGGAGTCAAAAATAGCATTTTTGGACGTGGATTATGGACGATCCCTTTCTCAAAGCAAACCGTCTTTTGTTTTTCTGATGCGACTATGGTCTGCTGCGTTTTTTAACCTTCAATGTATTTTGATTGACATGCCGTTAGATCAATGACTTTAAATTAGTCAAATTGAAAACAAACTTTTAATTAGCGTTTAATTTAAAGTCAATGCGTTAGATTGAGTTAGATTGTGGATGTTGATTGACTTGCAACATCCCATTCCCATTGGCTTTGTCTTGCCAAGATGTATGTAGGTAAATTCATGAAATGGACTAGGTTGTAACCTCTGGCTTGTAGAAGATAGTACATGTACATCGCACGTCACACGATATTGGGAACGTGGTCTCCAATAATCGATCTTATATTTCATTCCTGATCCCGGAAAATCCTAAATTTTCAAGACCTAAAAATCAATGGATTCACTCAGTTGACCTGCAGCTTAATTTTCAGAAAGCAATAATAGAATTTCCGCAGCATGTGAATGATGCCTGCAATTTCCCATGTTATCGTTGTAAGTTATATAAATCTCGTTTATTCTGGCCGAGCTGAAATATGCAGACTTCTAAATTCTCCACTTAAGGCTATGCAAATATATACAACTAGATGATTACCAAGGTCAGCAACGTCACCTGCGCCGAGAAAAGTGTTTCTCTATCATGTTGTACTAAATTTGTATTAATCAATTAATCGTGCATGAAATTATTTAAAGTTTAAATGAAGTATGCCAGATTAATGCATAGTTGTAGAATCGTGTTCAGAAAGAGAGAATCTTAGTAGAGATGGATTTCATCGCGGATATCTATGGTCCAACTTAATAATCTGGAATGCTTTATTACGGATCTAGAGGATAGCTGCAAGATTCTCTAGCTTTCGACTACGTCTTTGGCAATTCAATAAAACATCAACTACCTACAACAGAGTATTAAAAAAGAAGGAAGATGCTTTTGACAGCATGCCACAGAAAAATTTTCAAAATGAGATGCAATCTGAATACCATGGTGAATGTTAGACAAGATGTCATTTTGCATACAATCATACATCACATTGATTCCACGTCTTTTGGTTTTGATAAATATCTCTCACAAATTTTGCGTAAGTAAATACAACGCTATTTCACCCATGTTTACACAAATCATTCACAAAACTGTCAAGAACATCTTCCTTCTTTTTTAATGCTCTGTTGTATGCAGCTGCTGTTTTTATTGAATTAACAACGACGTGGTCGAAAGCTGTTCAATATAATTTATTATTGAACTTATTATTGAAATTATTTCATAATTAATATAGGCCTTACTTCATCTGTATTTTGTGCGGAATTGATTAGCTATATCCTCCATACAGCATTTTGCAATTATTTTTATGGTTCTATTTGGTGCTGCGTCAGCATTTTGATGTTCATCGATCGTGTGCTGAAGTCTTCGCTTTGTTTTGCCCTGCGGCCACAAAGCGGTGAAAGGGTGAAAACGGAGTCGCAATACGGCTTTGTCGTCTGAAGCTCATACTTCTTTGGGTTCTACCTTGTCGGCGGTTTGTGACAGTGATCCGGCTAACTAATAGGCCCTGGAATATTATTTTATTTTGCTGGTCATTGAATTATTTATGTTTGATCAATTTTTCATTCTTATTCTCCACGTTTGTTTATTTAAATGTGTGGTAGGCTTCAGCGTCCCAATTAATGCCACCCCTGGTTCCCCAGAAATTGACAGTCATCAGATGTTTCATCTTGTTGAATCAGGTTTTTGGGCATGGCACTTATTTAGCTCATTTGTGATCGAACTTCCTTCCACTGTTCTCCTTTGCACTTCCCCATTTGTTGCAGGTTAAGGTGCGACAGATCCAACGTATTCACGGCATACGGACATCAGGTAGATCGAGGGTCCCGAACCCACTGGTAATGCCTTAGGAGGCAGGCCCGGTCAACTACTCGAAAAAAGGCAGTACAATTCCACTGCCACGGACATGCGTGGGTAGTTTTACTGAGGGATTTGTCCGTGTAGCTGTATCCGATTCCTTTGTGGCCTACCTGACTTGTACCCATTGTTACGGCAAGGCGGTTCTCATTTGGATTTCTTCAAGCTTTTGCGACATAAAATGTGCCTATAAGTGTATTTTTTGCATATTATTTATTGCAGCACTGTTGCTATTATTTACATTTTTCTAGTGCCTTCCAAAGTTTCTTGCATCACTTTGTTGTACAGAAAAATTTTCGTTTATTTGATTGATGTTCCACGAGAAATTATGAAAATGAGAAAGACACACAAGAAACTTAGTCAAGCCGTCAAGCTCGAAATCCCTCTCAAGATTAGCTTCAGCAACGTAAGAGGACTGAGGTCCAATTACGACGACATCAGCATCTTCGTCCAATGTAAGTCACAGTCCGAAACGTCGAAAAGATCATCGCAGGTGTCGATAGCTCTAAGTCTAGTGGACCAGATGGCATCCCGGTTTCGGTCTTCAAGTATCTCTCACATGAGCTTTCTCCACTTTTTTTCAAACTGATCAGTAGATGTGTATCCACCGGTGAGTTTTCCTTTTGTTGGAAAGTAGCCTCCGTGGTTCCAATTCCAAAGAAAGGTTCTGCCTCATCTCTTCCATCTAGTTACCGTCCTATCAGTCTGCTTCCAGTTGCTGCCAAGATTTTTGAAGCAGTGTTAAACCAACATATTATTGACGTTCTTGAAACTCAGAACAGTGTAGCTTCATGCACTCTCGATCAACTGCCGATCTTCTTTCATATGTCACTGAACATGTGAGTCATGTCCTTGACAGACAAGGTGAGACGAGATCAGTTGACCTGGATATTTCCAAGGCATTCGATAAAGTCTGGCATCAGGGACTCCTTAGGAAGCTTAAGTCCTACGTAGTTGCTGATCAACTCCACAAACTTCCTGCTTCTTTCCTTAATTGCCGGCAAAAATCTGTCGTCTTAGATGACCAAAAGTCTTCCACCAACGTTGTCAATTCAGGAGTTCCTCAAGGGTCAATTTTGGGACCCATTCTTTTTCTGCTGTACATCAACGACCTCCCAGACCGCCTAGTGAGTAAATTGGTGATCTTTGCAGATGACAAGACTCTCTTCAATTCCAATGAGCGACTTGCTAAGAACACTCAGCAACGTCAGCAGTTAAGCGACGTTCTTAATGAAGACTTACGCAGGGTCACAGAATGGGGCGCTAATTGGCTTGCTTTTTTCAATCCTTCAAAAACTATGAGTATTCTGCACTCACGACTTAGAGGAGATGATAATGATCACAGCATTAAGATGTCAGATAATAGGATCAGAGAACAAGATTCCATCTCCTTTCTTGCATTGGCGGTTGCGAAAGACTTGTCATGGAAACCGTACATCCAATCCATTAGCAAGCAGGCAGCTCAACGCATTGGTAGTCTCCATCGTGCCAGCAGCTATCTTCCACCACAGACTGTCTGCTATCTTTACAAGTCCACAATTCGTCCTCTGATGGAGTATTGTTGTCATCTGTGGACCGGCGCCCCACAAACGCATCTTAACCTCCTTGAACGGGTTGAGAAACGTGTCAAGAATCTTATGGGTAAAAAACTTGCTAACCAGTTGCAGCCGCTCTCCGTCAGACAGGATGTAGCTTCACTCAGTCTCTTCTACAGATCTTATTTCGGCAGAAACAGCTCAGCAGTAAATGAGTGCGTACCTAAACCTAACATCTTCCCCAGAAGCACACGCAGAGCTAATGCACTCACATGTCATCATGTGAGCTTGGAACGTACACGCACTGTGAGTCACTCGAAAGGCTTTTTAGTTCGCACGGCACAGTTTTAGAATCAGCTTCCCCAGACCACATTCTATGACCAATACAATCTTGATATTTTCAAGAGGCGTACGAACAGGTTTCTGATGGGGACAGCTAAATCAGATTAGAAGATTTGTTTTTATTTTTCCCTTTATTTATTCAAAAAATACAATTTGTTACTTTTTCATTGAGTAACCCTTAGGCTCGTTCATGGCTCAACTGTGCTAGGAGTGAAGATTCTGTAAAAAAGACACGCGGGAACAGGAGCTAAGGACGACTGAGCCCCCTAGATTTTCACTCGATCTCATCACCTCCGAAAGCTTTGGTCAGACACATTGATCGTGGAATATGGCTAATTCATCGATGGGCGTTATCAGATACATGTGAAACAAACATTTTTAATGTTTCACTCAGTTTATTAGCAACCAATCATTTTTGCGCAATCAAATTACAAGAGAAACATCATGAATCAAAAATTGCATTGCACGCGCGATGGCCCGTATTATGGTCCATGTCTTAATCAATTGGCATCAAGGCACAATTTTCCAGCAAAGTGCAGTATGCAGAAGAAAGTCACTGAAACACCCTCCACAGACAGATGAAGGCATTATATCAGACGACTACAAGCAATATTTTCACCACATGTTTAAACTTCAGTACATTAAGATCTGAGTAGCATTATGGCCTGAACAACATTTCACTGTTCTATTAATAGGCCTGTCACTTATTGCATCTTCCAAAATCTCTTTAACACTGAGACAGGAGAGTCGAACTCCTGATGCATGAAGACCGACATGCCATTAATCTATGTAAAAAGATGAAATTAAGTGATTGATTGACTGTTAGTATAGCACGTCGAGAAAACCAACTAAAATTTAGAAAGATTTTTGCTTTCTCCATAGAATTTGTCTAAACATTTTTTCCGATCAAATGGCATCACAATATTCCTTCAGAATGTACGTGTACAACTGCATCAATTCTCGATCAAGGTATCTTCAAAAAAATTGGTTGGGATGCAACTTGTGATCACAGATTATTGAACACGTGCCTTTGAGTCAGAGTGAGCAACGGACAAGCATACATGCAGGTCTAATATGCGATTGCTCATCTACAATCCGATTTCATGAGTGCTTAAGAAATTAAGAATCATTCTTAAATCATGACTAATTACGGCTGTGCGCAACGGTACACCAAAAATTTTAAAAAGTTACACGGAAGCACTTATCAAATAAATGCTCATGTAGCCTATTCTAGAATTCAATCATGCAAATTTCAATGAGTACTCGGAAAATTCTAATAGTGTTAAAAAATTCAACAGGGCCTACATAGGCCTCTTTTAGTTTTGCGGGACTGAATTGCGTGTCCTTTAGGATCACTGATATTAGAAATTATCGTCCGGTGTCACAATTTCCTTTTCTTTCAAAAGTGATAGAGAAAGTAGTTTCTTAACAGTTGATGCAACATCTAATTGCGAACAACTTATTTGAATCTGATCAATCAATCGGCTTACCGGTCGAATCATAGCACGGAAACGACGCTATTGAAAATCATGAATGACTTACTATTATCTTTTGACAATGGTCAACTGTCTGTCCTTCCTTGCTGATTTGACTTTTGCATTTGATACGGTTGATCATGATGTTTTGAAATCCCGTCTGCCATACACTATGGCGTGATAGGAACAGCTTATGAATGGTTCGCATCATACTTACCTCAAAGGACTCAGTCTGTTATGATGTGCGTCACAGCACATCCAAAAAATTGTTTCTTTTATGTGGTGTACCGCAAGGATCCATCCTAGGACCTATTTTACTCTCGCTTTATCTCTCACCAATCTCGAAAGTGTTCGGCTACCACTCTTTCAAGTACCACATTTATGCGGATGACTGCCAATTCTATCAAAGCACGACTTCTGAACGAGTAGGCCTACATGAGCTCTTGCAGTCTGCGAATAACTGTCTTCATCAAGTGGAGGATTGGTAATTAATCCACGGATTTTGAATAGACGGAAGACTGAAGTGATTATGTTAAGTCCTCCAAGCATAAGAATTCACAGCTACCGCATTTTGATTTTTCTCAGAAAGTGAGGAATCTTGGTATATCATTCGATCGAAACCTCGATTCATCGCGTCACGTTATCAACTTGATTCGTGTTTTAAATTGTGAGTTGCGCCGTCTGCGCCTTATCCAATTTTATTTATCAACGGATGCGTATAAAACCGGTATGCAGTACTATTCTTTCTCGAATTGATGACTGCAATTCAATTCTATATAACTGTCCAACCGATCTTCTGGATAAGCCACAGCGTATTCAAAACAATGCGGGAAGATTAATTATGCGAATTCCGAAATATGATCATAATATATCGTGTCATCTTTCTGATTTACACTGGCTTCGTATCACTCAGAGAACGGATATGTTTTAAAATTTGTGTCAGTGTGTAGAAGATTCTTCAGGGCTCTTGTCCGTCCTATTTGTCATATCTCGCATCCGTATATGTTCCCAGGCGATCGTTGCGTTCATCTGACCGAATTCTGGAGTCTCGCAATCATCGGACTCGCTTTGAAAGGAGATCATTTTCCTATGCTGCACCCGTATTGTGGAATATCGATAAACACATGGGTTTTATTTAACGCTGAATGTTTCATGCAATATTCACGATTTTAGTTATTAGAATGCGTCAACTGACAAGCACAAAACTATCTTGCTACAGATATCTCTACTTTTCTTTGTCAACATGAAGTCTGTCATATTGGGAAGCTCAAAACAGGCAAATTCAACATATTGTAAACTTTGCTTGAGTCACACTAAAGACCTGAATCATAGAGTAGGGATACGTATACAGGTAGAGTGTCGACTCAAAAAAGTATCTGAATACAGTGAAAATTTTTGTGTCAAAAGATTCAGTTTTTTGCGGAGATTACGCTCCTGTAGTCCAAACAATTATTTGGGCAGTTTCAAAAATGTCAAAATTTTGCATATTTAAATACTACCGAGATGACTCCCTATATGAGCAGTATGAAACAAGTTGGATATCAATAAGAATGACATTTTACTAATAAGCATCCTAACTAAGGGGAAATTAAGCTGATTGTCAAGGAAATCTAATGAACGGCATTGTAATGGAAGTCTTCATGAAAAAGTCGCGATCATATATCCGTGTTCTCTTGGCTAAAATTTCAAGTTTTTAATTCAACTTTCACCGGCATGATTTCATGATTCACTAAATTCATGACTCATTTCTTGAATCTGCATAATGATGTGGACCCATTTACATCTTTCAAAGTTAATTGAAATCATTGTCTTTGATTATGTGATTTTGCTCTACCAGTGGCAGGTTGCTTATGATCACGCTTAAGAAGATTCTCTTGAGGTTGAGCACGAAAGCAATAGCAGGTCATCGAGTTGCTTATTTTAGAAACATTACCTCTCCAAGGCTGTCATGACACGGACGATCTGTAAAATAATATCATTTCCTTCTGCTATGCTATCATGATCAGTCAATTCCGTTGTAATTTCTTCAAAACTGCATAAATGTGCATGTCACATCTGGAACAAATTCCGACTGTATTTCCTTTGAGTTCATTCAATAAATTCGAAAGTGTATACACATTGGGGATTTAATAAATGCAGAGTTACCACTCTACCTAATATATTTACTCTATGACCTGAATTATCATTTATCTGATGATCTATCAACCAGCATTGGCTTGTCTCTTTTGTAAATGACAATTCCCCTCCATAAATGGATGTCAGTAGACAGTGGAAAAGTTGCTCGTGATGTGAAATGTGTTTGAATTAAGAAAAGACTTACCAGATCACAATTCTTTTTGTTTTACTCTTTTGTTTTAAGTTTTCAATTTCAAGCAATGAGCACAAGATTGAAAGAAACCACAAATGTAAAAGACGTATTCAGCAACGGCTAGAGTGAGAAATAGATTCGCTTTGTTAATATTCTAGTACCTGATTGAGATTGGCCATTGTTACAGTTTAGGATGAGGCTGTGCAGAATTCGTTTTCATGCGGTAATCGATCGAGTGCGAAAATTGAAAATTGCGTTTGGTCGCAATATACATTAAGTCGACTAATGTTTGCTAATAGGAAGTACGGTGGGATTAGGTAGCCATTGGCGGCAGCTTAAGGTTATGCTGGCTTAAAGAGGCAATGAAGTGGAATTAAATTGGCGTTTTTTGGCACAAGGATGGCTAGAGCGTCGCTTGGATGGCCATCGGACGAAGATATGTTGGATTACGTTGGCTCAAGACCGGATCTAGGTTGGATTGCCATCATAGAACCAATGTAGGCCCGCTGTATCATTTCCAGCTTTTGACCATTGCAAATGGCCAATATTGGTCCAACGTAGTACCAACGTATCTGTGTTACTTGGGATGCTTGTACTTTATGAATTTTTGATTCTGACTTTGCGTGTTGCTTACCAACCGTATTTCCAGAATTATGGATACGCTTGTGGTCTGACTGTGCTTGTTGTTTGCAAGAAGTCACTAGCGCATCTCTGACATAGCTGAGAAATATCCCTGTTGTATGCCATTGTATGGTTAGGAGAGCAACCTTCATTCTGGAATTAACGGAAATGTTCGTCTAGCAAAATATAGGTTGACTATCAACAGCCACGAGATCAAAATTGCACAAGCTCTGCCTTGGCGGTGTTATATTGCAAGCACTTAGTGGAAACAAGAGCCATCCTTTCCCCTGATTGCACTTCATAGGTCACATATGTCAACAGGTAAAAGAAGGGCGCCATTCAACAGGCAAAGCCCTGTTAAGACATCTGCAAGCAGGAAATTGGGATCATACTTTACTGTCGATGTGTCACAGCTTGAGTAAATCGCGAGCGAGTGCATTCAAATGTTAATGAGTACTAAGTAAACTTGTTGCTTCTTGGACATTTCTATCAGAATTAGATGCAAAAGCCAAATCCAATTTTAAACGATATTTTCCAAAATTTTCCAATTTTTTCCATAATTTTCCATGGAAAATATTGATTCAAAATTTTCTGGAAAATTTTCATCATTACCTGTGGACTATGAGCTCATTGCTGCTGACCTTGCATGTTCGTGATCCCGAACATGCGCATTTCAATGACATCGGATTACATTATTAGGATAATGATAATGTCCTAATAATGTAATCCGGTGTCTATGATGCATTTCTTGTACTTCTGACCATAGAGTATAGGGATATATAGATAGTGATAAAATTTTCCGCGGAAAATTTTAGAAAAAATTGGAATATTTTGGAAAATATTGCAAAATTTTGGGAAATTTTGAAAGTTTTGATTTTTTTTGTGATAAGCCCTATACTTTGACCGCTTCCACAGCCGAGGTATGGACACATCAATGGAATTGTTCTAAAACTCTTGATTTCATCATATTTTTTCGATTAAAACGATCGTGGCAATACGACTCCCGTCTGCTGATTTTGAGCATTTCTTTACCACCAATGACTTGTGGTGATTTGTTAGCATTTTTAATTATCACAGACACCGTTTGGGATAGCGGGACTTTTTTCCTTTACCATGGGGGCATATTATCATGCAATGTGAAAGATCTGGAGCAAAAATAATGCACTTGATTTGTGAGCTTGCTTATAGCTTGAAAGTTAGGCTTAATTATGCAACCTTGATTATAATGATACAAATTCTCCATGTGTTGATGAACATGTGAAGTATAAGCACACAGTCCACCACAGCATTATACAAAGCGACCAAATTGGAAGATATATAAAGACTGCAAACTCGTGAGATATTTGGAGTTTTGGAATTATAAATTGGAGATTCTCCAGTTGAATTTAAGATCCTTTCAAAGTTGAGTTTCTGACAGATATCTGAAATTCAATTAGAGAAATCTGAAATCCATCTAATGTCTGAAATTCATTTGGAAAAATCTGAAATAGACGTGGAGAGGGTGCAGTTGGTTCCAAAAGGTAACAATTTAGTGATGCAAATGGAAAATTTCCCAATTTTTTCAAAATTTTCTGGAAAATTTTCCATTGGAAAATTTTGAAATTTATTTTTCGGTGATTGACGTTTTTTCTTTGTTTTGGAGACTTATTATAGTCGTTTGAAAGGACTATGTAATATTCAAAGTCCAAAAACTTCTCTATCATCCCTGTATGTTAACTTTTGGTGCCAACTGCACCTTTACCATGTCCATTTCAAATCTTTCCAAATGAATTTCAGACAGAAGATGGATTTCAGATTTCTGTAGCTGAATTTCAGATATCTATCACAGGCTCAACTTTGAAAAGATTTTAATTCAACTGGAGATCTCCAACTCATCTAGATCATATATGAAATTCATTTGGGCAGATCTGAAATTGATTTGGAACTATCTGAACCATCTGAACTAGAAATGGAGGATTTGTATCCTCAACGAAAATATCGGACAATGCGCCTGAAGTTTGAAGCTATCATTACTCATCACAGATATCTTTAGTTTCCAAATATCTCACGAGTTTACAATCTTTATATCTTCCAATTTGGTCGCTCATGAATGCTGCGTGGACTGTGTGCTTTTACTTCATCACATGTTCATCAATACATGGAGAATTTGCATCACTATGATCAACACTGCATAATGAAGCTTGTAACTTTGAAGCTAACATGCAATTAGCAAACTTCAAAATAAAGTACACTATTTTTTTCCAGATCTTTCACATTGCATGAAATTATACCCCTATTGTAAAGCAAGATTCACATTATCCCAAACGGTGTCTGTGTGATAATTAAAAATACCAATAATTTATAGTACGCCACTGCGGTGGCTAGGAATGTTCAAAAATCCGCGGACGGAAATCGCATCGCTACGATCGCTTTAATCCAAATAATGATGAAATTAAGAGTTTTAGTCCCAATTTATTGGTACGCAGCTGCCTCGGCAGTTGAAGCGCTCAAAATATAGGGCCTATAAAAAATCAAAACTTTCGAAATTTTACAAAATTTTCCATAATTTCTCAATTTTTTCCATAATTTTCCACGGAAAATTTTCATCACTAGGTAACATGCAGGGATGATAGAGAAGCTTTCGGTCATTGAATATTACATAGTCTTTTCCAGCGACTATAACAAGTCTCCAAAACAAAGGAAAAAACGTCAATCACCGAAAAATAAATTTCAAAATTTTCCATTTGCATCACTACATATGCCTGTAGATAGAGTACGTGTCGACTCAAAATAGTGTCTGTACAGTGAACATTTTTATATGAGAACATTCAGTTTTCTTGCGGAGATTGCGTTCCCTACTTCCCTTGGTCCAAAAAATTATTTGAGCAGTTTCAAAAATGTCCAAATTTTGCAAATTTTAATACTACCGAGGGCGAGGATCGAGGGCGAGATGACTCTCCTATATAAGTAGTATGAAACAAGTTGGATATCAAAATGAATCAATATTTGCTAATAGGCATCATAACTAAGCGGAAATCAAGCT
The DNA here is from genome assembly GCA_907163375.1 of Prostheceraeus crozeri. Classification (NCBI taxonomy): domain Eukaryota; kingdom Metazoa; phylum Platyhelminthes; order Polycladida; family Euryleptidae; genus Prostheceraeus; species Prostheceraeus crozeri. The sequence continues at coordinate 40,819 of CAJQUW010009804.1, read as the reverse complement.
GATTATCAAGGGAATTTCATGATCCGTATTATAATGGAAGTCTTCATGAAAAAGTCGAGATCTTATTTTGCTTTCTTGGCTGAAACTTCAAGTTTTTAATTCAATTTTCACCGGCATGATTTAATGATTCACTAGATTCATATTTAATTTCTTGAATCTGAATAGTGATGTGGACCCATTTACATCTTTCAAAGTTAAATGAAATCATTGTCTTTGATTATGTGATTTTGCTCTGCCTGTGGGAGAGGAATTGCCTGTGAGCTATCACGCTTAAGAAAATACTCTTGAGGTTGAGCATGAGAGTAATAAGAACCGACCGAATTAATAATTTAGCAAACATTCAATCTCAGAGGCTGTCATGACAGACACTGAGAATCTGTGAAATACCATCATTCCTTCAGCATTACAATCAAGATCACTCAATTCCGTTATAATTTCTGTAAAGCTGCAAAACTTTGCATATCTCACATTTGGTGACAAATATTACCACCTGTATTTCCCTTGAGTTCATTTAATAGAAACGAAAGTGTATACACATTGGGGATTTCATAAACGCGGAGTTGCCATTCTATCTAACATACATACTCTATATTTCTGACGTGTCTGACACATTCGAAATTTTTATCTAGCGAGATATTCAAGGATATTTTCGAAAGACTTTTTTTGTGGTGTTCAACACGTCTTTCACTTAAGTTTGCTTGTGACATGTGCTATGACACTGTTTAGATCATGCATCTACTATACAGTTTCCTTTGCGATTAGGGAAACTCATTGGGCAGCACTTGTTTGTTCCGGTGATCCAGAGCCGTTTATGCGATAATTTCTTCGGAATGGCAATATCTTTTCACACAATCATTTTGTAGCATCTGTCTAACAATGGCTGATCTACAAAGCAGAGTGTTGGTTTATTCATCACACAGCTTGATGCAATTGCCAGTATGTCATTCAAACCTGTATAAAGAAATAGTCAATGAATATTTGTTTAAGTCTAAAAGTTTGGATATCAGGGCTACTTGTTTGATATTTTAATATTTCGAAGGTAGTTTCTATAATTTTTGTTTTCCAGTGTCACACATTTTCATTTTTGTCAGCAATGTTGTCGTACGTCTTGTATACTTAAATCATTAACTTTTAAATCTGCACTGTTGTTGGAATGTACGTCTATAAGTCGCCCCATCACTGAGGCGAGACCGATACGCGATGGATGACTAATGATGGCAGTCAATGATTTGAATTCTCTTGCTATCACCAAATTGGGAATGCTATCACCCAAGTGGCAAAAACACTTTATTCAGCTTAACCATGTAAACTATACATAATCACTACACTGGCTTGAGAAAGAGCCACTTCTGGCTGAGGCTTTTATCTGCCACTTGCATCCAATGATTCGGGATGCAGCTTGAGATCTATCATTGGAGTTCAGCCTTTCAATAAGTCAACGCCTTTGCCTATGGTCAATACTTATACGTGTTTTACATTTCCACCAGCAAAATTTCAATTAATTAGGCTAGATGTCATCATGTGTTAGTTGCAGAAGTGTTTGGCCTGCGCCTTGACTACCATTGATAAACGATGACAATCGGATGTTGACTCAAGAAAGTGACAAAATTCTTTTTCTCGTCTAGGAGGCGGGCATGCGGACGTATGTTGCACGTCTCTCGTCGGGACCATGTATGCTGCTTTGCCACTTGAGTGGCTACACTTACTTTACTGTGTTTCTGTTATTTACTTCCTATGTCCATCTGCTTTCAATATGTAGAATGCACAAGTACCTAAAATATTTTATTGAAGAATTGCAGACCAATTATCATAAAGCGCCTGAGATTCCACCCAATAATTGCAGACCTGAAATATGCCTGATTTTGTTTTTGTCGAATGGCTTTCGCTGTTTATTCGTCTTTTTTGGGAAAACAAGAGAAGGGTTGCCGTGCGTGGTGTGTACTGGCACTTATTTTTTCCAACATTAACCCTGAGGCCATGCTATAACTTTAAGACTTCGTATTGACGCATGTTGAGTGTGAACGAGTTACTTTGTCTTATTTTGAGGAAGACTTTCAAAAACTTCATAAGATGATAGTGAAATTATTGATTTCCGACTTTGCTCTCTTCATACAGTTATTCCGTCTGCTCGTACATAACTCAAGAAGTTGCCTTTTTCCTTTAAGTTGATTTCCAATTTGTCTCAATGAATCCACTTTGTGATCGATCTTCTTCGCTGACGTGGTGGTTGGCCGGTCCACACAATAGTGGTTTCCATCTCGCCTGTCATCGGCATCACCTTCGTCAGTCCGACTGCGCGCATGTCCCTCTCCACCACCACTTGACTCCCCGTCATCTTCAGTCTGCCTCTGCCTCTCACACCATCCTTTTAGCGTGAGCTCTTCTATGTTAATTTCTTCTAGTTGACATCAGGATTACAATGGCATTTCTTTGCTGACAGAAGTTGTAGCTGCCATCGTCAGAGTCTACGGTGAAACTCGGTTATTCTTGAAACATGTCGCTGTTGGAGCTCCCCAACAATACTAGAATTTAAAGAAGTGGTTTCTTGAATTCTTACGTAGTCAGAAGGGTTTTCATCACAAGAATGGATTCGGAAATGCTTGCCGCTGCATCAGAATTTCAGAGCTTTTGAAGTATCCCATTACTGAATTTTATATTTCCTTCATGTTTTTCATTTCACAGCATATCAAATCGCTTCTTCGAAGATTTCAGTTTGATTAACCCAATATTCGCGTTCTCTATCCAGGGACTGGAGCTCATTTGAGACCTTCAAAATAAAATTCTGAAAAAGGAAATGACGTGATTTGTTTTCAGGTGATCGGCAAAAAATTGTACACGTGGAGGTAAACTAATTCACATCAATGCAAAGTTAGTCGCTTCGATCAAAGCTAATTATGATCTGAAAAATTATATTTGCCTATTGTTGCAGATCAATAAATAGAACTGCGATGAGGAAGGACGTTTTAGTGTAGGGGAGACTGGGTGACTTGGCATGTTTCGTAAAACGCTACTGCTGCTTAATGAATAAAGGCAAAATGTTGGCAACTTTGTGTCATAATCAGCAATCGGGTGAGTTGGATACATGGAGGTATATCAACCGATCTTTGAATACCTAAATAAAATATAAGAACTGAGCTCTTCCGAATTTTAACGGCTTTCATGTAGCCATCGCCATGACGACGTCAAAGATATCTATGCGGTCACTAGCTTAGCTGGTGAACGCGTGGGAAAGAAAAATGACAACCTGAATCAAAACAAATCAGTTTCTTTGACTGCACATAACATTGAAGGTATAAATGCTAAATGTGATCAATTTAGTCGACACATCATATGAAAGCAGACAACAGGTGCGGTAGATTTGATTTTTTTATTGATTTACATTTTTGCCTAATGTATGTATCGTTGCCGATGATGATCATGACGACGAAATCTGATTACAAGAGCCTTCGTATGATGCATCATTCATAAGTCTTCTTCGAAGGAATTTATAAGCAGATGCATAAAATTCCAATTTCATTTCAGTTGACCTTGTGACTTCGTATGCCTACTAGTTATGAAACTTATTGTATAGAATTCAAAAGTCCTAAACATGTCTCCATTAATGTCTGGTCAGTCGTCCACTTAAATGGAAGACAGGGAGCCCCAAAGTGTCCTAGATATTGAGCGCAAGTATTTTTCAAAAGTGTGCCAACTCTCCCCAACCCCTACCCTGAATGAATTTGAACGTCTCAAATATGTGTCATGTAGTCGTGTTATAATGCTACTCACATGAAGTCTTCGCTCTGGGATAATTTGGACACAATTCCCTTTTTCAACTCGTCCGCATACAGCTTTCTTAGAAAGCTACTATATCAAACTCCAAAAACGGCGATTTTTTTTATCCTCGCTTCAGACATGAAAGACTGAAGCCGGCATCACGACACTTTTCTGCCTGATACAGGAGAGAGTTCTGGAAATTGCACGAAGTGATTTCATTCTACCTATGCTTCTTCAGTCACCTAGGTCAGTCTCCCCTACATAGACTATTTGCACCAACATGTGATAGTCACAACTACACATGTTCGTGCTATAATGGTAATGCATGGTTTGATAGCATATCTTGTCGTTTTAGGGCTATTTTACAATGATGTAAAAAAAGGTTGGTTCGCTTTTGTAAGTTATGGATTTGTTGTTTTCGTTGTTATTGAAATCGAATCGGCTGGGTGGTCTGTAATTGTTATGTACAACTCACCAAATAGTCATTAGAACCTTCCCTAACACCTTGATGTGCGATGCGGACACTGTACAAAACTGATGGTCAAAACTTACCATTACCTTCTCTTAACAGCCGTAGCTCAAAGGTACAGTACATAAACTGAAACTACTTTTGTCTATCTACCGATTCAAAACATGCATTGAATATCTTTACAATTGCGATCTTCATAACAGTAACAGATGACATAGATCAACAGAATTCAATTGATATATCAGCGATGAGCATTGGTTTTCCTAAAAATGTTTAGAGACATCTAACTGCACAACATATTTGCCTAGAGATCCTACCATTAAACTCTCATTCGCATTTCTATGCTGACCTGAAGAGTAGCGATAAAGCGAAATAAAATTTCTAATAGCATCAAAAAGTTTGCTAAAAAAGGCAGTACATTGAAACACCAATACAAAACAGTCAATTAAATGAACCATTGTCTTACACAATATTCAGTATATTTTGAGCTCTCATAACTTGCTCAAGACACCTTCGACGCGAAAGCATTCCTCGTTATTGGGTAGGAGCCTACCTATTCCTTGACCATATTCTTCGTTTCATCATCAAGACCCTCGACGAAACAATTACACCGTTTCTCTACAAATGGTTGGCGTACTCATGCACCCAGATGGGCCAGAATCTAGTTTCGCAATACCAAGGCCATATTCCATGACCAATCTATCTTTATTTGCGTAAAGTGTCTCGTGAACTGCATCAGCCATCTCGGCACTAGTTGAGTTTGTGGAGCACTTCACAACCCAATTGTATTTCGAATCGCATATGGAGCACATGGAAACGTTTCCCCAACTGTCCCATGAGTTCAATTTTGGTCCGATCTCAGTAGCAGTTCAATCAATGTCTTCGTCGCATCTGTAATTTCCAAAGCGATGCTTCCCTGGATTACTGCTACGCGAATTCAAGGTTACGCCTTTCAAGTTGCGTATGACCTCTGGGTGTCAATGTATTCCGTCAGTAAATTTTAAACAGTTCTGCCTTGGATTTTCATGTACAGTTTATGCTGGGAAGCATATAAAGCTTGGAACTCTTCTTCCATGTGGCCGAGTTGCTATTTATTTACTCATATTACTTTTTTTATGCCGACTGTTTCCCAAAAATGCTTAGCGTGCCTATTTTGAAAGTCCTAGGTTCACAACACTAAGCACAAAAACAGTCAATTTTATTACAGCCGAATTCCTCCAGCGTAATTTCAGAGAAGATTGAAGCTGTCGATTTCCGAAGCGCCGGAGTTTTTGTTAAATGGTACTCAAAAATCGCATTTAAGTTTTGCAATCAAGAGACCAAATTACTTTATCGTGACGCAAAAAATCTTGCATATGTGGTCCATTCCCCGGGAAATGTCAACTAGGTATATATTTTTCAACTTTAAAGAGTCGAGACTTTTGTTTGATAAAAAAGGTACTTTACGAAATGTTGAATGACATATATGCGTTATATCAAGATGTTTTAGTTATGAACTTAGCCTGCCTTTTTACTTCGTGTCTGCTCTATAGTTTTTTGGAACGTGACTGACCGATAAACGAAAGCACCTGGAGCGTGACTGACCGGACATTACTTTGTCTAACAGTAGAAGTGATCGGAATTTTCTCTCGTTTTAGAGTTGAAATATGTGGTTGGTTTGACGAACACGTGAAACATTTTATCTAAGAAAAAATAAATCACAATTCAGAGAGTTTGGCTAAGGCACTAATCAACTACAAAAAAACGTTTTTGTCTGAGGAACGTGACTGACCGCTTTTAAGTTTGTCCCGGCAAAAAAATATGGCAGATAAATTATGACGACTAGGCCTACCCTTTTTGAGAACCTTAGTACCTGGCTCATGTGTGAAATATAAACGTTAGTTTGAGTAATACTTTAAGAACGCTTACTAGAAGACTTTGCACGATGTTGGAGCGTGACTGACAGCGCGGATTGGTCGATATATTATTTTGATAAAAGACCTTTCGTTACTAGAAGTACTTTTAGTTTCACGGCGAACCAATCATCATGCAACTTAACTTGTGAATTTTAAAGTCACTCTGGTAGAAGTCCAACTGTTTTAAATTCTAAGAAGTTAAGTAGTGTAAAAAAATATCATAGATAGGAAAACATAGAAATTTCACTTGATGGAAGAAAGTTGGAACTTTTTCCTATGTCGGCACGTTGATATCATTTCATTCCTTTTGTTTAGCATGTTGCTGTTGTATTTTGTTGGCATGTGATATTCTTCTGCTTGGCATAATGAACAGTTGTGTTTGCAACACCTAATAGGCCTATATTATAATCAGAACTCATTCAGCAAGCAGGTATGATCTGCTGAAGATAAAGCATCTGAATGTACATTATCTGTTACATGCATTGCTGAGTATGGTCCTGCAAAGAAAAGTGCTGAACTGATGGTGACGTTTCTGGTTGAGCGACAGTCCATCGAAGTCAAAAGCAAAGTGTCGCAACTACTTTGGCTTTCTCAGCTATTGAGCTGAAAGTTGTCTTCGTTGCAAGAAGAATTTTAGTAAGTCCTCTGAAAGACATTCTGCCACTGAATTTTCCGTCTATGTCTCATGTTATCAGAAGCTATGGAGACAGTCATGAAGGAAGAACCGAGCGGTGGTTGGCAAGACGAGTGTACGAACATCATCCGAAAGGGCTGATGAACAAGCGACACCGACCAACATCATCAGAGCCAACAAAGTGCTATCGCCAGACACGCACTCTAATGTTCACGTTTCACGTCACCCTTGCGAAGCTGTCTTATTTCAAGAAGATCACAGATCGCCACTCAGTACCTATTACTGTTATTTCTCGAGATGACAATCATAAATGTCACAAAGCATATTCCTTGTGTGCAAATGCAGTCAGTGATGACACTTTTCATTACCTTGACTTTGACTTTGAATTGCACTCACTTCTTTTGTTCTGTATGTAGTTGTTCAACAATTCTGTTTCTGTAAATGCTTCTCTAATGTTTCTATGCTGCTTTTCGATAGTCTTCGAAAGGTCTCGCGGGAAAATTACTTTCTTTTGATGAAACATTTGTTTTGTCCTTCATTAATTGCCAACTCTTTATCGGCCTCACGTTGCTTCACTTAAGAGATTTGTCTAGAAATGAAAATGAGAGAAAGCTTCACGAAAATAGGACTAAATAGAAAAAATAGCGCATACGGAATGTGAGCCTTTGGGGCCTATCAATTCTACTGTTAATCTGTATTTTATGTGCCTGTCATTTTCCGCTAGGTTGTGTTCTTAATGTAAGAAGCAAAAATATCTTTCCGAATGTCGACTATTCTTAAATAATAAGAATGCGGTAGTTGATTGATAGTAGAGGTACTGTGGTCATAACACACGTCTAATTTCAATCACAATTACGATTTGCAAGGACAAGTGCAATATCTTAAAAGGAATTAAGATCTCAAGTGACTGCTTGAATGTGACATTGATGAAGAAGACAGTCAAATGAATAGGTGTCATGATGATAGCTTGCGAATTAGCAGTGCTTTCCGATAATTTCAGTAAATCATAATGTATGGAGCTCCATGAGATGCGAGCAAGACTTTTTGTATGGCTGTGTAATATATTTGAACGTTTTTTGTCTACGCATATTCCTTTATTATTATGATATATCGTCCTTATGTAGAACTTGAATTTACAACTTATCCCGTTTTGATTAAATCGTTTCAACAATGAGTAGTAACTTCGTGTGTACTTCAATTATTTCCGTTGTCGCTGACATAACCACGAGAACAATCACACGTGTTTCGTGCGACGCAAAATGAACATCACGTATCGTAGGGCTTGGTGGTCTGCTTTTTTCTATGACATCGTTTTGCCATTATGTTGCGTTTCCTGCCAGCTACACCAATGATTCATCATAGGCCGTCTATTTCCTTAGGGGTTCTCATCGTGCTTCGTATTTCACGTGAATCTGTCTTAGCGAATGATGCATTTCAAATTATTATATACCATTCTAACTAATGACCGAAGTAAATTCGAGTAACAACGTGTCATACTTTGTAAACAGGTAGCTTCATTCCCTAAGTGGCCTGTATACTCGTATATGGTGTAGTTCGGTGTTAACTACTGTTGGATATCATTGTGTCGATGCATTTTCTGATTTAGACCTACTCATTTTCAGACTACTCATATTTGTACAGAACAATTTTGCTCCGAATGTTACTTCCGACACCTATGCAAATGCCCTTTTTCAATTTTTTCTACGCTATGTTTTATAAGCTTAAAGAAATTCATCTGAATGCATGATAAAATGAAGCAGCATGTTTTGCCCTTTCAATAATGGAAATTTTACTTTCTCATTACAGATTTATGTGAAATGGAAAGATTTCATCCGTTATCTGGATTTCCTCAAGATTTTGAGAGTTTTTTAAAAGACTTCTTGGAAAATGAATCTCTACGATTTCGTGTCTTTGCAGAGGTTTGGAGGAAGCACAATTTCTCCTTCATCATTTGTGGACGACAATCACAAATGAAGTTGGATGATTTCTTGAACTGTCTTTTTTATCAGCTAGTCGATTACACTCAACCTCCTTATGAAATTGAGATGCAAGTTTGTGCCTTTTACATGCTTTATGGATTCTACTTCAAACAGCCGGTCAAAGGGCATATCCGCATACGTGTTACAAACACTGAATGGAGACATCTATTGAAATTAGAGGCAGACATGCGTCAAGAGGCTCATTGGGATTTGGTTTACGTCTTTCATTCACTTTGTAGTGCGAAGGCCTTTCATTTCTGTGCTACGAGACAGCCGTATTTTCCATTAGTGCCGATCTATCCATTAATCGGCGACGACTGCTTGCCTCAAAATTACGGAAAGTCATTGTCCACTGTGATTGGCCTGGAAAGACTTCAAATGGTGGAAGGTAAGAAGCGTAGGACAGAATCCAGGTTTGAATTATCTTTGAAAGGCTGAAGGACTCAGGTTTAAGTGATCTTCTTTAATGTCTCTGAAAATTGTCGTGAAAATGGCTGCTGGACGCTATGCGAAAACGCTCGAGATTTTGCAATAATTTTTAGGGAGTCCGCAAAACAGATGTTCGTTTTTTTCGATCGTTTATTGTCGAGATCTTTCGACCGTTCTACAAGATCATCGTCAGGAAAGTGACAAGAAGCAACTTACATGAGAACTGTTAACCAAGTTCTAACAGCTTGAAACACAGTTGAAGACACAAAGAAAAAACTAATTCTGAAGTCACAAAATAAAAGATAAGGTATGCTACTGTACAAAAATAATAAGTAAGACGCTAAAACCAGAAATTAAAAAAGAGAGTCAAAACTTCCACGAATCGCACAAATGATGCTTAGTCTTGTTCTGCGACTGAAGACGATGAGACCACAGTGACTCCTTCACAATTCGCCTTCTCCAACCCGGCTCCTTGTCCACTATCTCCATCTCGCTCACTGCTACACGATGGTTCGCCTCCACTGCGTGCTGCGCCACTTCCGATCGGAGTACATCCATATTGCGAATTGAACGCTGATGCTCTTTTTATGTCTTTCTTCCAATGGGCGTTGGGTCTCTCCCACATACATCCAATCCAATAACGCCCATTGGAAGAAAGACATAAAAAGAGCATCAGCGTTTAATTCGCAATATGGATGTACTCCGATCGGAAGTGGCGCAGCACGCAGTGGAGGCGAACCATCGTGTAGCAGTGAGCGAGATGGAGATAGTGGACAAGGAGCCGGGTTGGAGAAGGCGAATTGTGAAGGAGTCACTGTGGTCTCATCGTCTTCAGTCGCAGAACAAGACTAAGCATCATTTGTGCGATTCGTGGAAGTTTTGACTCTCTTTTTTAATTTCTGGTTTTAGCGTCTTACTTATTATTTTTGTACAGTAGCATACCTTATCTTTTATTTTGTGACTTCAGAATTAGTTTTTTCTTTGTGTCTTCAACTGTGTTTCAAGCTGTTAGAACTTGGTTAACAGTTCTCATGTAAGTTGCTTCTTGTCACTTTCATGACGATGATCTTGTAGAACAGTCGAAAGATCTCGACAATAAACGATCGAAAAAACGAACATCTGCTTTGCGGACTCCCTAAAAATTATTGCAATGAATAAGGATCCGTTATTTCAAACAGCTCGAGATTTTGTACACGTCATCTATTTTGCTATAAAAAGAACACTTCCGCTTTTCAAAAGTAATTAAAATGAGACTGTCTCTATGTTGGAACTAAGTTTCCAAGTTTCACAAGTACAGTGGAAGTACAAGTACAGTCGCTTACTGCAGACAAGCTGGTAGTGACGGAATTCTACCTAATGAAATGTGCCGGATAATTTTGACAGTTGCCGTCAGTTGCTGATAGTTGAAGCGCTAAGAGTCTGCAGATAGCATATTTATATATGTGTCACATTTATAAATATTGCTATGAATTCCATCGGAATAAATTAGGATCGTGTTTACGAAGAGCGAGAATATATGAAATTTGTTGCACAAATTATATCATTAATTTCTGGGAACTCATTTAGTAGATAGACGATTGAAGTTTGCTTCTCCTGATATCCAAAAAACTTTCTTCTATAAGCCCGGGGCGACAAACCTAACCCTTAACCATCGAACTACCTGTTTTGGCCAAGTAAGGCCAATGAGAAGTCACATTTCAGATCAACATCCATTATCCAGCTTCTAATCCAGTGTAAATGTGTCATTCGAAATAGGTTGAGTTCTAAAGCTTTGCTGACTATAATTATCTCAGAAAATGGCAGACATTTTTATTTGAGTGCTTGTTTCTTTATGAATGCCAAAGTATTACTGCATCTTTCAAATAACCATCTAAAAATACTGTATTATTATCTGGTATGTCTTCTTTCTTATCGGCTAGAGGCATTGTTAAGGGGGTGTCACGTGCCAGCTTGTCGTCCAATAAGTTTGCTAGGGGTGTCAAACGAACAAACTTGTTGGAGAACTTATCGTAAGTTTGCTGAAACCACCGATTCAACTAGTTAAATATTTTCATCCAACTTGCTCCATTTCTGGTTGATGATTGGCTGACGGTTATCACTGACATGACGATAGTGTTGACGGGTCAGGGTCGCATGATCCGGGAAATCCATTTATCTTCTTCGCGGTATCACATCTATGGTAACACCTCTGCGATTATTGGTGATGTTTGCCAGCAAGTTTGCTCGTTTGACAGGGTACATTTTCATTCAACTTACTTCAGCAAACTGATCGGCAAGCTTATTGGACGACAAGGTTGCCCATGTGACACCTCTTTAGCTAAACAAATTGTATACTATCATAAACGAACCTAGAGTAGGCCTTTTCAGCTTTTCTATGATTCGATTAGACTACAAATTTGTCGATTCGCAGGTCCCTAGAATTTTCAGATCAAATTTGATGAACTTAGAAAATGAAAAATGATAGATATGGATTCACATGACTCGCATGTACCTAACGTGAGAGCGTCTTCAATGACACGTTTCAATAAAATGCATGCATTAGATAATGTCAGGACTCAGGATTCATTTCTTAGATACATCGTTCGCATTCAAAGGGCTTTGTATTCAGATAATGCCACTTTGTTTCATTACTTGCCTAAGAACGTTTTCGATTCAGAACGACTAGTATCCTTTTTCCGAAGCACTGACATTTTGCATCTAAAGAGAATAACAACTATTAAGTCAATGCAAGACACCAACACCCTTCCCGACCGCACTCGCCCGACCTAGGAATTGAACCGAAGTCCGCAGTGGAGACGAGCTCGCACCTTCTTCACCATAGAAATAAATTGCTTATCTGAAGTTGACTAGAATGGAAATTGACTCAAGGTCGCGGCACATCCGAGAGAACTAAGTTGGGGCATGAAGAACCAATTAAAGACTTCGATTTACACATGTGACTGATTCTAACCCAATGATACAGACGTTGGCAGATGCATCTAAGTGAAAATGCGTGCGATTTATGTGCCGTTATTGTGCATTGCATGAAGCTTAATTTCCATTCTAGAGGTTTTATTGTTGTCAATTTCTATGTTCTTCACTAGGCCACGCTGGCGGTTCAAAAGGAATGCGAGTGAGGGCAGAAGTCATCTCCAAGTGATATTGACAGCTTATTGTCCTATTATTATTGACAGAACGCTACCAGCGTTCATATTGTAGCGAGACAGCATATGAGCATGTCATACGACTACGTCACAGTGTAGATTCTCTTAGAGATGACTTCTGCCTTCACTCGCATTCCTTTTGAACCGTCAGCGTGGCCTAGTGAAGAAGGTGCGAGCTCGTCTCCACCGCGGACTTCGGTTCGATTCGTAGGTCGGGCGAGTGCGGTCGGGGAATCAAGGGTGTTAGTGTCTTTTATTGACTAATCAAGGGTGTTGGTGTCTTACATTGACTTAATAGCTGTCATTCTCTTTAGATATTCAATGAACTATGACAGACCTTTGTTGTCAATCTACACTGTGACATTTTATGACTAACGATGTTTATAGCTGCAATATTTCTTCAATGTTACGGTCATGTGGGAGGTGTTAGAGTGTGTTGCTGAATTTCAGTGAATCGTAGTGTTGTGTGATTAGTGCGATGCCATTATTCCCATCAATCTTTTCTTTGTGTGCTTGAAGACGGACTTGGCCCATCATTCAAAAGCCTGTAAGAACATTTTGAGTCTTTTAAAGAAAGTTATCTAACTTGTGGTTGTCATCAGTAGTGAATTGGACAACAATGCAAATAGCTTTTTTTTACAATAAAACAGCAAATTATTTTTTCTATTTCAGATATCGTTAAAAAATATCAATTATTCAAGGAAAAGTTGCCATCACAGCAAGGAGCAGGCAATGGAGAGGGTGGGAATGGTGGGTTGGCAGAAGTAAGCAAATTGACTCCAGATCTGAATCTTGTGAGGTCAAACTTCATTTCACAACTTCGGGAGAAGATTCTGAAAGGCGAACAAGAAATGAACAATTTTGATGAAGAATTCCACTCTCAGTCATCGAAAAGAAGTCAGCAATCTGCGTCACAGGAAGACAGTGACAAAGACGAACAAGCTGAAGAATCCTTCAGTATGGAATCTTTGTTTTATACTGCTCATTCGAAATCAGCGGATGCTATTGATGAGCTGCTTGCAAGCAGTGATGACAATGAAACCGGGGAAGGAATGTCCTCAAGTTCTCAAAGGTTAGATGATGATGAACATTGGCGAACTCGAAGTCGTCGTACGAAGACCGTGGACGCTGCTGAAGAAGGTAGTGACGATGATCTTGCGAATCTCTCAATCGGTGAACGAAGGAAACAACTGAAATCAAGACAATACGGTAGTCCTATTAAAGTGAAACTGCCGATGAAGCGGAGGAAAAGCAAGACATGAGAACTGTCGCATTTTTGGTCACTTGATTCCTATAATCTGATTTCTTCACGATGTTCCGGAAAACACAGTCCTCTCAAATGTTTTTCTTTTGGAAAGGGACAATTTATATGATGCTTTATTTAGTTTGACGATTAACCTCTACTACTTGCAGCATAGATCGCACCTGTCTAATCCTGTCCTAAGAATTTTATTGTTTTTATAAATTCATTCATTATCTGAACTGAAGATAACAATAAAAAAGAAATTTTCCTCGAACTGAGTTGAGAACAAAGTTGATGCAGCTATAATGATTTAAATACGGTTTTACAGGAAAGCAAGAGTGCCCAGATTCATTGTTAGCTATCAGAAAACTCGACTTTTGTGGAAACAAGAATCACTATGTACACTATTCTTCGTCAGTGCGCAAGTGAAAGAACAATAATTCTAGTCCCTACAATGTTTAGCCGATGAGCAGAGTTCGTATCGCCGAAAGTGATTACCACAAAGCCAATTGTGTAGCTCAATTGTTTGTGTTCAATAAGTCGTTGGAGTTGAGTTCTTTGATGAATAAGTCTTCAGCAAGTTTGGTTAACCATGGCTTGATATGATGCGTAATATTGAGATTGGTGATGACAGGAAAGTGCAAATGCATGCTTATTTCAGATGGCGGACTGCCTTTTATGTGTTCATTTATTCCATTTGATAAAATGCCGTTTAGTTTCCCCAATGAAACATTTATTGCAATGCTCACATGAATGCTTATAAACTATTGAAAAGGAAGCTCCTTAGGAATTTATCTCTCTTAGAGATGATCTTCTTAGTTTTCAGCGGATTGAAAGATGGACTAACACAAATTATGGTCTTGGAGCTAATCACAACTCTATGTTCAGTACGAAGAATTTTCCCGAAGTGTTAGACAAATCTCGTCTTCGGAACCTCGTATTCGTCCATTTTTCAAAACGCTGAAAACTAATGATATCATCTCCAATAAAGATGAAATTCCTGAGGAGCTTTCCGCCTTAATAGTTTATAAATACTCATGTGAACAATGTAATAAATGTCACCTTTGGGAAACTAAAAGGCTAAAATGAACACATGAAAAGGCAGTCCGCCATCTGAAATGCTTGTGTACTTTCCTGACGTCACTTATTTCAAGATCATGTATCATACCAAACCGTGGCTAACCAAGCTGGCTGACGCCTTATTCATCAAAGAATTCAGCTCCGACGACCTATTGAATGTCCAAACCCGAACTACGCAATTGGCTTTGTGGGAAATAGTTTCGACGATTTGCACTCTGTAGATATTGTAAACTATTGTTCTCTCACTTGTGCAGTGATGAAGGGTGTTGAATCCACCTGAAACATGATGAGCTTGTTTCCACAAGAGTCGTTTTTGAGTTAAAATCGCATTATTTGAGTCGTGCGCATGAATTGCATGATGAGCAAGGCGGTTGGCCAGTAAAATAATGCATGTCATTACAGCAGCATCAGCCTGAAATAAAGTTTGTTATTTTTTAATACCTGAAATCAATCGTCAACATTATAAAGTAGGCCTATCATGTATATCTGTCTCTGTTCAAGAGAAATAATGCTTCGACTCATAGTCAAGGAACAGTCGATTTAAAAAGTAATTCATCGTCTTACTTTAGACGTGAGAAGGAGCGATGCAGGAATCCATGACAAACTTGCACGATGAACTATTGTTGAAATTATAATGCCACTTTCAACTCATTCGGGTAGTATAAAGCTGTGAATGTAATGGCAACAAGCGAGAGGCACATTTGTTAGCATTTTCATTTTTCTGAAAAAAGAAGTTGAACTCCCCATCTTCTCTAATCACAGAAGTAAAAGCCTTGGTTTATAAGTGAACGTTCCGAGTCCAGAGCATTTATTGACGCAAAATGACAGAATTTGCAGATGAGATGAAAATAGTGAAATCTTCATGTGACGCAACTTGAGGATCTCTGAGCCTGAATCGACGTCACGAATTGCAGTTTAGCTGATGCGCTTTCATTTGCCCCGTCATTTCAAACGTCAGCTGATAAACCAAAGGTTTTACTTCTGATATTCTGTTTCACGGTCACCGTGGCACAGTGGTCATGTACTTGGCCTAGTTATCTCTCAGTTCAGAGGTCGAGCCCCGAAAGTGTCATTGGAAATCGGCAGGAAGGGTATCTGGAACAAAGTATCACAACGCTCCAGATAAAAGTCTGACTATGTCAGCATTGTCCAAGCCCCCAGTATGGGAGAGTAGTGATTTCAAACTATCAGTATTAATGCTATCTAGTATAACGTTCAAACGAATACTGCATTAGATGTAATTCAGTATAATGCATAACAAAACTTGGTAGATTGTTTTTTTTACATAGTTCAATAATTATACGCCTCCTCAACACGCCTTGGTTACTATTTCCTGCAAGTTTTTCTGTCGCTCGTTCTCATGACTAAGACGCCATTGTTAAGCTTGAAGTCTCTGAGATTGTGTTTTCTAGAAGATCATTGACATTGTTTGAGTGATTATCTGAGCAGCTTCCACCTTACATGAGATGGCAAAATTATGTTAATGCGTCGTCAGACCGATATCTGTGCAATTACAGTTAAACTATTCCCATTTCTTTTTGATACATTCATTTACTTTTTAATAGCGAGCGCTTCCATGTGCCCTAGTTTCGCAGGATACGAGTTCAGAACTTCTTCCTCTTCATTTGTATCTACATTGATATTCATTTACGGAATCAGTCAGAGAGCTCTTTAATACTGTAATATGCTCATTATGAAATTCGATACTGAATGTGGTGAATTGTCTCATATAGCTTCTACTGGTGTTAATATTATCATAAGACAGTTTTCGTTCGAAGTATTACCTATTTGAAGATTAAATTTAATTCAGAAATTGAAGTTTACTAATCATTAATTATGAAACTGAAATCACAATTTTATCTCGTATTCAGCCAATTAAGACGGAGCTATGATAGCTGATGACTTATTTGCTTCATGCACACGAGTATACAGTAGACTGTTGGTATATGAAGCCAATGAAACATGTAGCATGCAGGTTTGAGAAATTCAATTGTCTCATATAGCTTTTACTGATGTTAGTATTATCATAAGACAGTTTTCGTTCGAAGCATTACCTATTTGAAGATCAAATTTAATTCAGAAATTGAAGTTTACTAATCATTAATAATGAAACTGAAATCACAATTTTATCTCGTATTCAGCCAATTAAGACGGAGCGATGATCAGTGATGACAGGTTTGCTTGATGCACACGAGCATACAGTAGACTGTTGGTATATGAAGCCAATTAAGCATGCAGGCTTGAGAAGGTTCACAGGCTGGTGGGGTACCAATGATCTATTTTCCACGTACAGTTTTCTCTTACTGACGCGGGAACTTATGAAAAGTTTTACTTTATGATACTTTTTAGTACTCGGTGAAACTCAAACCCAGGACCTTAGAATTCTGAATGCACCACCTGCCACTATTCGTTTTTGAATAAGATCCAGTGATTAGAAGACACCTGGTTTACATGGAAGCGTTCATTTATTAAATACACAAGTAATAATCATGACAACATCCGTTGTGTAACATAATAAGATGTTCATCAAATCACATCAAACGAAATATTTTTGTATTGCCATAATAAAGACATTTTTTCACTTCTTGTTTTTGTCATTCATTCGCATGTATGGAGAATCATTAATATGACTTCGAGCTCTATTTACCTTTGGCTCGAGTTTTATTGTAGAGTCAATTCATATCAAGCAACTATTTATTCCGACAAAGCGGAAATTGAGCAAGCATATGACATGGCTTGATACATGAGAAGGAAGACAAATTACTTCGAGAACGTGATAGCAATGTCTGTAGCCAAAATGAGACAAAATCGATCACTTCAAAAAGTCACAAACTTTTATTGAAAGATAGTATGTTAACATGTTAAGTCAGAGTGTTAAGTCAAACACAAGATTTAGACATGCAACTTTCTTTATAGTTCAGCGTATCGACTTGCTCTCTTACAAGTTCTACAACGAGGCAAGCGTTTTAAGGACATGAGTGATGGAGGAGATGGTCCGTTATTGTTTGAAATGCTATCATTGACTGATTTTACCGTCTTATGAAGAGTTAGATGAAATAATCACAATCTCAGGATGGTTCACAAACAATCCTGCGGCATCGTCGACGTGTTCTCTCCATTTTTTCGAGGTTCATGGTATTTATGCCGACGACTGATAGCGAATTGCACTCAAAGACCCCGAGAATGAATGCAGTTTTCTGAAAACATTTGAAATGTTGGGGAGTTGTCAGTGGAAACTTTCAGTCAACGCCTAGTTTGCATCTCCGGCTAGCGCGCATATCATCTGCTATGTTACTCTAAGAGAATTAGTTGCAGGTGTACTTGGGAGTGTCACTTTGGTTGCATATCGACCTCATCATGAGTTTGGATTTGTGTTCATTATTAAATTAGGAATCATGAGTATCATAGAGTTTCATGTACAGTAGACCAGAGTGCACTGCTGTTCACTATCGCTGACTTCTTGGACCTGAGCTCTTTACAGGTATAAAAGTAAATGCGGTTGTAATATTCGCTATCTTGGTTGCCTCAGGTAGAAGATAGCGATGCAAAGTCGGTCAGTTGCTGAAATATCGAGTTTACCGGTTAATGACGGTTATTTCAGGCATTGTCTTCATCATATACCGATTGTCAATGTCGCTATCAACTTTACTGGAACAGTGAGACAAATCAAATCGGGTTTCTTGAGATGTCTGCCTATCATGTATTAAACGTCAACGAAGAAATAATGCGAATCATGATAAACAACCGGCATTCGTGCAAAAAGTTTCAGCTGAGATTTGAGAAATATAACTATCATGACTTGCGAGATAGTGTTAGCATTCTTTTGTTTCTGTTAGCCTACCCGCGTTCAACGGGTGTTTAGACATTTTTGTAGATCAATACTATAATATATTAAATGACTATAGTGATGCAAGCATCTTATCCTGTTTACCCATCGAACCGTGTTTTTATCATGAGGTTTGATCTGTTTTGTACAGATGAAAAAGTCAATTCGCATTGTTGTTTTGAAGTCGAAACTGTCGTTGGTCGGACATGTCAATTGGTCCACTTTAGGATTTAATCTGAATGAAGTCAAAAGTGTTTAATTGCTGTAAAGTGGGGATCTTTGAACGGGTGTTAATGGTTTTTGTCTCGAAAGTGCTATATGTCAGTATCCCAGAATAATGAAGCTTTGCACGTTGCCTCTTATCAACCAAACAGCCTGTCAAGTACAGTCGAAGCTCGTTAATTCGGACACGGATAATTAAGACTTAAGTTAATTAAGATCATGCCATATGTATTTGGTATATTTAAGTTGCTGATTAATTTAGATTTTCGATAATTAAAACATTGAAAGCCTGACATTTACTGTCTTAATTACCGAACTTTGACTGCATTAGTTCTCAGTATTATTTTATGAATTAATTAGGCCATGTTTAAAATAGTCTTAATTCTTTATTTTATGTGGTAGCTTGGAACAGAGCGAGTATCGTTGAAGTCGAACAAGTAAGCAGCGAAGCACCTTTCGATTGTTAAATGAACTCAAACAGACATTTTATTAAGACGCTGGAAAATGTTATCGGCCGATCATTCGCTGGATGGAATGGTCGAATACAAAACGGTGGTGCTTGATGCAACCCGTCCAATGGGAATCTGTTAACGGTACATAATGGCATCGGCACGAAAACCAGAGATCTTCCTCATCAATGTAAATAATCCGTAGCGTCTTCCTGCGATTCAGACGACGTAGAAAATTCATAGCAGTTTGGGCTTCCCTATCACCAAAAGTTGCAATGTCTGGCCATCGTTTCTGTGAAAAAAGAAAATTCAAAGGCCCTCTTGATCTTTCACGGTTCACGAACTTAACTGCTAGTTTGTGGTTGCCCATTGATGTGTTCGTTGGATTCCACAAACTTCAAAGTTTTATTCAAACAGTCAAAGCTCATTCTCTAACCAAAAGTTAGTACGATTTCCGCAATACGCTGACGACTAGAAATGGATAGCAGTTTTTCGCTGGTTTTATGTGTTCATAGTAGACATGAAGCGGCACCGACTATGTCAGGGAATCGAGGCACAGCGCAGAACGGTTTGGGAGCGAGATTTCCTTCCCTCTTATCCAGAGGGTTTAGCATGTTTTGGAAATGTTTCTTGACTTTCCTCCCTGGAGTACACTGTATTGCCAACATCAGGTATTGGGTTAATGGTTAAATCATTTAATGAAAATAGGATAAAGTGACATTTACCTCAATGAATGATGTTTTTTTGAATTTTGTCTGATCATTGAAAATCTTTGTTCTTCAGAGAGTCGAAATCTAAAGCATCGTTTCTCAGCGGAATGCCGCCAACAAATTCATCATCAGTGAAGAAGAAAAGGTAATCATTCGACATTGAAGTGATTTCTAATAAACTGATGCGAATGTTTGATGAATGATGATGAAAGAGCTTTATAGATGTTATTCACAGCCCAGTTGTATTGAACAGAAACCAGTTAGGATTAAAAGTGACGATTTTTCTGTCTGAAACTTAATAGTTTCTTGAAATGGTTTGAAAGGTCTCATGAGCACGTGTCGGTGTTCTGAATTCAATATCCACATTTTTCGGCATGTAAAGAAGCTAGATCAGTGCATGATGACAGTATTAAATGTGAAGAATATATGTATTAGAGAGTAGCTCTTGGTTAATTTTGAAAAATAAAGATTTCTGTCAGACGATTTCTGTTAGCAACTTCGACCTGAAATCTAGTTCTTTATCAAGCGGATGGGACTTCTACAACTTGCAGTTTTTTGTTAGCATTATCCACTCTTTGTGTGTTTTCATTCTTTCTGTCAAAGGAAATTAATGTCTCAATTCGGAAATTGCCGAGACATGAAGATAATGCGTTATTTATGCAGGGCAATTCATGCATTCACTCAAATGATCAATTTTCATTTTTAGAACTTCCGATCCTACAAGTGCAGCGATCTCTAATATCATTTCTTCTAGACGAGATGATGTTTCTCAGCGGTTAGGTAAGTATATCTAAAGCAGTGGTTCCCAACCTTTTCATGCTGTGTACCCCAAAATAGAAAATCATAGGATCTTCCATTTTTCCGCGTACCCTCACCTATACATATAAAAAATAGCAAGAATACAATTATGCTAAAATTGAATTACACGTAGAAATATGCGAAATTCGTAATTGAATAACACAAAAATTTAACTAGGCGTACCTGATGCGCGCTTGTGCAACAACACAAGCGCAGCGAAAGCCATGCTCCAACATCAAGCGAGCTCTTTGTTTCCTTTGATCATTACTATGGTTGAGAATCCGGATTCGCATAAGCATGTGGTTGGTGGTCGCTAATTAGTATCGGTTTCTTCAAGACCAGATGATGACAATCCAATGCGGAATGCTTACAGAGTTGACAGTTCAACTGACCCATGAGCAGGAAAGTTATCAAATTAAAAATGAATTATAATAAATCTCCCATATTACGCGTCCCCCTCAAAAGTCCTTCGGGTACCCCAAGGGGTGCGCGTCCCCCAGGTTGGAAACCCCTGATCTAAAGTCAATTTTGAAACGTGCTTTGATATGTGAAAGTGAAGTTCTCCGATTATTGATTTAGTAATATTTAGTGATACTATTTATTGATTATTGTTCACAAATGCTTTTAAGTAATATTATAACATTCGTGTGGATCATTTTCTTATGAGGCCTATGATGCGGCTTTATGAGGTTGTACTGTTGAGATCTTCCTATGCCATTTAATGCATGGCCATCGCTCAATATCATTCAATCATAGCCTAAGCGAAGTGACAGTAGCAAGTGGTCAACTCGCAGCGGTAGCACCGTCTTCCAGATCATTCTGGAGGCTAATGTGGAAGTCTTTGTTGTGACCCAGCAAAGGTTTGATCCCAGACATTCTTGATACTTTGCACAAGGCTTGACACTCATTGCATTATTGTGTACTAGTAAGGCCCCCGGACTTCGTCCAGGATTTATATGCATAAGTATGTTAAATTAAGACAGTGCTAGTTACATTGTTGCCTACACTGATTGGCTGTCTTACTATTTAGATCGCGTTCTCATTGGCTGTTGCTGAATCCGTCGTGAAACATGAGAAGCAATGAGACGCATGTATAGCGAGCCAATTTTTGAAAGCAAATGAGGAGTTCATTTGTAAATTTAATGTAGTTACTTGCGTAATTAATATTTTTTCGGTAAAAATTTACACAAAAGTCTACTTTTCTCTGTAATTATGATACTTTGGGAAATGAGACCGGGCGGTTTTAACTACAAATTTTTTGTTCTATTAAATGGTGGTATCATATTGGCGTAAAGTTTCATGGTTTAGGAGGAGTTTGTCGGCGTTTTGCATTTTATATATAAGATAACTGTATTATTTTAATTTAACGGACACCTCGTAGAAAGTAAAATTCATCATAGAATCAATAATCATAGAGATGATTGCCCTATGTGATGTCCGCTGCTTTTATTAAACGCTACAGTAGTTGATGTAACTGACTTAAGCGTCGTGAAAGTGATCAGACATGCGAAGTAAGTCATCTTTGCAGTTCCTGATATCGTACAATAGATAGGTAGGCCGGGACATATCGTTGAAATTAAGAGCTCAGTACAATCTAAGCTCCTGGTGACTGTATTTTGTATCATTGATCAATCCGCCGTATACTGCAGAAACGAATGTCAGAAAATGTCATCATCATACAAGCATCATCTGTTTTGAATCATAGGAAGAGAATCGTTGAACTGTACGTTAATAATCAGGTCAGAAATTCTCTGAAGACATTCCTAAATGCCTTTGCTTCATTTTGAATAATTAAATTGACTGAATGGAAATTCGTGGGAGAGTGAATTCCTGTATATCAGCTGATTTTTTTCTTTTCCAGCTGTACTTCGACCTTCAAGAGAATTGATCGATTATTACCGGAAGAAAGTTGAAGATTTGAGTTCTGATCATGATAAACTTCTCGGCTATCTCGAGAGCTATCATGCCACTTGTGAGAATCAATCAGAAATCCAACAACAACTTCGTCAGAGAGAAGAAGAGATCTCTGAATTGCAAAGGGCTTTATCCGATATGCAAGTGTATTTATTTCAGGAGAGAGAACAGGTAAACAATCGTCAAGATTGATGTAATTCATTAGTGACAGTCATCCGCCTTAGAAATCTGAAATATCAACTCCAAATAAGTCAACTGATATCTAGAACATGAAGATTTGATGACAACTTCATTAGTTCAACTATTAATGGAACTATAATTTTATAAATTCAAAATTTAACGAAACTATTTAAACTTCATCAAATTAGCGTCACCGGTTATGTTGAAAGGACAATTTTCAAGATGGCTGTGCTAGATATAAAACCGTACAATCTTCAGAAAAGCGAAAGAGATATCTTACCGGCAGCATTGACAGCTTGAAAATTTGAGTTAGGGTGAGTAGGCAGCAGTTGATGGTGACAGGAATAGGCAGGCGAGCACACTTTGTAGTCAATGCGTGCCTCAGCAGGTGTGACCATTGAAGGTCCTCGAGCTGACGAATGATAGCACAGGATCGAGAAGATCCATGAAAAGGCCACCGCATTTAAAACGGATTGCAAGAGGGAAATTCATGCAGTAATAAAAGACAACAGTTACTTGCTGTGCTAGGAGTGAAAATTCTATGAAAACCCTAATGGTAATGTTCTTGGTAATTGTGATTCAATATGCTCAAGTCGAAGCAGTCAACGAGTGTCGTTAATTTGATTTTCGCAACGTTTGATGTCATTTTCAGGTGATGCGTCTTTATGCGGAGAATGATCGACTGAAAATTCGAGAATTGGAGGATCGAAAGAAGATTCAACAACTTCTGCAATTGAGTGGCGTCACAGAATCAGAGGTATAAAGTATGCCGCCTTTAAAGCTATTGCATTGTAATTGAACCTCAGTGTGTCGGTAGATTGGAAACTTTTCATCCGTCGAAGACCCCTAAGTAGCTCAAATCTTTGTAGGATTGGCGGATCCTCTCCTGAAAGCTTGCCTTCCGTAGTTCCATGCACTTCGGCGACACTGTACTGTCAACCATGCCATCAGACGACCTCAAGGTCTCTTTATCTGTCGACAACGTTCTCGCTCACAAAAATATTTTGAAATACGAAGAGATTGGTGAAATTCTTTAATGATTGAGTACTAATTGTCTCTTGAGTGTCGCCGATGTTGCATGAGTGTCGCGTGGTGTCGCGCCGTGAATATGAAGGAGATTTTTGATGCAACACGGTGTCCCCCACGTACTCTGCTTCTCTCCCCTCCTTTGCTTCTTCTGCATCGTCTGTCTTGGGACCCTCGGTCTCTTTACTCATTTCCAAAACTTCCAGAATATTATGAATATCGTTGTTTCTTCTCGACATCTCGGGTCATGAGCCTTCGTTTTGCATATCTAACATGTGAACTTTGTAATTGTATTGTTATCTGCTGCAGCTCAATTATCTTTCTACTATGTATAACAATTCAAAATTTGAAATATCTTGTTTTGACATGGAGGCGACTCTGCCCTGCTGTATGAATAGTGTCATATAGTTCACCCATTTCATTATATATTTTGTCATACCGGTTTTGACATCATGACGCCTTGATTCCAGATCACGTATTTCATCAAAGAACCTCCTGCGAAGGCAATTGTACACCAACACAACCCTCCAGTGTCAAGGAGACATCAATCAGCGGCGACCAAGCTGCTCAATACGAACAACAACGCTCTGAAACTATCCTCGGACATGGTTAGTGGTTTGGAGCATGAAGCTGTCCTCAGGGAGTGTGAGAGCATGAGAAGCGAGGTGGAGTCATTGCAGGTGAGTATCTCGTGCTTGTGGAATCTCCTTGGAGTGATTATTTTGTCTTGGATGTTGTACCGGTGTTGGTAATTCAAGTGATAGCTGAATGTCGTGGTTGTCAGCATTTACACATAATCGCAAATACTCCGAGTCAGTAGTCGTACGGCTGCGAACATTTTTGTGGAGCTGAAATGAAGGATCAGCGTAAGAAATCAGATCCTTTCCGCGGAAATTTTCATCGCTATGCGATGAATGTTTAATGTATCATCATGCTTCTTTCAATATTGCTTGTTGTTTTGAGCAGGTGTACATGTATCTCGAGATTTCAATGATGCATATTAGATGATTTACTTACTGTGATTTGAATGAAAAGCAAGCAAATAAGTAAATTACCCTTGTTTATACTCGGAAGCACACTAGACACGGAGCCTTTCTTCCATGTGGCCGAGTTGTCATTTATCCCACTCTCATTCTGTCCCACTTAGTGTTTAGCAGGAATGCAGAGTGTGCTTAGTTTGAAAGTCTTCGGTAGGACCCAACCAAGGTCTCCAGGAATTAGCCAGGAAGGCATTGTTTTGATACAAGCATGTAGAGGGCGGGATGCATTCTGAAATCACTTCATGCTGCATCCAATATTGTAGCGCTTTACGCAGGCGCTACTCAATATATGTTAAAACATGCTGTCTACGTTAAAGCAATACCTTCCTGGCTAATTCACGCTCTCAACAGATGGTCCGGTGGCCTTGTGGTTAGAGGGTATGCTTGCACGTCCTCTAGCTCCAATGTCGCTGGTTCGAACCTACCGACAACTGATGAGGCCCAACAGGCCGAAACATGTCTCGTGGCGGCTATATCTGTTGAGATCTGATATCTTTTCACAGTGTCTAGCCAAGACTCATCCGGACTAAAAGATCACAGCGCTCCAGATTGTGTCAGCACCGTCCAATTCCCTAGCAAGGGGGAGTTGTGACGTTAAACCATCATTCATTGTGTAGCCAAGGCGTCTTTATTTAGTAATCCCTATTCGTGTGTTTTTGATTAATACATTGAGGAGACATTTCTTCCTTTGCAGACTCAGTTAACAGAACGAACAACTTTGGCACGTGAAGAAATTGCAGCTTTATTGGAAGACAGGCGAATCCACCTTGAGGAATCCGATGCCGTCAGAGAGAAGGACCAGAAGAGGATTCGAGAGGAGATGGAGCGTCTGAAACAGACTCAAGAGCTACTGTATGAAAGCACACGTGACTTCCTGGAGCAGCGGTTGCAATATCGGAGGGCGGAAAAAGAATGGTTGATCGAGCGTGAGAAATTATTGCGACAAGTCGAGGCCGCAGCGGCGAAGGTATTGATATTTTACAAACACCGAATATTTTATTCATATGAAATAATGTTACTATCGATCTTGAAAAGTAGTCTCGTGATATCTGTATTTTCTGTTGCTGGTAAACATTTTACTTCAAATATGTGCATGTTGTTGTCTTCGAGTTGTAGTTCATGTTTTTTTTTCAGTCGGAGGGGAATGCTCAAGACGCTTGGAATACTCTCCTATCTTCACCTTCCTGGCAAGCAATTTCCGGCGCAGCTGGTGGAGAAATGCCTTCAGAACGTGAACAGCGCTATAAACTGCATATAGAACGTCTGGAAGAACGATTACACCAACAGCAGGAGCTCTCCGAGATGTATCGAGATCAATTGATTAACATGGAGAATGATGTGAGTAAGCTTGACAGAAGAATTGTTGAATATGTTTCAGTGATACGACGCGCAGCTCAAAATTGATTTTTTTAGAGATGATAGCTGATGAGATTTAATTGTCATGAGAACTTTATTGAGCCACCAACCATGTTTCAGGCGATGTGACCACCATCAGTGACAGATAAACAGTGTGCTTGTGAACATGGTCTCAAATGCTAATTTCTAGCAATATACAGCATTTAGTAGAAATATTTAATAACCTAGCGGATCAATGAGCACATCGAAGGCAATCCTCCATCTGAAATGTCCATGCACTTACATCTTCCAGGAGCCCGAAATATCAAAATCATGATGAAGACGAATAACCCAAAGTCAGCAGAGACACTGATAACCAAAGGATGCAATGGACCATTAATAAACAACCACAAGACGTCAGAATTTTTACATCTTTTTTGATATTTATCAACATCAGTCATGCTCTTGGCTATTTAGCCATTATTTTTCTTTTTAGATGTTATCTTTATGGTTGTTAGAAAACTAGGTTATTCAATATTTCTATTAAGTGCTGCATATAGCTAGAAGTTGAGTTTGAAATTTGAGACTTTGTTCATAAGCTCACTTAATTTTTTTCACATCGACTGAAGCATGCACAGAATTAAATATTTTGTTTATCTGCGTCGGTATGCTAGAAGTGTGATTAATACGAAATCGCCGGCACAACGAGGAACCTACTAAGTGGGCAAAAAGGAATTTCTGATACCTTACAGAGATAGGAAAAAAGTCGTGCGTCGCTTGCGGATTAGTGTGAGTTCCAGCAAAGTGCTTCGATTGCCAAAATTCCTTCAGGTTCGAAGAATTCTGATCATTGCGCACAAGTTTTCTGCATAATGTTGGTCCTTCCGATCATTATTGAAAAACGTAGCAGGCGTACGAAAATTAGTTCACTTGATGATTTCACATCCTCTCCTCGGCATTTCTCACTGTATAGTGCATGCACTGAATCGAATGTTAGCCAAGATGTGTGTTTTGGTGTGTGCGAAGTGATATCACAGCACGCACGCATCTCTCACTGGCTCTGGTGTCCTCTGCTGACAACTTATTGCTTGCCATTTCCAATAGCAAGCGATGCACGAATTATCCATTCGATGAGGAGCAAATTGTCAATTCTTTGATGTGCCATTTCGATATTAAGGTTAGATATGATTCTTCCTTTCTAGGAAACCGAAGCGCGCGCAGATGAATCTAATTCTGTGGAAACATGTTTGGCTACTCAATAAGTTCTCATAACAGAATGATTCTCTTTACTTCAGCTAAGTGGACACTACAAAACTTCGCTTCATTAGTGATGTTGTCTGTGATCAGATATTTGACGACTATTGTGTCTCATAATCATCAGTTTTCATTAATCAATTCTTGTTTGACATGTCCTATTTTGTAAAAACAAAACTCACAAGTTATTACATTCATAAAGCGAGCCTGTTTATTACACTGCCATTTCCGCGAGAGAGGAGTTGCTAAGAAAAAATCGATGGTTTTTCATTCTAAAAGTGTAGTCGAGGCTTCGGATGTTGTTCCTGTGTATCCGTGGGCTATAGAACCTGAAGATATATGTCCCTGACGATTATGCATTTAACCAGAGAGACAAGGAAAGCCCTTGTCAGACTAGCATTACAAAACGTAATTTACATTTCAAAGGCTTTCCTCTCCCTGATAAACTGTTCTTGATATAGTTGTCCATTTGATATTCATTTTAGGTCAGTGGATGCTGTCAGAGGCAATGTGAAGATCAAATAAGGCTTGCTATTAATGTGCTGCTTATCTGAATTCCTGAACGTGGTGTTGTGTTGGAATGCATGTATTATATGTTATATGCATTTCTCAGAGAGACTTCATCCATCTCTGTTCTAAATTTTGTGTTTATCTATGTTCTAAAAAGTCTCCAATTTTAGCTGTTAGCTTGTCTCGGCATTCATCTTTCATATGTTCTGGTTGATACAGAGCTGAGTGAGCTTTTAATTTCGTGATTCAACTTGAGATTTAAAGTTTGCTGAAGTTTAAAGACTGCTGATGCTTGTGTCTACATTTCATTAGCATATTGAATGAAATTTCTACGGATACTCATTTCATACTGCATTTAACACATTGCGCATCTCAAATTAACCTGGGCATGGCTGCAACTTTAACTAGGGAGTTGTGTCGATGTTGAGAGATGTGAACTAGGCCTGCTGGTGATTCCTGATATTGGATGAAATAGCAGGTATTCAGTTCTGTTCCCATTTTTCAACTGAGGATGCAGCACAATGTGCAATTATTCCAGTTTCTGCGTGATTTGACTTGACATAACTTTAAAGTTCACTGTTTAAGACTCGATGCTTATGTCCATCAACTGATGTATTGCTCGTTACTAAAAGCTGCCATCATATGAAAGATGAATTCCTAGGTCGGAGCGTGATCCAACTGTTCTACAAATCTGCATTGATGTTGATTAGTTGTCTCGCTGTCCGGAGCTGCAGTTTCATGCATCTTCTCTCCACAGGTGTGCAGAATGCGGGAGGAAGGGGATGTGTCAAAGGTCATCTTCCGTGACCGTACGGAGAAGATCTCACAACGACTCGCCTTGATGAACCGCAAATATTCTGATCTAGAGACTCGCCGACATCTGGAAGTGTCCGGATTTCAGACAGATATCAAAACGCTGCGAGAAAAGTTGAAGAACGTCGAGCGCCAGCTTTTTAAGGTGAGAAATGCAGTTGAATGAAATGGTTATCATGAGTATAAGATGGAGTGCTTGGCCTTCCGATCTCTTGGTCTTGTGGTGAAGCCAGGGACTGCAATCTTCAGTAAATTCCGTAAATCATCCAAAAATGTTGTTGAGTTTGGTAATTCGTCAAAAAATCGATAAAAATAAGTTTATTGGGGATAGTGGTATCAAGATTTTCTGAACTTTTCTAAGTGGCATGGAAGGAGATTTGTTGATTTCCTTCAAGTTCTCCAAACGCTCCAAGAGCCTTTGACCGAATAACGTTCTGTGTTCAAACACATAATGCTTTGTTGTTTACTGTTGAATAATGCGCCACTAATAGAGTGTGACATTAAATGAACTTCTGTAGCCTATATCAGTGTTTCTCAACCCCGGGTCCCAGGTCAGTTTAGTCCGCGAAGTTAATTTGAAATGAAGATCGCTTTTGGTAGAAAACGCTTAATCAATAGCGGATTTGGTCCAAAGACGTTTTCCACTGTCCTTGGTTCGGTTTTGTTAATGTGATGACGCTGTCTCAAGGTCGAAGAAGTATTTCTTCAAGATGATAAGCATAGAAAGCATCTACAGATAATATGTCTTCAAATTGTGAGGCAACGCTGACACAGCTATGCGTGTCAATGAGAGCGCTACATTACTGCAAATTGCGAGCGCACGTTTCAGTTACCCACTGTGTTAATCTATTTTCACGGTTGCGTAAAGAATGCGTTATTCCAATAGGTTCGCTCAGTTGACGTGCTACTGTATTGTATACTGCTATTGTATTGGCCTAGAATTCCGTGGTATAGTTACTAGTAATTACTAGTAAATTACTGGTAAAATTTGACCCGTGATCATTCTTTGTAGGACATCATCCGTGTAAGTTGAATTTGAGACAAAAATGCTAAATTGTATTTCAGCGCGATTAAATAGACGCTGTTGCGGATGATAGATCCGCATTCATTGAAATTAGTCTTGGACCACGTAGTTCACTTGGGATGAGCGCTTTATCCGCCATCAGTAGAGGTTGAGAAACACTGGCCTGTGTCATGTTATAGATGTGGTATCATCTTTGAATTTCATGAGATATTGTGAAAAGGATGTTTGTATTTCTTACCTTCGTAATCGAAATTAGTCTGTATTCTTTCTAGACCAAGAAGTTGACGATGAAACATTTTGATGATGGGAATAGTTGGTCTAAGTGGAGAACATGACAATGTCAGTGACTGTGTGC
Source organism: Prostheceraeus crozeri (assembly GCA_907163375.1). NCBI lineage: Eukaryota > Metazoa > Platyhelminthes > Polycladida > Euryleptidae > Prostheceraeus > Prostheceraeus crozeri. Next base: position 10,735 of record CAJQUW010009804.1, on the reverse strand, counting down.
ACGAGCTGTGGCATGTTATATTCTCAGTTATGCTGTATAGTGTTGCAGAAGCAGTATTAATGCGACTGAGAGTTTTCACTGATTTCGAGGACGTGGTCACAGCTAGGGGTCAAGAACTCAGTGGGAAACACACCAAGAACTCCATTGTGATGGAGTACAATACTTGCCTTTTTAGTCTCCGTAAATCCGCTCGGGGCGAATTGTAGTCCCTGTCAATACCCGAGAGGGCCACAGCAAGTCGGCTCACTCTCAATGAGTGCAACCATACTGAACAGTAGTGCGTAAGTAGCCGCAACTTAAAAACGTAATTTTTGGAGCTGTTGCGTCCTTTGATATTATTTGTTTTGTTCTAACGCTCTGGTTTTTTTGTATGATTTAATATCTTCCATCTCTTCTATGTTTCTGTCAGGATTATTTCTCCTACACGTTTGGTGGTTTGATCTTATTGTCTTACATGTATGCACGATGTGATGTCTTGAAACCAAGCCTGACGGCAGCTTGTCAATTCACATGATGAAAGCTGCGCACGGATGCGGAGTCAGGACTCCGGGGGTTGATAGGACTCCGACTCCGGGTGGCAAGTATATATAGCATAGATTTTTGAAAAATTAACTGGTAACCTTCATCATAGATCATTATAGGCTTACCTGAACCCATCTTTAGTGATCATTGCTGCATCTATTATCAATCATTTTCGATGAAAGTTCGCTTTAAGTTGGATGCATGCGACTCGGCTCCTCCCATCTTCTTAATGTATGCTTCACACGGCTTTTGTCCAGTCTCTGCCAGGCCGGAAAATCCCCCATCCATCTAAAAAAATATGAGTACTCTTTCGATTTTAATATGCGCTTTGGAGGAGCCATCACACACGATTAACGTGAGGGCAAGAGATAATGTTCTAAAACAAGTGAGTATTTCATTTTTGTCTCTGATGTGACCTTTGGTGCGTAGGTGTGATCGAGACTAGGAAGGCATTTGTCTTATCTGCTAAATCACCGAGTGAAAAGAAAATCTTTTTTTCACTATCACGGTTCATTCCCTCAACTATTACAAGCTTTGCATGCAGCAATGTCTCTGAACTTTTGTTTGATGGAGAAAGTTGACATCAAGACAGTGACAGCTCTATGCACGAGGACAGATAATTTGTGTTATATTTTGGGTGTAGTTATAAGCCAGAGTCCTATCATTTTATAGGACTCCGACTCTGCATCCTTGAAACTGCATGAAGTGACTGAAAGGACTCATGCATACAGGCAACATTGACTTAAATTCATGAATGTATTCTTATATTCTTCCTCCTGATCATTTACCCCGTGTTTTCGTTTTACTGTCGAGCGTTAAGAAGTAGCATGATAATTTATTATTTTTGATGAGGGCAAGATGAAATTATCATGAGTATACTTCTTTTTGCAGGTGACAATGAGTCTCAATGAAGAGGTCGATGTGGAGCGTCCAGAAGACATAGACATTGCTGTACTGAAAACCGTCCATTCTACCGCCACACATTCCAAGAAATTATCGAACGAGCTGAGGAACTTGAAGGCCATGATGTATGGCTTAGAAAATGAATTCAGACGACTTTGAGACGTTTCTCAGACATCACAGATTCTCCTTCAGATGTTTTTATATTCAAGGACGATAGCTGGCTGTCGTCCCGTTGTGCGCTGTTCTCAGACTGTTGAAGCAGTGGTCACTGGCGAGCAGTCGTGATAGCAATTTGTTTTATCGTTTTCTGTAAAAGTTTTCCGATTTCTGATGCCAATGATGTTTCCGTAATATCATAAAAATCTTTGTAATGATGCTAGAGTTTTGTCTTGAAAGTAAATTTGTTTTCTTAAAGGTGATCATATGAAGGCGACAGACCGATCTTAGAATTAGATCGTAAATGACAGAACAATCAAGGAAAAATTCCTTTTCATGTACATACTTACAGAATTGGGTGGGAACTGTAGTCTACTACACAGCAAAACTAATCCCCGTCGCAGTCTGCTAGACGAAGACTGAAATAATCACCCTCTGCTTGCTGTCACTTCAGTACGAACGTCAAATACACCAGATAGGCACAGAGCGCGGTCGGAGAATCAACGATGTTGATCCTTTTTTTTAAAGTAAATTACAATTGAAAAAATTATTTGTTGGGTTGGGACAGCAGTTTGTCCAAACAATCAATGGAGGCTAATATAGGCAAGGAAATGGATGCGATAAATAGCTTGTAGCTAACAGACCCAAATCTGCACTTCAATGTTGGGAAGGAAGCATGAAAAGCATTGTCTTCCAAATTTTGTACGCGCATATCGTCAGTTTCCTTCCATTCCTTCAAACACCGCTTCAAAGAGATTGGAAAGTGCTAATGATGCATGTAGACATCGTGCAAATCACGCGAAGTAATCGTCTCCTTGAAAGTAACAACTTTTATGGGCGACAAGCTTCTTATCTTTCACTGCATTCCCTATGATATGATCGGCAATGATATTATTCTATTTTTAAAATGATGTCATTTTACGAATTTTATAAAATGATATTTTATTTTTGATAATGAAAATATACCATTTTTAGTGAAATATACGTAGGCCTACACTGTAAATAGATCTAGTCATAGGAACTTTTCAATTTACACTGCTACCATGCTACTTTTACTGCTCTTAGCAATGAAATTAGAATAAGATTGTATGCAGCATCGATATATTCCAAATAATGGATGACCGAAGAAAGCAGTTTACTCATACAAAGCTTTTTTTTGTATACCAAAAGTTAGGTAGAGCCTATGGCCTATGCATCAGACATCGCCAGTTTTGATTTAAGCTTTATACACTCGAATTACAAATATGCCTACAATATGCAGTTGGTTAGGCCAACAGTGTCGAAAGTACGAAAAAAGGAGTTCAAGACAGTGTTATTAATGAGTTGACAGACATAGTAGCCTGTTGCTGTTCGCTACATGAATCGACCAGTGCGGAAGGACATGGGTAGACCAAACGAAAGAGACTAAATTTGCTTCAATACAAAATGCGAAGAATCTATGATTAGAAAATATAATGGAACAAAAATTTTTGATGATATCATTTTTCCTCAATATTAAAATGATGTCATTTTATCATTGCCGATCTTTGTCTATGATATGATAGGCACTCGCAATTTGCATTGTTGATTAAGTCAGTGCGACACAGTCCATAAAGTACGTCTCATTTGATTGGAGCAACCATACCGCTTTCCTTGAGATCGTGATACGAAAAGGAGAAGATTTTCATAGAAATCTATCGAAATGCAAATCAAAGACGATGTGATTTTCAAAAGCTGAAAACTTCCTTTCTCTGCGTGCTAAGCTTTTGAAAGCAACTACTTCTCTATGGGAACGCTCCTTCTGAAAAGCTGGCATTATCAGCTACATGATGCCATGCTACATTTCAGTTATATTTCTTGGCATATTCGCTGGCGAAGTACGCCGGCGATCGTTCGAGACAATATCTACGTTTCCTTTCAATACATTGTCTTTTTTTCTATTATCCCTGTTTTCCGCTTCTATTACCGATGCTCTCATTTCTACCACACTTCCTACCTGTGTCCCATATGACCAATCTATCCAAGAATAAGAAGCAGCTACATGGTTGTCTTTGATAATCTGTCTATATAGATTTGAATAACATCTGCTGACATTCAAGAATTTGTAACAATAACGAATATTTTAATCATTTCATAGTATCTACTATTATTTACTTATTGTTTAGTTTAAGCTCCCATGAATAAGAAATGTAGTCTTTTATTTGATCATATTCAGCTTGCAATGTCCCTGTGGAAACGTCGCTTGCTAGTATCAAAAGATTATCTTGTGAATTAGCGATTTTGTGGCTCAATCTATTTTTTTACTCATTTTTGCGCCCCTATTTTCTTTATAAATTTGTCTAAATACAAAGCAGTAGGTGGCGAATAAGCTGCTATGTAGAATTGATAGATATTTATTTACTTATCTGTGCTGACTTTTCGCCAACCGACGAAACAATGGATATTGTAGCAACTACTTAGCAGTAAGTAGTAATGTCAGTATGTTAGCTTCAAATTAAAACACATTGCAAGCTGAATATGATCAAATAAAAGGCTACATTTCTAAACTCACGAGAGCTTAAACTAAAAAGTGCATATTTTCCGTGAAATGTTGTCGTAGATACTATGACGCGATTCAAATATTTGTTATTGTTGTAAATTCTTGTATGTCAGGAGATGTTATGCAAATCTTTTTACACAGAATCTCTACTTATTCATCACCATCAAAGACAACCATGCTGGTACTTCTCTTTCTTAGTTAGATTGGCCGTGTGAGACATACGTAGTTTGGGCGGCAGAAATTAGAGTGTCAGCAACATAGGCGGAAAGCAGGGATCATAGAGTAAATATATTAGGTAGAGTGGCATCTCAGCATTTATTAAATATCCAATGTGTATACACTTTCGATTTTATTAAATGAACTCAAGGGAGATACAGTCGGAATTGTTTCAAAATGTGAGATATACACATTTATGCAGCTTTGAAGAAATTACAACGGAATCGACTGATCATGATGGTATAAAGCAGAAGGAAATAATATTATTTTACAGATAGACCGTGTCATGACTGTCTTGGAGAGGTAATGTTTGTTAAATTAGCAACTGAACTGCTATAGCTTTCATGATGAACCTCAAGAGAATCTTCTTACGCGTGATCATATGAAAATTAGCAACCTGCCACGGTACAGTAAAATAGCAGAATCAAAGACAATGATCATGATTTCAATTGACTTTCAAAGATGTAAATAGGTCCACATCACCAATCAGATTCAAGAAGTGAATCACAAAATCATGCCGGTGAAAATTAAATTAGAAACCTGAAATTTCAGCCAAGAGAGCACGAATAACATCGTGACTTTTTCATGAAGACTTTCATTATGAAACAATTCATGAAATTCCCTTGAAAATCAGCTTGATTTCCGCTCAGTTAGGATGCTTATTAGCAAATATTCATCCCTTTTGATATCCGACTTGTTTCATACTACTTATATAGGAGAGTCATCTCGGTAATATATAAATTGGCAAATTTTGACTTTTTTCAAAACTGCTCAAATAATTGTTTGGACCACGGGAACGTGATCTTTTGACATAAAAATTTTCACTGTATACAGATACTTTTTTGAGTCGACACTCTACCTATATATCCATACTCTATGGCAGGGATTATAAGGAAAAAAGCGACAGGGTATTGAAAGGAAACGTAGATGCAGTCGCGAACGATCGCCGGCGAACTTCGCCAGCGAACATGTCGAAAAATAAGTACTGAACTGTAGCAGGGCATCATGTAGCTGATAAAGTATCAGCTTTTTACAAGGCGCGTTCCCACAGGGGTATTCTAATTTAAGCTAACATACAAGCATTACTACTTACTGTTAATTAGTGATGCAAATGGAAAATTTTCCAATTTTTTCAAAATTTTCTGGAAAATTTTCCAATGGAAAATTTTGAAATTTATCGGTGATTGACGTTTTTTCCCTTGTTTTGGAGACTTATTACAGTTGTTTGAAAGGACTATGTAATATTCAAAGTCCGAAAACTTCTCTATCATCCCTGCATGACTTTTGGTACCAACTGCACCTTTTCCATGTCTATGTCAGATCTTTCCAGATGAATTTCAGACATCAAATAGATTTCAGATTTCTCTAGCTGAATTTCAGATATCTGTCACAAGCTCAACTTGGAAAGATCTTTAATTCAACTGGAAATCTTCAATTCATCTGGATCATATCTGAAATTCATTTGGGCAGATCTGAAATCGATTTGGAACTACCTGAACCATCTGAACTAGAAATGGAGGATGTGTACCCTCAACGAAGATATCGGACAATGCGCCAGAAGTTTGAAACTATCATAGATATTCTTTTACTCATCACGGATATCTGTAGTTTTCAAATATCTCACGAGTCTACAGTCTTTATATATATTCCACTATGGTCGCTCACGAATGGTGCGTGGACTGTGTGCTTATACTTCACATGTTCATCAACACATGGAGAATTTGCATTAACGCTGCATAATAAAGCTTAACTTTCAAGCTAACAATCAGCAAACTCCAAAATGAAGTACATTATTTTTGCTCCAGATCTTTCACATTGCATGAAATTATACCCCTATTGTAAAGCAAGGTTCACGTTATCCCAAACGGTGTCTGTGTGATAATTGGAGATGATAACAAAATGGCACAAGCCACTGGTGGCAAAGGAATGTTCAAAAATCCGCGGACGGAAATCGTGTTGCTACGATCGCTTTAATCGAAACAATGATGAAATCAAGAGTTTTAGACCCAATTTATTGGTACGCAGTTGCCTCGGCAGTGGAAGCGCTCAAATTATAGGGCCTATCAAAACTTTCAAAATTTTCCAATTTTTTCTATAATTTTCCGTGGAAAATGTTGGAAAATTCTGAAAGTTTTGACTTTTTGTGATAGGCCCAAAATGTAATTTGTGTGTTTACTGGTACAGCCGAGGCACCTATAGACACCAATAGGATTGGTCTGATTTCATCACTATTTCGATTAAAACGTGTCGACCCAAATGAATTTCAGACATTTCCAGATGAATTGGAGATTCTCCAGTTGAATTTAAGATCTTTTCAAAGTAGAGTAGACAGACATCTGAAATTCAATTAGAGAAATTGGAAATCCATTAAATGTCTGAAATAGATCTGGAAAAGGTGCAGTTGGTTCCAAAAGTTAACATGCATGGATAGAGAAATTTTCGGTCTATGAATATTATACAGTCTCTTCAAAAGACTATAATAAGTCTCCAAAACAATGATTTAACTAGGTAAAAACGTCGATCACCGAAAAAAAAAAATTTCAAAATTTTCCATTTGGATCATTACTGCTAATTAGTTACTACAATATCTATTGCTTCGTCGGTTGACGAAAAATCAGCACAGATGAGTGAATAAATATCTATCAATTGTCTGTAGCAGCTTATTCGCCACCTACTGCTGTGTATTTTAGACGAATTTATATATAGAACGAATAAGGGCGACTTACACATCTTGCGATGGCTTCATCACGAAAATGAGCATAAAATATACTTAGCCACAAAATCGCTAATTCACAAGATGATCTTTTGATATTAGCAAGCCACGTTCCCACAGGGTTTACAGTCCTCAGTGGAAATATCTGGTAATTTCCATGCATTTCTATTCTAAGATGGGAGCCATAGAGTAGGGATATGTAGGTAGAGTGTCGACTCAAAAAAGTATCTGTATACAGTGAAAATTTTGTATTAAAAGATTCAGTTTTTTGCGGAGATTACGTTCCCGTGGTCCGAAAAATTATTTGAGCAGTTTTGAAAAAAGTCAAAATTTGCCAATTCATATACTACCGAGATGACTCTGCTATATAAGTAGTATGAAACAAGTTGGATATCAAAAGGAATGAATATTTGCTAATAAGCATCTTAACTAAGCTGATTATCAAGGAAATCTAATGAACGGCATTATAATGTATGTCTTCATGAAAAAGTCGCGATATTATTCGTGCTTTCTTGGCTGAAACTTTCTAATTCAATTTTCACCGACATGATTTCATGATTCACTAAATTCATGTCTCATTTCTTGAATCTGAGTAGTGATGTGGACCCATTTACATCTTTCAAAGTTGATTGAAATCATTGTCTTTGATTCTGTGATTTTGCTCTACCAGTGGTAGGTTGCTTATGATAACGCTTAAGAAGATTCTCTTGAGGTTCAGGATGAAAGCAATAGCAGGTCATCGAGTTGCTTATTTTACAAACATTACCTTTCCAAGGCTGTCATGAAACGGACGATCTGTAAAATAATATCATTTCCTTCTGCTTTATGCTATCATGATCAGTCAATTCCGTTGTAATTTCTTCAAAACTGCATAAGTGTGGTATATCTCACAGTTTGAAACAATGTCAACTGTATCGCCCTTGAGTTCATTTAATAATATCGAAAGTGTATACACACTGGGGATTAATAAATGCGGAGTTAACACTCTTCCTAATATACATGCTCTATGCTCCGGAACTTATAAGTATTTACAATACCTGTGTTCGAAGTGTCTTAGATTATGCTGCGCCTCTTTTTGTGAAGTTGCAAGCTCAACAACAAGAATCTATTGAATGAATTCAAAGAAGAGCTCACAAAATCATATGCGGAGATTCTGATTGCAACTGTTCCAGTTTCATTCCACTAGATTATCGTCGTTTAATGTCAGGTATGCGTCTTGTCAGAACGTTAATCAAAGATGAGTATCATCCGCTTCATTACTTGACATCTGTACAAAATCAGTTTTCGAGAACTTTCCGCCTTCCCATCATTAGGAGTACTCAAAGAGCAAAATCATTTGCTGTCAACATGATTCAACTGGCGAATAGCGGTTTTTAATGTGATAATTTTTTGCTTGTTTCTTTTCTTTATGATGATGTTTTCTCGTATCGGCTTTTCACTTTGTAATTTTGTGGCCACACGATTTTCATTATTGCGGCATTCTATGAAAATATACGATTATTATTATTATTCAACTGTCGCAACACCCTACAATCAATGCTGAGATTTCGAAATCCCAAAAAGCACTCACGCGTTAACTTCAAACTGATGTAGCCTATGTCGTAAGGAAGGAAAAGTTGATTTAGTAGTCATAGTAGGCCTAATCCTTGTTGGTATCAATCTTTCTAAGGCCACTTTGAGCAGCAGAGAGGGGGATTACTTTTATTAAAACTGACATCTCCGTTTAATCCGAGAACAAAATTTATGTACAGCGTTATATTCTGGTGTCATAAATAAGACTACAGATAAATTCTTCATTTCATGTTCATATATAGTTTCGTCACATTAGAAGTCTTTCTTCTTTGCGATGAGTCGTTCTGGCAACCAGTTTTCCTTCATATTGGACAGGAACATTCTATTTTCCTTTCTCAGCGGCATCAGACCTTCCTGCTTATTTCTAAACAGTTGTCTGGTTCTTATTATTTGAACTTGAGGTCTAAATACCCCTCGTGCTCGCTCATGCCGCTCGTGCCCTCGCCCGCTCCTTATCAGTTTCCTTCTGTGTAGAACAGGTTGCAGTTTATGACCATTGAATTTTGTTTTGTGACAGATTGCTTGAATCAACGAGGAGTTACCAATGAGGACACCTTCAGAGACGAGGGCGATATTGTCAGTGATGATCTGGTAATGGGCTTGTTGATCACGGGTAAGAAACCCTTGAGGAATGTCCATTGCCTTATCGGTGACGAACTTGAACTTGTGCTGTTTATCGCCCACGAATACTCCATTTCGCACAAGTGTAATATTATGATGAACTTTATGAAACATGGCACTGTTCTTATGAATAATGATTCCTTCAGGAAATGCTGAAATCCTTTCTGTAGTAATATAAATGAGGGTTCTCTTGATTTGAGGATAAATTCTCTGAGGAATGATTTCATTCTCTACTTCAATGTACGGCCTGCTGTTGTGGTACATGATTTTGTGCCATTTGTCGCAAGTAATTGAGGGAATGATAGAACGCAGCCAGAATTGCATATGCGGTGTGGCAGCATCAATGACCGCCTTTCTTGTCGCCTTTATAAATCCTGACATGGCCGCAGTTTTGAAAGGTTCTACTGCACGCTTGAATAGTGGATGAGCCAGCCATCCCACAGTGCGCTGCTGAAGAAAGCCAGTGAATTGACTCCGGTGAAGGACGCCACTCTCCAGTCCTTTGAGATATTCTCGATGTCCCAACTGTAGAAGTTGAATATTCAATATTTGAGATCTTGAACTTTCCATTCCCAAAATGTCATCCATGCCATTGATGCTAAACAATCGTTTTCGGAGATATGATTGGTAAGGCAGATTGGATTGCGGCCGGATCATTCGTTGATTTTGTTCATTCATCATGTAATCCCTCTCTTGCAAGCCAGTCAACAATCCCTTAATGTACTTCTTATCTCTGCAGTGAACATATGTAGTCTTACATATATTATATCCCAACTGAAGGCCGTAATTGTAGCCGATTTCATTACCTCTGGCATAAGCTTCTTGTGCTACCAATCCCAGAGAGTTATAGAAATAATTTAAAGTCTGTCCACGAATTGCCATTTCCTTCTTTCCGATGAGAACATTTCGCAGTTGCCTAATGTATTTACATCTTTCTAGCTCGTGCTCATTTACTTCTAGCTGTTCTCTATAGCTTGACCACATGCCAAATGCATACATAGACGGATTCATGCATCGGTCGATGAATATATTTATCGGATATCGAAGATAAATTTGTATAACAGGTTGAATCACACGAACGACCGGTGGCGCGCAGCGAACCTTAACAGCACTCGCAGGAGATATGGCCGCGGTCGATGTTGTTGCTTTTATAGCTGTAGTGGTTGTTTGTGTTGTGGTCGATGGTGGTGTGGTACTGGTAGTTGATGTTGTCGTACTTGTAAGAGATGTGCTAATAGTCCTTCCTAATTTCACCTCAAAATGTGGTTCCTTTTCTGTCGGAGCAATCACTGGGACAAAAGGTACAAACGGAGCTGTAGTTGTGGGAGTGACTGTTGGAGCTGTAGTTGTGGGAGTGACTGTTGGAGCTGTTGTTGGAGCGAATGTGGTTGTTGTTACGGCGGAAATTGTTGTTCCGACGGCCGCTGCGTGAGCGGCAGTGGTTGGTGCGCTGGTGGATGTTGTTTCAGAGGAAGTGGTTGTTGCAGTGGCAGTTGTTGTTTCAGAGAAAGTAG
>CAJQUW010009802.1:0-69903 GCA_907163375.1 Prostheceraeus crozeri | reverse complement strand
ACTGTAAGGTTTAAAGACACTTTGTACAAAAACATCAAATTGTAAGACCTACCACTACTAACATCAAGATATCGATCCTACAAAGCAACTTTAAAAACAGCGATGAACGAAAGACGGCAGACAGAATGTGCATCAGAAAGATTTCATCAGCTATGAACATCATGTTGACCTAATATGTATGCATTGCAGTTTGTCTGTAAAAATAAAAAATTTCAAATTTTCCATCTGATGTATTCATCGAATTGTAATTTCTTTTCCATCCGATTTGATAAAGAAGCATTCGAAATATTATCAGTAATAAGATCCTTTTTATTGGCCTTATCTATTTTGATAAAAATGTATTGTATATATTGTATATATATACACTAAACCAAAAAATGAATGTCGCACTTTGAATTGCATTTTTGCTGATTACATGTGACATCACATCTTAATATCATTCTATGCAGCCTTATTCAATGCCAAAACAAAACGCAATCCAAGATAGCTAGCTATCTGTGAATCCTCAGCTTTGTTAGTATGAGATTTGAATTTTTCATACAATCTGATATTACTTGCTGTTGATCAAAGTAGACGACTACTGAAGCTGGCATTATTAAATGAAGCTAGATTTTAATGAACATCAGAAGCAGAAAATCGCATGCACTAGAGGCCTGGCGGTCGGGTTGTCAGCAGATATTGTCTTGCAGATATGGGTTCATCCTGACTGTGATAATGTCGACTCTTCGCTAAGGTAGGGCGGGTTGTCAAAGGGAAAGAAAGCTATGCATTACTGACATTGCCAAGTTGCTCAAAGTAAGTCGAAGGTCCCTACAGTGAGGGAGAAGAAGACATTTCCACAACGACAGAATCAACAGAGTATCAACAGGAAGAAGACTCAAAACCAGCACAAGATGCAACCGCTTGCTTTTACGACCAACAGAGAAGAATAGGTTTTATTCTGTCGGAGATTTGCTGAAGTTGCGGCAAGAAGGTGTCACTGCAGTGTACAATACACAATAAATTGAGTCAATTTGAGAAAAAGTGTCCTTTTACTGCTCCTCTTCATTCAACTACTCACACGAAGTTAAGGGAGAGCTGGGCAATGAAAAGAAAAATTTCCAGAAGTTTTTTTCATCGATAAATCTTGCTGAACTGAATAAAATTGTCTCAGAGGAGTGGGATGCTATTCCACAAGAGACGATTGACTATTTAATATTAAGTTGGCATCGAAGAATGAGGAGTGTCATTTCTGTGAGAGGCGGTCCTACCCGTTATTGACTTTTCTGAGCATCTGTAATTTTGAAAACGATATTTCATATGTTTTACTTCCACCCCAACTGTTTTGAAGCAAATAGAATATAAATTAGCACTCGCACTGATGTGAATATAGACACTCTTGCTTTATCTTATTTGAATCGATGGAAATCAGGTGCGACATTCATTTTTTGGGTTAGTGTATACATATTACTATATATTATTAGTGTGTATATACAGTACATATTAATAAAAAGTAACGAAAATCTCGCTAATGAAAAGAACGGCTCATACACTTTGTGTTTGAATCTGTAAGTAGTTTTACCTTTTGCAGATAGTATCTTCTAACTTTGTAAGTAGGTTTGTAAATAAGTCATTATCTGTTTACTGTCTTCTATGCTACGTGCCTTGCAAACTGAACTGATTCCAATGTGTGTGAATACTCTGCATGAGAAAGATCTGTCTCTTTTATGTTACTTTCTGCTGATGATGGTCATTATATGATTGAAACATGTCCGGTCAAAGCAATTGTTCTTTCTTGTGATATATATATTCTATTTGAACAACAAAAATTTACTGAACAATTTCGGTCGGATTTAGTGGAATACGAAATTCAAAGACAAAAGAAGGAATTAGTATTAATTCAGAATAATCGCTTAATAGCCATTGATACGTCTCATTATGACCAACTGTTTGAGGAACACATGGATAATTATGTTGAGACAAACCCCACCCTCCCTTCATCGAGACAACTATCCTTTAACCGCAAATTGAAAGCGGTTGCTAATAGGCAAACGGACAGTCAGATAAAGATTTGTCTTCAGAATGTGATGTGTAGTGAGCCTATTCCGAGTAATATGAATCTTCTCATCAAAGATCACAAAGATCCTATTAGAGGCAGACCAGTTGTTAGTGCTACAGTTACTCCTGCTACCCCATTGTGTAAATTACTTGCGATGGTCTTCAAACCCATCCTTGATAAGATTGATGCTCATCTTCAAGACACCAGCGCCTTCGTTCAATCCATTACAAAGATTAGGATTGGTAAGATGAATCAAAATTCATTCTCTTTTGGTTCTCTGGATGTTTCCAATTTATATGGAAGTATCCCTCTTACCGGTGTCAACAATGTCTTGGATATTTTTGTTAGTTTTTTCTTGGTAAATGCTCACCTTACTGAGTGGGCTTCACTAGATAGGCAATCTTTGCTTGATTTATTGGGTCTAGCGATCAAATCTGATATCATTTGTATTAAAGACAAGTTTTACAATCAGTGTCGGGGTTTAGCAATGGGTAACCCCCTTTCCCCTATCTTGGCCATCGTGTACATGAATTTCATAGAAAAACAGATTATGGAGAGGTCAACGGATATCATATACTGGCGTAGGTACATTGATGATATTTCTTCGTCTTTGCCGGTCTACCTGAAGATTTACTCTCCCTGTCCAATTCCATCGCTAAGGACATCAGATTTACGTTAGAAACACCTGGTGAGGGGAAAACAAAAATTTCGTTTCTTTACACTTGCACCTTTTTAGTTGATTTGGAAGATTGTGTTACGTTTCAAACCTGCCTTTTTATCAAAAATGTTCATAGTGGTCACATTCTTCCTTGGGATAGTGCCGTCCCGCGGATGAGGAAAATTAATATTATTAAGACTGAACGCTTACGGGCTTTACGCAACTCATCGTCCCAGACGCTTGTCAAGCAGTCTCTTAATCTTCTTTCGCAGAGGTTTAGAGCTAATGGTTATCCTTTGTCAGTCCTAGATAAGTATCTTTATAGTGAAACTGTGCCTAAAAACAGAAATGCGAAACAAGACGCTATTCGGATTAACGTTCCGTATGTTAATGATCGTTGGGTTAATAAAGTGTATAACTGTATAAGGAAATCTAATCTGCCGATTCCCATCATTCCGATCTTTAGAACTAAAGCTCCTCTTTCCCAACAATTTTATCAACAACCACCCATCAGTTGCAAAAGTCGCTGTGTTTGTAAAGGCCAGAATTTATGCAATTCTAAAAATATTGTCTACAAAATTGTCTGCAATATCTGTTCGGAAAGTTATGTAGGCGAAACGTATCGCACTTTCAGAAAAAGAATTGATGAACACCTACATACAACCAGCAGCCAAGTTTTCCATCATTTTAAAATTAAACACAATTGCTCCCTTCTGTTACGCCATATTTCTCCTTCAATTATCTCCCGCGGGCTCTTTGATTCTTATCATCGCCGCCGTGTGGAAATGTCAACAATTGAAGCTGTTAAGCCTCAGATAAATGTGAGAAGATAATGATGCCGCCTGGGCATACACGTGTTGAACTCTTGTTACTTTTCTTTATAATGTAATGTCATTTCACTTCATGTACATTTACTTCGTTCACCTGATGAAGTCTTAGACGAAAATTCGTGAATAAACAATTTTATCTTGAGACTACGTTGAATTTTTTTAATTTATCTTTATTATTAAGTCTCATGGCGATTACTTATGATCATACATGTATATATATAAAAGAAATGAAAGTAATCTATTGCCTGTAATCCTAAACTGTGAGGGATATTTGTGTACAAGGCGACAACATCAAAAGTAGCGAATGTTGTGTTATTATCGATATCACGAGGAATTTTTTCTAGAAAATCAAGTGTGTCTTTACAATAACTTGGTAACTTTTGAACTAGTGGTTTCAATATTTCATCAAGTAATTCACTAAGTCTTGAAGTTGGAGCGTTAATGTTATTAATAATCGGTCCAAATTTAAGATTCTCTGGAGCTCGACAATGTAGAAATCCTTCCCTGTAGATCCCTGTAGATTTCGAACTGAAAAGGAATTTTAACTGTTATTCCAGTAATGTGCTATGTGTTTTGAAATGCAAGGACTGCTCAGACTTCTACATTGGTCAAACAGGAGATATCATCCGTAATAGATTTACTGTCCATCGCCAACATATCAATAATCCTAGCTTAGCTATCCTCTATGTCAGCAAACACATAGCTACTTGTGCTAAGGACCTTGATATTAGATTTGAAGCTGCGCCTTTCTATCAGTTTCCAAATAACGCAACCAGATCCGAGAGGGAAATCAAAGAAAGATATTTTATTTCTAAATTCAACCCTTCTCTCAATCAATAGGGATCAAAGATAGTTGCGGTTAATTTATTTCATGTAAGGGTGTCTGACGAGGTGTCATAAGTTATAAAAATACACCGAGACCGGTAACACCGACATCTCCTGGTTTTCATTTCTTTTATATCAATTTACTTTATCCAATTTCCTTTTTTGAATTATATATATATACATATATATATATTTACGCATAGAGCGCCCAGGCATTTCATATTCAGAAAGGAAAAACAATTTTTCTTTGACCGGACATGTTTCGATGTTCAATACATCATCATCAGCGGTGGAGTAACAAACAGAGACAGTTCATCTTTCTTAAATATCAAGTCACAACACATAATTGCAGTTCACAAGGCTTCACAGTCGCACTTTCATACAATAAATCAAATGGTAAAACCTAAAATCTTAAAATCGAGCAATATGTACATACTATTTACAAAAATTAAAAGGCAGCATGTACAAATTTACAGATTTAGACAGAGAGTATAAGAGCCATTCCTTTCATTAGCAAGATTGTCATTGCTTTTTATCAAAATTGATTCAAGAATAAAAGGCTGATTGCTTTTACCTATTATCGAAAAATTTTCTATTTTAGGGCTATGCGGATGAGTAGACACTTCAGTGGGTGAATGGTACCCCTTGAGGTGTTCAGAAATCCGAGTCGAGAGATGGCGCTTAGTGGCGCCGATGTACCGCATATCACAGCGGTGACAGGAATATTGATATACAATAGATGATTTCAATTCACTCGGAATTCTGTCCTTATTAGGAAATTGAGTAATGAGCTTTTGAATTTTAAAAACCGGCCGAATTTCGATATTCGCCGGAAGAAGATTGTTGATGGAACGAATTTTATTTTTCATTTCTTTTTCAGCATGGCTAATGAAAGGAACGGACCAAGTTACAACTTTCTTCTGTAACTGCTCAGTTTCTGGCTGAGAGTCTCTGAGCTGGCTGCTGCTCTCAACACTCCTTTCGACCTTCTCTTTGATTCTGTTAATTGTTTTGATATCAAAACCATTTTCGGCAAAAATATTGGAAATCTCATTATCAGAAACTTCATACAGCTTGCGGTTCGAACAAATTTTGAACGCTCTATAAAACAGAGAGCGCATCGCAGAAAGTCTGTACGTCAACGGGGCATACGCAGAAAATGGCATATAGATGCCAGTGTTGGTTGACTTGAAATGAAAATCAATCACCAATTGCGAACCACAAGCTGTATGAAGTTTCTGCTAATGAGATTTCCAATATTTTTGCCGAAAATGGTTTTGATATCATTACTCAATTTCCTAATAAGGACAGAATTCCGAGTGAATTGAAATCATCTATTGTATATCAATATTCCTGTCACCGCTGTGATATGCGGTACATCGGCGCCACTAAGCGCCATCTCTCGACTCGGATTTCTGAACACCTCAAGGGGTACCCTTCACCCACTGAAGTGTCTACTCATCCGCATAGCCCTAAAATAGAAAATTTTTCGATAATAGGTAAAAGCAATCAGCCCTTTATTCTTGAATCAATTTTGATAAAAAGCAATGATAATCTTGCTAATGAAAGGAATGGCTCTTATACTCTCTGTCTAAATCTGTAAATTTGTACATGCTGCCTTTTAATTTTTGTAAATAGTATGTACATATTGCTCGATTTTAAGATTTTAGGTTTTACCATTTGATCTATTGCATGAAAGTGCGACTGTGAAGCCTTGTGAACTGCAATTATGTGTTGTGACTTGATATTTAAGAAAGATGAACTGTCTCTGTTTGTTACTCCACCGCTGATGATGATGTATTGAACATCGAAACATGTCCGGTCAAAGAAAAATTGTTTTTCCTTTCTGAATATATATATATATATATATGATAAAGAAAAACAAATTGTCTTTTCTCAACCGGACATGTTTCAGTGTTCATTACACCATCATCAGCGGACAAATCGTTAAAATAAAGTAAAATTCGCCTTATATATGAAATCACTAAAGCATGGAAATTGAATAAAATTAACAATTGCTAGTCAGACAATCCGAGGTAGAGAGGGTGAGATCCGTTCCGTTCGTTGGACAGGCATTTCACATCTTGCTTGATTAAAATAGATTCCAGAATAAAGGGCAACTTGTACCGACCTATGACTTTAAAGTTCGTTTTCTCAGGACTGTGTTCATGCATAGAAATTTCTGTCAAGACAGGGTAACCTTTAAGATGCTCAGCGATGCGAGTATCAGGATGGCGTTTTGTAGCGCCGATGTACCGCATATTGCAACGGTCACAAAAGTATTTGTAAACAACATTCGATTTCAGACCGCTGGCAATCTTATCTTTGTTAGGAAAATAATCACTCATTTTGGAGGTTTTGAAAACCGGTTTGATGGTAGTGTTCGATAAATAGTGATTCAAGTCTTTGATTATATATATATTTTATATATATATATGTATATATATATATACATTATATATCCAAAAATGATCCCCAAAGAAAACACAGTATCATTTAGATGAATGCAGTCGTGGAAGCTTTACCATCTTCCCTTTTTATAAAATGTATAATACCACTGATATTTTTCGTAAAACTAAAGAGAGATATTTCATCGACTTATTCCATCCTAAATTGAATGCCAAATAGCAGACTTCTAAATTTCTATGAAAACTTTGTACATCAAGATTTTTTGAATATTTTATGTCGATTGATTTGTAAAGCACCTGAAGATTGAATACATGAAAGTGGTAGTGCTACAAGTTCTGCAAGTTTTTCAATATTATTTTCTATCGTTGGTTTTTTGATTCAACAAGTTTTTATTTATTTCCAAATACCGAGTTAATTATTGTTCTGCATATATATATATATTGGTTAACTATGAATAATAATCCCAAGTATACCTTTGTAGTTCAATTATTCCTCATTTCCCGGTTTTTGCCATTTTTATCCGGTATTTACCAATTTTTCCAACTGGGTGAAAACTAGTTTTTCCCACAATATTGCCAACCCTACTTTCAACCATTGTTGTTTTCGCTGACGAAAATTACAAAGAAAATGAAATCTATCTTAAAAATTATGACAAAAGAAATAACAATGGCTTTTAACGAATGAACATCATCTCTCGGAATGCGACAGACTACAAGTTGCATCGTACAGCATGCCCACTTGCTTGCAAAGTTTCTGACAGGTTTCCGTATCAGTAGTGGCATACATAGATTCCTGACATAGACCTATTAATCCTACTGTAGTATAAGCATGTACATGGAAATCCTATCCAGATCCAAATTCGCCTTATTGACGAAGCATCCGACTTTTGAGATAAAACGAGAGAAAAGCAGTGACGTTGATGTGATGATGACGCACAGGCTACCACCATGTGATAGGCTGGCTGCCATATCTGTCGTGACATTCGTCTTTTTTGATTGCTTCCTATGAAACCTGCTCTTTAGGACCACTTTATCTTCCAGAATGAAGTCACGAAATGTGAATTATGGTCATTCACATGAAGGGAAACTACAGTACTTTCTCAAGAGCCTCACTTTTGCTGGGGGTAGAATCAAAATACTTGCGAGACAGCAGCTCGAAAGGGAGGTCCTATTCCGGTGCAACAAAACCTTGTTGTGACAGTTATTGCAGTCACTTCTTTGCAATAGGCTTTGCCGGTTTCAATAAATTTTGCTGAAATAATTCTTCTTGCATCCCTTTCTTTTGATCGAGTGGAACTGGTTTCTGTGATACTGATGAATGTCGCATACCGGTACAATAATCATGCTTACTTCATAATTTATGCATATTGTAGTCTAGGAACTATCATGCAATTGAAAGGCATTATTTATATGATTTCTACAGACGATTGATTAAATAAATGAATGCAATTTTGATAATTTATTATTGCATTAATTAATTATAATTACAAATTTTTAATAATACTTTAAGCTCTTTTCAATATATCAATAAATAATAAAACCAGTGGCGCAGCGAGCGTGCTTCCAGACCATAAGCCTTCGTTACACAATGAATTCCTATCTACATTCACACTAGACAACATAATTATTGCAGCACTCTAATTGTTTATTATATCCTGACCTTAATTTCAGTGAACTTTTGAACGTAAACTATACACTTAGATATTCGACCCTGTGTATAACTCATAATGAAATGAAAGTGCATGTGATAAATAAAAACTGAAATTTCTAACTGAAGTTGAAGTTAGAATTAGTTAGCTAATTAGTTAGTTCTAATTGAAGTTCATAGACTATCCCATCCGTATTGACTTGCAATTACATGCGCATGAATTCACTTTGAATGCCCGAATATGAGACCTTTCTCTGAGCAGCCTCATTGTAAAATTGCGACCCTAAGTTGACTATTTGTCAATTCGGTCCTATTTTCCGAACATTTTAAACGTCAAATGACAACAAAATTGCAATGTCTGTTGCTCATGATGCTCAATTTTGTCTTAGTCAATGAGCTGAGATCACTGCATAGAGCATCTCTATCTAAAAAACACAACACAATAGCTTGTTGCGCTTATTACACCCAGTCAATCACTCACATGTTTGATATTTAAAGACTACGGGTGACAGGTGTTGCTAGTTGGCAGTTAACACTGGTTATGAGATTGTTGACACTAAAATGTTCACACAGGTCAAATTGTAGGATCTTCATTAATGTATATCTCGAATGTTCGATCATATAGTAAGAATCGAAATTCATCTATCTGAGCATTTCTGATCTGATATTGAGATTTGAAAACTGGCTAAGGTGGGTAAATTAATCAATACAAGATGGATGCAAATTCATGACGATACTTTTCTGCATTACTTGTATAAATATTGGTAACTAGATTATTGATGGCTCTGCGCCGATGGCCCTGCAGGCATGGAGATTGCTCCAGTTAAAGCATTAGAAATACGAAAACAAAAGTCGTGAGTTATGATAAGAGCAAAACTCGAAAAACGAAAATGAATATCAAAAGTTTAGACGAAAACAACACTACTTCAACTGATCCTTTTTTCATCACGCTCTTGTTTTAGATCAGCTTATTTTGTCACATGCTTGCCATTGACAAATCCGTTCTGACATCAGGTACCCAAAGGTTTGAATTTATCTAACAAAGACTAATTCATGAATTATCCCAAATGCTTTGCAATTTAGAGGTGGACCTGCGTGTGACGCACATTTTCTCTCCATCATTTCGATTCCTTAACAAAATGTCTTCAATTGTTTCTTGCAGTATGTCGCTGAGAACATTTTGTCTTATGCTGATTGCAGTCAGCGGTTTGCCTACCAGCAATGTTTCATTGACAACAGAAAGGATACAAGGTGGTATGTTTGTAACTAGTCCGACGAATAAAAATGTTCAATTGAATATCTGCAAAGAATCGAATACGTCGGACGCAAACAATCAAATGGTGCAAGTCGCAAAGGAAATGCAAATTCAAATGGAGAAAATGACGAAAAATTTGAAAGATTGGGAATATTCAATGGATAGCAAAATTGAAGATATGAAATCGTCCCAAGCAGAACATATCTCGGAGATCTTGGAAGAGACAAAATCTATGTTAAATGAATCAAATAATCAGTTACTGAACAAGCTCATCGGTAAGTGACTCGTCAAAATATCATTTTGCAAATTTCCGTCAAGTGCGGAGAGTTCCTCAAAGCCTTCAATCGACATTAAGTGAATTGTTTACACTGTAAGATATGGACAAAGCTCCTTCGATCCTGTTTTTCTTTTCAATTGTTCATATTATTCCGAATGATAACCAACTATGGAGGAATTAATTATATGAATCCGAGGGCATGTTTGCTCAAAGTTATCGTAATTTTTTTGGCTCGATTCAGATGGATATTATCTTGATTGTTATAAACCGAATTCGTACTGTAGTTGTACTATCCTATGCACTGAAAACAGCATAATTACAGTATTATAATTAATACGACTAGTAGGACTGTGGACCACAGACAATACATGGAAATCTGCATGTGTGGCGGGCGTGATTTAGAGCAAAGGAGCAACTTTGGTACGGATTGGAGCGTTTTAAATCGAAATTATAAGCACATACAAATCAACACATTACGTACAATTTTCATTACACACACAATACGTTGGACAATCTACCGTGCAATTTTGCTTCCAGAAAGAGTGCTGATTTCAAATATTTTAAACAACTAAAGCAACTTTGTTTTCTTAAAGTATGAGAATCAAGTTCTCCATCTGATTTAACGCATATCTGCCATTTGAAAGCAGTGGGGGAGGCAGGACTAATGTGGTGGCCACCTTAAGTGTTTTTCAGACTTATTTTTCACAAAAGGAATTCTTTTCGTCCCAGAACAACTGACAGGGCAAGAAGAGCGTATTAGCCAACTTTCCAAAAACGATGGAGGTTCCAGGATCCATTAGAAAAAAAAAGAAGCAATTTTTAAAGTATCAAAATTTTCTTCGACTCACATTTTACGGAAGCTATCAATCGTGGGCCTAAATGGAAGTTAGATCGTCAATCTGCATGCAATTACGATGACGGGACAGCTTTCGTTTGCCTCGAGTAATCACTCCACACGGAATGAGAGGCTTAGCCAAATGAGCGTCTGATTTCATTGTCGTTACTTCAGCGGTGAAATTTATACATTCTTATCCATATTTTCTTAGTGCGTGCGCACGTGTGAGCGCGTGTTTTCCTCGAATGAGCTGCGCTGCCACATGCGAATAAACGATGACTATGACTAGTTCTCTGTCGAATTTGAATTCATACGAGCAATGGGTCCTGAACTACGTGTAGATGCCGAAGAACTGAAATTATCCACATTAGTTCGCTGCCCATATTAGTCCCGCATCCTCTGTTATATTTTCTGCTGGACAATCAAGCATTTGATGAGGAAAGTGCAGAACTTATCGTAGATGTATCTACAATCTGTCGGAAGATATGCGAGATGCATAAGAAGAGTTTCATAATGAGAGTGAAACATGCTTTAAGAATAAAATAGATGTTTCACCTCCACTGCCAAAAAGTATATATCATTAAAAAAGTCCGCCCACTGACACTGCAACGATTGAAGGTCATCATAATACTCAACATCATAGAAGTTCCATCTACACCATATCTATCCCTTCTAGAATGATCTATGCAGTTTGCAATAAAAAGTTCTTATCGCAATGATTTTTATTGCTTGTTCATTTATTGTGCTCCAATAATATCAATGCTACTAATGACACTACAGGTGACATGCCACGCTCAATTACCCGTAATTCACACGTAAACTACGCGTAATTACACATGACCCTAAACATCCGTGGCTATGCAACATCTGTCGGCAGTCCTGTTACATAAACCTAGCGTCTCATGTGTCTGCATGCATCAGAGGCTAAACAATTTGATAGGACATCAATTTCATGCTCAGGGATGACAGAACATACTTAGCGGTTCATCCGTGGTTCAAGTGGCAACGCATGCAACTGTAGACGACGCACAAACTATAAACTCTCGCCCGCGCGTATTCATAAACATTCCCCATGTTTTAACAGCATCAGATCAAGTGATTTCTGACTCTTAGTGCAGCGCGTATGTAGGCGCATAGAAGAATAGAATGTATTTAACCACGGATGCTTGGGGTGCTCCGTAATTACGCGTAAATTACGCGTGGCATGTCACCTAGTGTACTGATGAAACTGTCCTGAAACTCACTAAAAATCTCAATTATGCAATGCTAGTTGTGAACTATATTGATAAATGACTGTGCCTGGCGATTTATGGCTTTACAGCACTGCGAATTAAAAGTGGTAGAGAATATGAACGACAGACATTATCAGAGTGGGAGACATAAACAACAACAGCATTTGACTTTCCAGTTTGTCTAAATCACAATAGATCCACGACAGAAAAGCGCTTTCACCGCACTCACTCATAGCCATGAGCGGGAAAGGAAATATTTGTCTGTACTCGCTTGTGCCCGTGGTCACGGTTAATACCCAAAGGTCACCAAGAAATGATGAAACTAAGGAATGAGTTTATAACTTTCTTGCATGGCTGGCACTTTCTCAGCTGTAAACACCTTCACGATGATCTATTTTTCAGGATTAAACCCCGACGGATGCACATTACTTCACTTTGTGTGCACACATGTTTGTTGTCGGTTTATTGCATGAAATAAATATTCCAATTACTACATTAAATCAGTTCTTCCTGTCTGAAGATTCTCCGCTTTTTGTCTCAGGAACTTGGACCTCGTGGTCTGCATGGACCAATTGCAGCGCTACTTGCGGACATGGTCAGAAAAGCCGAAGTAGACAATGCAAGGAATCCGTGTATGGATTAAAGTGCTCCGGGAATGCCACACAAGAACAAAGCTGCAAGATCTGTCCCGGTAAGATCGATGTAGAGTTATTGTTTATGCTAGGACTGTGCGCTGGCACCTGCTCGTACCATTCGGTGCATCAAAAATTTCAAAAAGTTGTTCTGAAGTACTTCTTGAACTACAACCGAAATATTATTTTGTTTCGCTGTCAGGATTGTCTTGTAATTGTCAATAAAAACTTCAAAATCTTCAAAGTAGGCTCTCTATCTTTCATATAATGAATGTTCATATCTTCCAGAGCTCAATGCAAATATTTAGAGAACTAAGAAAAATTAAAACTGTCCTTCAATTTGCGAAGGCGATAGAAATAATCACCCTTCACGGTGGGTCTGAATTCGAATATCACCTAAAAAGTTCTCCAATAAAACTGTTTGCCTATTAAGTAAGTAAGTAAGTAAGTAAGTGTTTATTTCTGATACTGAAAATCATTAAATACATCAATATACAAGTCACAAATAAAAGACCGGAGAAAAGGAAAATACAAAATCACAATTGGAAAATGTTACACACCTTCATTCATGACAACACACATCCAAGGTATGAATGAATGGAGTCTTCTGGCAGTTTTAACATTTGGGAGACACAAATGACCGCTACGTAACATTCGAGGAGGAATCAAATGATGCAATGGATGCTCCTCGTTTACTTCACATTTCTTGAAAAATGAAGATGCGCGGTCTTTCAGAACGACAGAAAACAAAGGAAACTTGTCACAGGTACAGTCTTTACCGCAAATCAGGCGGTGAGCACGATTATGAAATCTCTGTAATTTTATCTCGATACATTTTGAAAGCCAAGAGAACAGAGGAGCGGCATAGAGTAAAAGATTGCATATCAGTGAATTATACACAATGATGAGCTGATCAGAAGACACAAGGGGCTTTAACGTTCGAATTATGTAGAGTCTTTGCGATGCAAGTTTCAACATTTCGCTGAAATGAAGATCCCATGTTAAATTCTTGCTCCAGTGAACACCCAAAATTTTCACGGTATCTGAAACCTTTATATTCGGATATATGATATCAAATTGTTCTCCATGACAGAAAATCATCTGCGAAGATTTCTCAAGATTTAGTTTCATCCCCTTGGCATTGATCCATTCCTGTACATGCCCCAGATTGTTTGGTATGAGATCGCGAGAAATTGGCTCAATAAGAGTAACATCATCAGCGTAAATAATCATGGATGATTCTGGTGACACACGTAGAGACCCCATAAAGGCAGCGAACAGAAAGGGACCTAAAATTGATCCTTGGGGAATTCCTGATGGTATTTTAGTAGTCGGACCATAAATACCATTCAATTTAAGACGTTGAGTGCGGTTGTCCAAATAACTTTGCAGCCATGTAATGAAACCTTGATTTACATTTCCGTCAATCAAATGGTTTAGCAAAGAGTGATGATTCAGCTTATCGAATGCCTTCGTTAAATCCAAGCAAGATAGCCTCACTGCTTTCGTGGTAGGTAACTCAAGATATGATGTTATACTATCGTGAATTTTGATCAACGCACTTTCGGTAGAACCATATTGTCTGAAGGCATATTGATGCGGACCATATAATTGGATAATCTGTGACATGACAGAATTGAGAACAAGACGTTCAAAAATTTTGCTGATGACCGGGGTAACAGATATCGGTCGAAAGTCACGAACAGTGGGTCTCTTACATTTGGGCACGGGTACAACATCAGCCAACTTCCAACACGAGGGGAAAGTTCGAGACTCAACTGACTTCATAAAAATCTGATGTAGTGGGAAAGAAAGCCAGTTAGCGCCATCACGGAGAATACGATTGGGAATACCGTCACAACCAACAGATTTATGCACAGATAGATGATTCAAGGAGCGTTGAACGTCATAGACTGTCGGTGTAAAAATCCACGAATCATTCTGAAGCGAGGGAATGCCGACGTCTTGGTCGTAGTTGAAGTTCTTACACATCTCAACGTGAATCGCAGTAATCAAACCCTGGAAACCACCATAGTCCATTATCAAATTATGGAAGGCCCTCTTGTCAGCTTTGCCCCGAACTTCATTGACAACTTTCCAAACATTTTTCGCTGACTGTAACTGCCTCTGCGACCATGCATATTTTGATTTCAGTATCTCGTCCTTTATTTTTGCCTTGTAATGATGGTACAAATCCCATTGCTTGCTGCGGAACGCATTCCAACGTTTGTTTATTAACGATTTCAGAAGAGGTGTAACCCATGGCTTATCCTTGTCTGTCATCAACACAAAACTTGATGGAATAAATGACATAGCAACTTGTAAATAATGATAAAATATACAGCACATTTCATCAACAGAATAATTATCAACAAAAATAGAGTCGAAGTCTGTAATTGACAAGAGATATTGAAAATCATCCATGTGTGATTTACGAAAATCCCATACTTTCACCAATCTGGATGAAGAATTATCAAATTCTTTTCCAAACAGCAAAAAAGAATTGTGGTCAGACGAACCAAGTGGAGGACCAATACATGCATCTTCTTGGTAAATATCACATAAATCGGAACTGATCCAAATTTGGTCAAGAATGGAATTCAGCCGAGTGGCACGTTTTACAGAATTTACAAGTGAAAATTGTTCTGCAAAAATGGATGTATCCATATTATTAAAATCTCCACAAATCATAAGTTTCAAGTCTGGGTTTGCTGACAACTCACTATCTATTACAGAAACAAAAAATTCGTTGATAACATCTCGATCACTTGCTCTCAGATTTGGTGGTACATATGCACAAACGAGAAAAAGGTTTAATTTACAAATTTTCAGTGCCAAAAATTCGATCGTGCGGGGATGAGAATAACATGAAACAACATCACAGCGTAGATCAGCAGCGATCCATGCACAAACACCGCCGCCAACACGCCCAAGTCTATCACATCTGTATAAATTGTAGCTAGGTAGTTTCAGCACATCATCAATTATGTCGGAGCTAAGCCAAGATTCTGTTACAACCACCAAGCCAGGCTTTACTGAAGCAACTAAAACAGATAACTCGTCAAATTTGGGAAAAATTGACCGTGCGTTCAACAATAGCACAGTGGGAAATTTTACTACGAAAAGAAACAATAAAATCCGTCACAGAAAATTATTTGAGATCGGCGCTGATCGAACATTAGATCTCTGCATAACACGCTGTCCATAAATAACCACATCCTCACCATTTGCTCTCCTCTCATTCAATTCATTACGAAGTCTGCGGAATTCTGCAATTTGAGCATGTGTCCTGTCAGGATTGACGAACACTGCTTTGTATCGCCCAGAGTTTCTTAAATCCTTCGCTTTTTTTAGGAGACTTTTCTTTGACTCAGAAGAACGAAAGATAATTTTTAACAAACGTGGTCTGTCAGATTTGGGTCGACCGATGCGATGAAGACCAATAACGTCCTGCGAAATTGCATTTTTCAAATTGACTTCATCAAGCAAGTTGGCAAACTCATATTTATCGTAATTTTTTCTTTCTTCCAGAGTGCCTTCCCCTTCATTGATTCCAGATACAATAACATTGTTACGATGGGAATTTCTTTCTTCAATTTCATTGAAAATCATCGCTGGAAGATTAAACAATTCTCCTTTTATAAAATTGATTTCATCATCATGAGAAGTTAATTTATCTTTGAATGTCTTTTGCTCTTTTTCCATGCACTTGATTTCATTATGTATCTCTGCAAGACTAGCCTTGACTGCATTTATTTCGGACTTCATGTCGGCGATAATTTCTGCTTTTAGCGTATTCATTAATTCCTTAACGTCGTTGATGGTGAGAACATTCGATGCACTATTAGAGCGGGTATTTCTACTACTCGGAGTAACCATTGTAAAAGTAGAAGAGGGGTTCGAACGCTAAAACTTTAGTCACGAACAAAAACACGTTACCCCTACACCACGCTCTCACTACCAGCGCTGTTATTGTGAAACTTGCTTATCCTAAGAATAATTGAATACAGAAGAAAAGAGGGACGGAGCACAATAAGTCCAGCAAATGAAATTTAACATGTGACCTTTACGTCACGCCAACGTTGTACGTTGTACAGGCCGGCAATGTAAAAGATATCTGATTGCAGCCAAAAATAGCTACCGTGGACACTGCGAAAATCCAATGTAGCACAAGAAATCTGCACACAAACGCAAGTGAATTCAGATCACAAGAATATGGGCACAAATATATTCCAAATGAGATAACTCCAAACTGGATTAGAAACGAAATTTACAAATTCCACCAATTTAAAGAGAACGCTCAATGGATCACATACATATAAAACTCGGCACTGAAGAACAGCATATAACCATCCAAAATACTATAAAATACCGAACAGCGAGAGCATGAAAAACATACAACCGCACGATACGAACAGATAGCGCCGACATACAGATATTGTCGACATACTTAGTGCATGTAGTCGACAAAATGTCAAACATTTTCGAGAATATTCAAATTTTAGATTATTTGATTAGTATAAAAAAGAGCATTTTTAAATATTTTCATAAAAAGTTCTTCAAAGATGCTGCTTGCATTTTTTGAGCATACCATGTAAGCACATTTGAGAAATATCAATCTTGCACATTTTCATCGAACAATTCCAAAGAAAATTCAAATTCTGAATCCTTTAAACGAGAAATTCTATAAATTTTTGAATTTCTCACGAAGAATGTTTTCTAAGCATCTTATTTCTCTGGTTGCAATTGATGGTAATTGTCATAACTTGACTTGCTTGATATTTTAAGCTACTGGTTTGATCATTTTATGATTTTTTTAAAGCTAGTTAAAAATGCATTGTACATGTATATGGCGAGGCACGGACTCTCAGATTATTGGATTGATTTCTCAGCTGGATAGGTTTCTTTCATGCCTTGTATTGTTGCATACAACAATTCAATACCGAAACATTTCCTTTTTTGCGCGTAAAGATCTAAGAAAGTTACAACATCTGGTACATTTCTTAGTTCCTTTTTCACTCTAGTTAAGTCTCTTTTGCTATACCAATTAAATACCAAAATAGCAGTCATTTTCCGACTTGATCATTAGCGAACGTTATTCATCATCACTTCCACGTGCCGCCTTTTGCGAACTGAAAAGAACCGGGCTGGGGCCGTGTAGTCAACAATCCGTCTAGTCACGTACTTTTCTGAAACATGGAAAAACTATAAAATCACAGTCACCACACACCCCAATTACGGGAAGAAACTACTTTCGGCAATTATTGCCTCACAGGTGGTTCAAATCGAAAATAACTCAAAAAAATATATCAAGCTTGAAACTTTGGGGATAGTATGCAACTATGATGAGTATTTGATGGTTAAAATATGAGCAAATTCTGTCGTGTATTTTTAGAAAAAAATGCAAAAAACCGGTTTTTAAAATACTACTCATTAAAGTCATAACGTCATTATAATACAAAAATATATACCAATGTGCTTACATGGTGTGTTCAAAAAATGCAAACAGCTTCTTTGGAGAATTTTTATGAAAATAATTTAAAAATGCTCTTTTTCATACAAATCAAAAAAATCTAAAATTTGAATATTCTCGAAAATAGCTCGATGATTTTTTTAAATTTGACATTTCTCCACTACATGGACTAAGTATGTCCAGAAACTGCAAACAGTTGTACTGGAGAATTTTCTAGGTGAACTTCAAATGTCACTGCAAAATGTTCAACTTCAACACAAATCGATTGTATTTTTTGAAACACTGCGTCATGCAAGCAAAACGCTAATAACGGAAAATCAGTAACCATGGACTAGCAAAAAAGTCAGGTGATATGAGAACGCTCTTTTCCACAGAATGTTAGGTTTACCGCGGTGATCAAAATAAATAGCATTGGGGTCTTCTGAGGGTGAAATCTCAAAATTCTTATCAATATAGGTGAAAATCTAAAATGTCGAAAAATGTGGCTGTAAATTTTTTTCATGTCTCTCCTGTGACTAAAATATTAGGTTTAAAAAAAGCAGCTACCACTCAGAGAAAGGCAGCACAATGTTACTGAAGAAGACCTTCAAACAATTATTTGTTCCGGCGTGAGATAAAGAATCCGTGGGGGTTATAATGCCCCCCCCCCCCGATACTACAAACAGTTATTCATTATTTATACACAAATATTTATTTATTTTAAATTCCAATATTGAATTATTATTATTTTCAAGAGATTTGACTTTCATGACCAAATATTCAGTCTAGAGCATGATCTGATCGTCATTTCTCAGAAATAGTGCGCGTATCCAATACAAATGCAATATTAAGCTAAAGGAGGTGAATACAATGATAGGAACAATCTAAATCATGTTACATGCAACAATTCATTTCAAAAGCTGAAGTACATGATAATTAAATAAGGTACACATAATAACTAGACTCAAATTAATTTACATTTGAAAAAAGCACCATCATGGTTAACTTGCTTATTCAAAGTGGGGTTGAGTTTTTTTATGTACATGGCTTCCAAAATATTTAGGTCATAAGTGTTGGGAGCTTGAGATATAATTTTGAAATTGTCAACTTTACAGCTGCAACTGCAATTCAACCTATGGTCAGAAATGGCGGACATTTTTTCTCGATGTTCTTTTATTCTTAAGTTTAAGTGTCTTGTAGTTCTACCTATGTAGGTAGTGCGAGGGTCCACCTCACAAGCGAATTGGTAAATGACATTAGACCTAAGAACTTTGGGAGTATGATCTTTGTTACGATCAAACCAGTATCTTCGTCAGCTGGTAACGTACAAGTGCACGAGTTGAACTCACAAGATCTGTTTTACCTCTATCAATATGTTAGCAGCTGTTATTTGGTTACTCAGGATTACAAATATTGTAACCTTCTTTCATAAGTTAAAGACCAAATACAACATCGAACTCAATGATAATCGTAAATTCGAAAAGTTTAACCACAAAATTATAAAACTACAATGTGATATCACATTCCTGTCCAAATGCTCAAAATATGGCTTGATTCCCAAATTTTTAAGCCTCAAAGACAAGAATAACCTATTGAACCGTGACATTATTCATGATCGCCAATTACGTAAGATTTCGAGGCTAATTTCACAACACAAATCTAAGGTCAAGCACCTCCGTAGTAAGTTGGCTAAGATTCGAGAAACTATTTTCTCTAAGTTGAATTACTTGGACCAAATGATTTTCATAAAGTTGTTTACCAGAGAAAATCAAAACCTTTTAAAATCCATTTCAGAAACCCATCAAAAAAAGTTTCTCAAGTTATATGTAGAAAACAAGTTAAGTACCCCCAACGGTACGGTACACAACTTGAGCAAGGTGACCCTCACGCATGACCAAAATGAGATTTTTAAGACAGGACTCAAGCACCCTAGCAGTCCTAACGGCAATGGAAGCGAACATCTGACTTGCGAGTTAGAAAAAGTGGTGGAGCGCCTGAAAAATAAAATCTCTAAGAGAGATTGCAATGAGGTGAAACTTGCGTTACAAAATTACAATAAGCGTATGTTTAACTTTACCAAGACGCCACAAGCCAAACATAACCAAGATGCAGTGAAGTCCCTTAAACTAAATAAAGACATCAAAGTTGTCCCATTGGACAAAGGTAATGGTATAGCTATTCTAGATGCTGATGAATATGTAAACAAGCTCAATGCTATCATTGAAGATACTACCAAATTTACTGCTATCCCACACAACCAAAATGAATTGATGCTCGATCACCCTGTTATAAAACAACAGAATAAACTAAAATACTTTTTGAACAAATATGTGAAACCGCACGTGGACTCCCAAGTGTTCACTAAAATTACTCCTAATGGGTCCGTTAGTGGCAAACTTTACGGTTCTGCCAAGGTACATAAAAATAATGTACCTCTTAGACCTATTGTCGCCAGTTATGGCACGGCCGAATATAACCTTGCCAAGTACCTAAACCAGTACATTACTCCTATAATTCCTACGGAGTACTCAGTACAAAATAACGCTGATCTGCTAGACAAACTCGCTAGCTACAAATTCTCATCGGATTCGAAACTCATCAGCTTTGATGTTGTTAGTCTTTTCACTAACGTCCCTCTCAAAGAAGTCATTGATCTAGCGTGTGATAAGGTGTATAGCTCCAATAACACAAAACCACCATATAGTAAAGACACCTTCAAAAAATTACTTCAATTCGCCACTGGTGGCATTTTCTCGTTCAACAACATTCTCTATCGTCAAAGTGATGGTTTGAGCATGGGTAGCCCCCTAGCCCCAACCCTCAGTAACTTATTTATGGGACATTTAGAACAGACTTTCCTACAAAATGATAAACTAAACCTAAAATTCTATGTCAGATATGTAGATGACATCTTGGCTATCTTTGAAGATGATGACCACTTATCCTTCTTCAACTATATTAACAAGTGGCATAGTAATATGAAATTCACCACAGAGGTAGGAGGTAAAGTGCTACCTTTTCTAGATATTGACCTGGATGTTTCATCCAATACGCTAACTACTAAGGTGTACAGAAAACCCACGTACACCGGTCTAACCTTGAATTTCAGAGCCATATGCCCCATGCAATGGAAAATTTCTGTTTTAAGCACTCTGATCAACAGAGCCTACATCGTCTGCTCGTCATGGCAAACTTTCCATGATGAAATAGGGAAATTGACCAAAATTTTTCAAAACAACGGATATCCGTTGTACTTTATACAAAAAGTGGTCAAACAGTATCTGGACAAAAGATTCTGTGCTCCAAAAGAAAAAGATGAATACAAATACCTCCATACTATCAAAATTCCATTTTTTGGCATTCAATCGGTTTATTTCAAAAAGAAACTACAATCACTATTCCGTAGAATAGATAAAGAATTTCCTATCCGTTGGGTTTTCACATGCAATAAACTAAAAAGTGGTTTCTCCAACAAAGATCATACTCCCAAAGTTCTTAGGTCTAATGTCATTTACCAATTCGCTTGTGAGGTGGACCCTCGCACTACCTACATAGGTAGAACTACAAGACACTTAAACTTAAGAATAAAAGAACATCGAGAAAAAATGTCCGCCATTTCTGACCATAGGTTGAATTGCAGTTGCAGCTGTAAAGTTGACAATTTCAAAATTATATCTCAAGCTCCCAACACTTATGACCTAAATATTTTGGAAGCCATGTACATAAAAAAACTCAACCCCACTTTGAATAAGCAAGTTAACCATGATGGTGCTTTTTTCAAATGTAAATTAATTTGAGTCTAGTTATTATGTGTACCTTATTTAATTATCATGTACTTCAGCTTTTGAAATGAATTGTTGCATGTAACATGATTTAGATTGTTCCTATAAATGCAATATTCTGTGATATTTTGAGCTATTTCGTCATGGGACATGTACGTTCCGTTATCCTGTCATTTCTGTAGAATTTCAATTTCAAATTAGGCACTCATTGTTAATTATGCTGTTGACTTGTGTAGAAGGAATAACTTTTGATATAATGCGGTGTGTAGATGTACAGTTCTGTACAATTAGAGCAGAATTGGATAAAAGTCACTGCAAGTCCCTCAATACCAAACAAGTACGAAGCATCGATGCCAAAATATTCTTCGGTACATCTTCGCAAATCAGTTGTTCAGTTTCTCAGTAGACTTCTGTGATGGTCAAACAGACGATAAAGTCAATTAATTTACTTTAGCTACTGTATGTACCGGAAGACAAAGTTCTATTAATTGTTTAAGAAATCCTGGCAGCAATAAAGTCTATGTCAATAACTGCCGCATGGGATAATGAGACACATATGTTCCACAAACAATCGCGGTCGTAGAATACACAAAATAGTTTATTTTGACAAATATTTACTGGCTACATCTGAGTACTTATCTACTTATATATGACTATTTATCTGACTATATTTCATGTATATTTGCATCATAATAGTCGATCCAATCGAAGATTTGAAGGAAAACTCAGATTTTGTAAATCTTGTCCTTTTAAGGGTTAAGCGTCATCCACTGCGCAGTCACTGAACCTCAATTGCTTTGTCCACATTGCCTTCTTGGAAATACATGCACGTTTCTTGTAGAAGGTCTGCCTTATCCCAATTCAGATGTAAAAATATGAGCTTATGCTGATGATGTAACAGTCAATGAGATCGTGAACAAAATATCTCAAAAATCTTTTTAGTCTGTCATTGATCAGTTTTATAGCAGGAGTTCCTCCAAGCATTTCAGAATCAATATTTTTAAAACCAAATGCATTTCAGCATATAGATAATCTTAGAATAAAATAACTTTTAGATGTGATTATAGATGACTCTTGTATCAAAATTATTTATGTAAGTTGTACATATTTTATTTAACAGTCCGGCAGCCAGAAAGAGCTTCTGCAGGAAACGAGGCCGAAAATGAGACTTTCAGAAAATGATGTACACCCCATGGATACTGCAAATCTACGCGTCTGGCGAGTTCTATCCGGTTCCTCTTCTTGTAAGACAGGATCAAAGGAAATCACATGCCTATCCAATGGGAAGCACATTACAGCATTCGTTAAAATGAGATTTTCTATCACTTCTTATCAGCTGGTATAGCTGGGAGAGAATATGTCAAATATTTGAAAAAATTATGCACATTGTGACAGCTTTTTTAAACTTTGCGTGGTGCTAGACATGGATACAACGTTTTGATAAACCACCGCACACAACTTGGGGGAGGCCAGTAGGGGCTGGTGCGCGAAAAAAAGATGGCCGCCACTTGAAACTGAAAATGCAATACCTTGACTTATAAAAAGAGTAGAATACACTGTGATATCACTTTTCTAGTGTCATCTAGGTCGAGAAATACGTTTTTGATGTCATTTTTAGGTTTCCGCTACATTTTCATGACTCAGTTCTATGTCCGTTGACCATTTATAGACCTAATGTCCATGTAGGCCTTAGGTCCAAGGCCTATTGACAACATACCAAATGAAAACGAGTTCGCGTACTTATGTCATTCATATGTTAATACAATTTCATTGAATTTGTTATCTTACATCTTTGCAAGACAGTACAGCCGCATGATTTTCACAAAACTGGTGATTTATTTGTGATAGCATAATATGGCCTTTTTTGTGAATAGTCAGTAACCTTCAAAACGTCTGTAACGTATGTTTTCTGTTTCGATAACTATAACCAGTAAATAGCAAGCGATCTTGTGTCCCCGGAGCTTCATGAACTTTAATGTAGGCTTATCATATTGGTAGGCTACCATATACTACCATGTAAGCTTATCACTCAAGAAAGCACAGGGATATCTCCATCAGCTCTCAAAATGCACGTTTTTGTGTTACTCTTCCTGAGAACTTCCCCATTGTGCCGTATGTTGACGAATATGCTAAAGAAATCCGACTTTCCACGATACCAGATGGATCAGCTCTACCAGTATTCATGACTTATCCACAGGCAAGGACACCTGATGAAGCATGGCTTAACCATGTCCACAAAATTGCAACGAAAAGGAATTGGATGCTTGAAGAAGTACCAGTGACACACTCTGGAGTTTTTCCTATGACCAGAAAGTAGAAAACATCCGACCACGAGCTACGATCGGCGTCTTTCCTACTTTTGAGGAGAAAGCTTCTACGATTGCAATGCATAAACACGTAGTGGTTGTTGTCAAGAGAGCAATAAACTTCATCAACCCAGCCAAAATTCCAGTGATTGTGGGCGAATGTCCACTTTATGTTCAACAGAAGAAATGTCAAAGGGTATACCCCGACGAGATCGGCCAATCGAAAATGGTGTCCTTCATGGGCCTCTTGCACATTGAAGTGACTTCGCAAGAATGTGGGGGTAGACTACTTGCTGGCTCTGGATGGGAACGGATGCTCTACATAGCCAACGTTTTCACTCCTGGTGTAGCAACATCTTTAGTTGGGGGTAGGCATGTCAAGCGTACACGCTATGCGCATCAACTCACTCTCGCCTGACTTCATGAGCTCAGAATGGAGGCATACGACGAGTACTTTCAAGATGGATACGGACTTCATGAACCAATCGTAATATGGGAAAAGCGACTCATAAGCAATGCTCCAACAATCTGTTACTGGACCACTGTTCGAGACTATATGCTTGTCCTATGTCGCTTCGTGTGGGGTCAACGGACTGATGATTGGCCATACACGCCCAAATTCAATGAAGAAATGTGTCAGTGGTTTTTGCCTTTGGTAAAACAAACTATGCGCGATGAATACCAGTGTTCTTGAAAGATGGAGCGTCTTCCACAGATCCATCCAACTGTTCCTGAGGCTTTCATGGATGGACAGTTTATTGTACAACGAGGTAACAAGAAGTTTTCCATGATGGCACTTGATCAGAGTCATGAGCACAGTATTAAGTATCTGAAAGAGGACAGTGGAGCAAAAATCCTTTTACGGTAAGGAGGAGAAAGAGGTAATCGAACTTTCCAAACCGGAGGTGCTGAGGATAATTAATGAATTTGAGAGTGTTTTCTATCCTGTATCAAATACAAAGAATAATCGTGAACATCCGAAATCATCAACCACACTGAGTTTCTCGGACCAAAGCTATGTGGGATCTTACCTATGAAGGTGAAGTTATCAATCTATTCAAGGAGACCGGTCTGGAGCTTATTACCTTAGATACGGGAACAATCTTTTACCCTGAGATTGCAGCTAGCTTGAAAGAAGCAGCAAGCATAGGTAAATCCAAGTTTTCTGAGTTTGTTGTGAGCAGATTGGAAAAAGCCACGAAACCTCTGTCTGATGTCATCCGAAGATCCAACTCATTGACTTTCACCAACAGGCCGTCTACAAATCTTCTTCACTCGAAGCGGTCGGTCGTCTGCTGCGGCTCTCGTGTCAATCTTGGTCTTTTCCATCGCTTGTCCAACTCGGCGTCCACCATTTTGGATAATTCTTGTATCTACGGTTGTCTCATCTCGTCGTCGATATTGTTCTGTGAACGTTGTCATCATTCAGCTGTGAATTTTTTCACTATTCGTCGATTTGTGATCCTCATCGTCAGTGATAGTGATTTGTGCTTACCGGTTATCCATCTGTGTCTGGTGTTGTGACTGTTTGGAATCTTACGTCATGGTTAGTACATTGCATGCCAGCGAAATTCTGATTTCCGGAAATCAGAGAGGATCAGCTGAGTGGTTGGTCTTCTGGCTAACGCATCGACGCGGTGTCTGTCAGGCCGTGTGATCGAATCCCGTCAAGTCAATGACATATATTTTGTCAAACGATGACAAGAAACCTTAGATCGAACCCAAATAATGTGGACCCTTCAAAAGCTGCCACAATTGGAGACATTGATGAAATTTTTGGAGCTATGAAGAATGACATAATAACCACATTAAGGAATGAATTCGCGTGCTTGGACTCTAAAATTGACTCCATATGTCACCGATTGTCTGATCTTGAAAATTCCTTTCATGCATGCAAAGCCGTGCAAGCACGTCATGAAGCTGATTTGAATGATCTGAAGAGTGACGTCACACGTCTTGCCAACGCAGAAGGAGATATTATCGAGGAGATGGAAGACAGAATCCAAAAGAAACAACGTCATCATATTTGGCTTGGAAGAAAAGAAGAACGGCTCCCTTGCAGAACGGAAAGAGCATGATCAGAGTATGTTTGATGAGGTACTTTCGGCCATTGGTGTTGACAGTGTTCCCAACTCAGATATTCATCAAATTGGAAAGCCTGCACAAAACAAACCGAGACCCATGCGAGTTATTCTGAAAGATTTCAGTTCAAGGACGAATATCCTAAAGAAGGCTCGTATGCTGAAGGGCGATGACAAATTCAAGAAAGTATATATCAGCCATGATCGAACTAAATCTCAGCAGACGGCATGGAAAGACCTACGTAAAGAATTGCAAAGAAGAAGAGAGAGTGGTGAAGATGTCGTTGTATTCAATGGAAAGATATGTGCCCGAGATTCCATGAAGGGTTTTCGAAATTGATTTTATGCGAGAAGCGATATCCCTCATTTTTTCTGATGAATGCCAGATCCTTACTCGGTAAATTCGATGAGCTCCGTGGCATGGTATCAAATTTTAAGCCTTGTTGTGTCGCTGTAACAGAGTCCTGGCTATCTCTTGACCATCCTGACAATTTATTTACAATTGATGGTTATGCGCTATTCCGGGCTGATCGGGAGAATCGTAAAGGTGGGGGTGTCTGTGTTTGGATGCATCAATCATTCAATCCTGTGCAGCTTACCGCATCATGTCACGAAATGATCGAGTATTTGGTCATCAGAATTTCAACATTGAATTTGCTGATTTTTTGTGTTTACATCCCACCTGGTCTTTCAAGAGCTACTCATCAAGATTTTATGAATCATCTGACTTTAACTGTTGATAAGTTTCATGATGATAATACGAATTTAATATTCTGTGGTGATTTCAATGACTTTCCGATTTATTCTTCAATGAAGCGTTTGTATGCCAAAGTAAGGTTACATATACGACTCGTGGTAACGCAATTCTCGATCAGATATTTGTGAGTGAAAGTATTGATGAGTTTTATCCAATCGAAGCTACAATTGGCCCTCCTCTGAGTACATCGGACCACAATTGCGTCTTGCTTTCATCCTCTGGCGTAGCAAAAACAAATGGAAACCACAAGAAAGTCATTTATGATTTTCGGCCGCATCACATATCTGAGTTTCTGAGAAGTATAAGCTCAGCTGACTTCAGTTCTGTTTTCAACGCTATGTCTGTGAATGATAAATGTGAGGCCTTCTACAATGTGTTCTCTGCAGCTCTGGCACATATTCCTCGAAGAGAAGTAGTAATGCGATCCACCGACAAGCCATGGATTACTCCATATTTGAAAATGTTAATCGATGACCGATGGATGGCCTACAGAACGCGAAACTGGTGCAAATTCAAGGAACTCAGTGCAAAGGTGAAGCAGGAAATTATGAAAGCTAAGCAGTCCTGGGCAGACCGACTCATAAACTCACGCAAAAATGTATGGGGGTCATCAGAGAAATTCAGGGGAAGAATGTCGAGAAGGCCTCAGACGCATTGTTCACACAAGAGTTTATCGAAGATCTTTCATTAATATTCAAGCAAAACTTCAGTGCTAGCCCTGACGAAGACTTGCAGACAATTAAGAGCTCTAATGATCGAGGATGGAACTTGGAGCTACATTGGCACGATGTGCTTAAATCGTTGCAAAGCCTTCCCCAGAAACAAGCAGCTGGTCCCGATGAAATTCCTGCAAGAATATTGAGCATATCTTCTGAGTTTATCTGCTTGCCAATCTGTGACATTTTTCAAGCATCTATAGACTCAATGACTTTTCCTGATCTTTGGAAAGGTGCTTACGTCCGCCCAATAGAAAAGAAAGCCAATCCTGCTATTACAGACTTCCGTCCAATATCTCTGACACCGATTATCTCTAAAGTTTTTGAGCGACTGATTTTGTCCAAAATTAAGTGTGAACTCATTCAGAGCTTTGATTGTGAGCAGCATGCTTATCGTCCACATGGTTCCCCTACAAACGCTTTAATTGACGTGCATCAAAGTATAATGGAATTCATGAAAAAGGAAAAAGTAACTGGTCTAAGAATCACCTGTCTGGATTTTGAAAAGGCCTTTGACAGGGTGCCTCACAATCGCTTGATCAATGGACTGCAGTTGGCTAGGTTTGATGAGGGCTTTCTGGTTTGGCTGCAATCCTACCTGAATGATCGTGTTCAAAGGGTACATGTCAACGGACTTTTATGCCCACCAGTGAAAGTCATCTCAGGTGTACCTCAGGGCAGTGTACTTGGGCCTTACCTATTCTGTCTGTATATGGCCACGCTCAAAATTCAAAACGTCAACGCGCGTATAGTCAAATACGCGTACGACGTCACCTTAATCGAAGCAATTACCGAAGAGCAGGCTTCAAATCATTTGCCCCTCATTCAAGAATGGGTGGAGGCCAACAAAATGACGCTGAATCTTTCAAAATGTAAGCAGATCATCATCCGGAAAAGGAAGCACGTGAATATCCCTCTATATGATGATATCGTTCTTTCAGATTCTTTGCATATATTGGGTGTGACGCTGAATGATCGCTTGACATGGGACGATCATTTCAGCAATGTCATACGCACATGTTCTCGTCGGTTACACATTTTAAGAGTTTTAAAACCTTTTATTACAAAAGAAAAACTTCTAACAGTTTTTGATAGCATGATTGTTTCGATTTTATTGTATGCTGCACCTTTGTTTGGTTGTATCTCAAACCCACTCATGATGAAACTGCAACAAGTGGTAAAGCGCGCTCACCGCATTATTTGTGATGACGATTGCGATTGTTCGATAATGCCTCAGTTGGAATCCCGTCGTGAGAATCTTATGATGAAGCATTTTATTAAATGTGATAGCACGGATCACCCCCTGCATCGATTTCTACCTGACAAACTTTCTTTATGTGGACATTTTCGTCAGCCTTTGTGCAAAACTGTGAAGCGTACAAAATCTTATTTTCCGTATGTTTGTAAATTATACAACTCGACATTACGATACTGATCGTGCATGTTGTAACTTCAGATTTTCATTTCTACAATAAAGTGACTATTATTATTATTATTATTATTAAATCTGAAGAAAGGTACTGACAAATTGGGGTCTTCGAAGTCAAACTCAGTGCTCATCACAAAAATCAGCGAGAGCCTCCATCAGCAGAAGCTAGAAAAGCTTCTGTTGTAGTTCTCGACATGGAAGCCGACACACGAATGATGCTCCACTCCGTCATGCTGCTGACTTGTCATGTCTACAACATTGTCAAGATCTGCCCTCCTTCCATTCTTTCAGGTTGTGACGTTCTGTCTCCATGATGGGAATCGGCAAAAAGACAGCAAAAAGACACGAGCAAACTTCGATTAGGTCACCACCAACCTCATTGCCATTAAAGTAACTACAATTAGTTGGGACTCAACCAGTCTGACTCTTGATTCTCATCACATGAGACGTCTGGTTCGATTGACAGTACTTATGTACAGTAAGAACTGTGAAGGTATGACACTACTTACGTACAATAAGAACTGTGCTGCCCAATCAGTCAATGAAGCAAGGAAGCTGATGTTCACTCATGGTCTCAAGTCTCTCGACTCCATCCCACCGACCGAGAATGCGCTCTTCCAGCACGTCAAACGTGCTCTCCATACAACAGCATTCGTCTGGCCGAAGCAGTCCCTCTCGAGAATCCCTGAAATTCCAAATCCGAGTAAATGGGGCTGGGAATGAAATGCTAGGACCAACCGGTGGGTGCCATATTGGAATGATTTGCCAGATGTCTGCAAGGCCTGCTCGCTGCTTCTTCAATATGGGAGTGTGGTTGCCTGCAAGGTAACTGCAAGTGTCATCAAGCTGGACTTCATTGCAGTCAATTGTGCAAGTGCGAACGAGGCTGTAGAAACAATACAATTTAGTTTATCATTTTCTTGTACATGTACACTGTTACTGAATGGACACGTTTTCTGTGCACATATTGAACTTGGGCCATGTTTTACCAGTCAACAATTAACAGGTCAGCAGGTACACCATGATCCCATGAGGACATAAACTTACATGGTAGTATATGGTAGCCTACCAATATGATAAGCCTACATTGAAGTTTATGAAGCTCCGGGGACACAAGATCGCTTGCTATTTACTGGTTATCGAAACAGAAAACAGAGTTACAGACGTTTTGAAGGTTACTGACTACTCACAAAAAAGGCCATATTATGCTATCACAAATAAATCACCAGTTTTGTGAAAATCATGCGGCTGTACTGTCTTGCAAAGATGTAAGATAACAAATCCAATGAAATTGTATTAACATATGAATGACACAAGTACGTGAACTCGTTTTCATTTGGTATGTGGTCAATAGGCCTTGGACCTAAGGCCTACATGGACATTAGGTCTATAAATGGTCAACGGACATAGAACTGAGTCATGAAAATGTAGCGGAAACCTAAAAATGACATCAGAAACGTGTTTCTCGACCTAGAAAACCCTAGAAAAGTGATATCATAGTGTGTTCTACTCTTTTTATAAGTCAAGGTATTGCATTTTCAGTTTCAAGTGGCGGCCATCTTGGATTTTCGCGTACCGGTCCCCATGGGCCTCCCCCAAGTTGTGTGCGGTGGTTTATCAAAACGTTGTATCCATGTCTAGCACCACGCAAAGTTTAAAAAAGCTGTCACAATGTGCATAATTTTTTCAAAATTCCTCCCAGGTAGTATGTGTGTTATTATCAATCTGACAACCATTTCTGATTATTGTTTGCTAGATGAACGTGTTTAGTTTTGTAGACAATAGTGCATCAGACCATAACCTGAAGACATTCCATGCTAAAATTGTGGCTCAATCCTTCATTCTTCTCACTGAATTAGAGAAAATACAGCAAATGTCATTTTCTCGAAATCTGCTTCCTGTTGGATTTATTTGTGTTTCTCTTTGGTACCTCTGACACGAAAAGGAGCCAGATAGAGTAACAGAAGACGCACAGAGTCTCAGTAGTGAAGATTGTGCACAGAGCTGTAAACCGACTCGGGCCGGAAAAGATGGTCTGGTTCCATCTCTGGTGCATACATCATCCTCTGAAAGCCTCATTTTAGACCTCTTTCCTGCAGAAACTCGTGCTGGTAACCAGATTAAATTGTCGTCATTGCATAAAAAGTACTGCGAGTTTTTGTTATTAATCGCAAGACTATTGAAAATATTCTTCATTTTTGTTGGTTGCAACCCGCGACAATGTTGTAAACAGCACACCAATATATTTTCTTCTATTTGCGTTTCTGCAACGTTTCTGCAATCAGCTAGCCTGAAAACCGGACTCGATTGCAACCCGTCCTAAAATGGAACCCGTCCTAGAATAGAACGGATGAGATGGAATGACAGAATTGTAGCAGCAATCTGAAAAGACTGATGAAATAGTTGAATAAACATAGAGTAAGTGTACATAGGTAGAGTGTCGACTCAAAAAAGTGTCTCTATACAGTGAAAATTTTTATATGAAAAGATTCAGTTTTTTTGCGGAGATTACGTTCCCGTGGTCAAAAAATTATTCGAGCAGTTCTGAAAAAGTCAAAATTTTGCCAATTTATATACTTACGAGATGACTCCTCTATGTAAGTAGTATGCAACAAGTTGGATATCAAAAGGAATAAATATTTGATAATAAGCATCCATCCTAACTAAGCGGAAATTAAGCTGATTATCAAAGGAATTTCATGATCCGTTTTATGATGGAAGTCTTCATGAAAAGTCGACATCTTATTGTACTTTCTTGGCTGAAATTTCATATTTCAAATTCATGAAAGCAATGGAAGATCCTCAAGTAGCCAATTTAACAAATATTACATCTCCTAGGCTCTTATGACACGGACAATCTGTAAAATAATATCATTGCCTTCTGCTTTGCTATCATGATCAGTCAATTCCGTTGTAATTTCTTCAAAACTGCATAAATCGATCAATACCAATCACATACGAAAGATGCATACCAAAATATTTTTTGGTATATTTCTGTATTCTCTTGGTATATATTTGTATGCTTTTCGCATGTTATTTCATATGTGGTATGCTTTACATACTAAAGCCATACCAGGACAATGTTAAAGGAAGTAGTAAGATAATGACATTTAATAGTCAAACTTACAATACTGAATTCGATTTTAATACATGTATTCTAAGGCATTTCATAAATAATCAATAAGCATTTCACCATCAACATTTATGCATTATGTAAATTTGGAACTAAGCATATTATCAATCCGAAATAAAAACACATTATAATTCATGAACGCAAAAATAGTTATGTTTGAGATATGTAAGTCAACATGATTGCTCGATATTTATCGTTTTATTGAAATCATGTTTAACAACTTAGTTCAAGAAGACAAGTAGCAAAGATGAAATGCGGCTTTAATTAATCTAATCTAGTTAAATACCCCACTTTCACAAAGAAATATTCACGACTGGTAATACTGGAAAAAAGTTATTTGTAAGTAGTTTGCAATATAACTTATTTTTTGCCATATGACTTAAGGCCATTCATACGAAACACATACGAATGAGGACCAATTTGCATAGGGTCTAGTATATAAAACATACCAACAACTCGCATTTCATTGTAAAACAGCCAATCACAGATAGAATAGCTGGTATTGCTACATACCAATAACATACGAAAGTAAGTGAGATTTCGTATGAAAAGCATACCAGATCTCTGTAAACATACGAGAATCTCGGATCAGATGTTAGTTTCAAATTGTATGTGATTTTGGTATATGTTTGTATGTTGTTTTCGTATCCAACGATTTACAGTGTATCTCCCCTGAGTTCATTCAATAAAATCGAAAGTGTATACACATTCGGGATTTAATAAATGTGGAGTTACCACTCAACCTAACATACTTACTCTATGCGAATAAAGAAATTAGAGAAATCAAATTTTGGCATCAGCCTTTCTCAGAATGCGGCCTGAGGAATTTCCTGATCAATCTCTGATTGACAAACACTTGTTACAATGACTGAGTGTGCCTCGTGTACTGACCTTGCGAGTCAGCACATTGATAATTTTCATCTAAAGTTAATAATATGTTCGTCACATGAATCAATCACTTTGGGTGGAGGACAGACCCATCCTCCTACAATCAGCGAACGTACCGGCTGCAGATGAACAATAATTCTTGAATTTTAAGGTCATCTCCAATGTCTTGCTTTCATTGATTTCCGCTGATTGTCTTGCAGATGGTGTGGAGCTCATTGTTTTTTATCATAGCAGCCAATTCACCGTCACATCAACGGACAGCCGGATACAAGAAACCGGGAAGTACAGTTGGTCATGGCCATACGTAAAAATGAAGAGGATTCCTGTGCTTCCTGGAATGGTTCCTGTCAGCAAGCTGATTGGAATCCTGGAAGAGGTTTTGAAGGTGTCGAATATCGGACGGATAGGTCAACTATAAGGGAAGGTCGGAGAAGAAGTTGTGGGAGCGTCAATGACCAAACCCGGCGATGAAGTGGTGAAGGAGGATCAGTGGATATCGTTTGTTGACAAGGCTGGAAATGTGTTCTCATACGCCGCTGCAGGGAGACCGCCATACAAGACCTACCTTCCGCAGGACGACATTTTCATTGTCGGTGGAGGCAGGAGGACTATTCTCTTCATTGAGAAATGAAAATTAAGTCATACATAATCCGTCAATACAGAAGGCTGATCTTCTCCTTTTTCTTGCATTCCATTATATTTTGTCAGCATTCTATTATTATTCGAAGTTGTTGACACAGTAGCTAGTGATTGTTTCATCTTACACATTGTGATGTCAGTCTCTTCACCACTTTCATGTCTCTTCTACACGTCTCTTCACGTCTGAAATGTGGAAATGATATCATTTTTAAGGATTTCACTTTCATTATATTAAATAGTTTGATTTTTTGATTTCCGGGCAACTGAATTACTTGTAGTTGTCTAAACCATTTGTTTTACTGATTGTGAAAAATACAAACAGCCAAATATTCATAAATCAGCGATCAACACAGTAGCTAT
This sequence comes from Prostheceraeus crozeri, assembly GCA_907163375.1. Taxonomy (NCBI): domain Eukaryota; kingdom Metazoa; phylum Platyhelminthes; order Polycladida; family Euryleptidae; genus Prostheceraeus; species Prostheceraeus crozeri. Next base: position 35,722 of record CAJQUW010009802.1, on the reverse strand, counting down.
AGCCTGATTGATTGACTTTGCAAATTTTGATGTCAGTCACTTCACCACTTTGCGTTCCATACAATTTCGTTGGTTGGGCGGTGTCTAAAATATGGAAATTGGGCCATTTTAGCAACCTTCGTCGCAATTCATGTCATTTTCAACGATGCATGCAATATCACAAAATGCAAAACTAGACTTGTAGCCTATAAGTTAGTAGACAAATTTCGGACAGGAAATCTAATTTTGAAGCGGTGAAGGAGTTTCAGCGCAGACCGTTTGCTGACAAGGCTGGAAATGAGTTCTCATACGCCGCAGCAGGTAGTCCGTCATACAAGACCTACCTTCCGCAGGACAACGTTTTCATTGTCGGTGGAGGCAGGAGGACTTTTCTCTACATTTGGAAATGAAAATTAAGTCATACATAATCCGTCAATACAAAAGGCTGATCTTCTCCATATCCTTGTTTTTCTTGTAATAATTCGTTGCACTTCAGCATGATAGGACTGCGGAATTCCGACTCGAAATTTCATTTAATATGCTAATTGCGTTTCTCAAGTTTGCCCAGGAATGACTCCAAGCTTAAATAATAAGTTGTGTTTAAGACGTTAACTAAGCCTGCTTTATATGGAAACAAAACAGAATCATCACCTGCTTTATGTCACAGGTATTTTCAGAGGAAAATCTCAAATTTAATTTTAGATTATATTTAAATGCCGTTCTATGGTACTATTCCATCTATTTCACTCATCCTTTTAATAATAAAATAATGCGTTTTTATTCAAATAAATGAAAATCAGACATTTCGTTCAGCACTAGTCAGCTTCAGGAGTTGCATGAGAGGGTTCAGCACTCTTAAGTAGGCCATTGGTTTTATCATCAAATTCGGTTGCGAAGACCATTACAAAATAGGATAAAGGCAGAGTGTCGCCGCAAAGTCCTGATTCGAGGAAAAATTATTTAAATTATTTCCGGTATTAGAGGCGGATTACTTAAGAAAACAGCAGTCAAAAGTAAAAGGAGGCATACAGTGCAAATTCGTGAAATGTCGCCGGCGGACCTCGCAAGCGAATATGCTGCAATTATGACTGAACTGCAGCATGATAGCGGACATCCACCAGCTTCTCACAAGATTGATTCCCACAGGGTTGTTCCCAGCTTTGATGATGAATAAATCATTTGACAGTAGTTTAGATGTTCATAATCTCAATCAATCTTATCAACAAGTCTTTTGTTCCATGAAATTTCTGCTTCTTTGTCCCTCATATCGAAGAAATCAATTTATTCGTTAAAATTGTTTAGACAGGAGAAAATTATCTCAACAGAGACATGGGATGTTGAATCGAACATTGAAGAAAAATATTAATTGAGAGCTATATCGTTGTCCTGATCGAATACAGCAGAGTTTATTGAGTCTGGAGTTGGAGTATGAAATAAAATGAAAGCAATTTTTATAAATCAAGAACATTTATTGAAATATGAAGATCTAAAAATCTAAAAAATGAAGTCGCTTTGACGGCAGCAATCAATGCATGTGAGAGAGCGTCCACACCATTTGGAGTATTTGTCTCTTGTTATGGTGTCAACATTTTGCTCAACCAAATCTTTAAGATGTTGATTCTCATCTGTTGAAGACAAGATCCTTCTATGCGATGCCTTCCGATATGACCCTCGATCAGAAACAGATATTTGAGATTTAGACATGTTAAATGTCGTTTAAGTGCACTTTTCAAGAAAGTCATAGCCATCGATGTGATGTTGAGGACAAGGAAATATCGAGGTAATAGACGAAGAGTAAAGGGTACTCAAAAGAGGAAGTTCACAATGGCAAGGAGCATTGTCGTGTAGGAAGACAAATTCGTGCAAATTGTTTATGACATCATAAATACACCGATTCTACGTCATGCTCTCTTCTCTCCGACATCAAGTGTGCAGATTGTGACAACAGTTATGAAAAAAAGGTGGACTAATGCTTAGAAAATGACTTTCAGTGGTCCTACAAAGGACTTATTGTTGCGTTCTCTAGGGCACAAACGACAGGTTACTACCGAAGCTCACTTGACAATGAATTGATACTTGATGGAGGAAACGCATGCAAAAAGACTCTGGGCTCATCAGCAAGCTGACCGACTGCCTACGTCTCGTTTCGGGTCCTTCAACATCTTGGACGATCAGCAGGCGTGTTCCACCGTAAAGTACAAACCACGGTGAAAAAGTACAAACCAATTCTCCAATATGAACACAGGCTAATAAAGCACATATCTGAATAATAATTGTGTGCTGCAGAACAACCAGAACTTCAGCAAAAGGGTAATATGTTAATGAAGAAGTTTTTCCATGGAGACTCGCAGATTATGCATGTTGTGGCTTCTTTGGTAAAAATTTCACAATTACTTTTATTTTTAATAACTACTTGGTGTAGATGTGAGCAAATACGTAAATAACGAAACACTTGCTCCACAGGCAACAGTTGGAGAGCGTTTGATACAAATCACGTCCTATTTACGCTATAGTACCAAGCACCCTAATTATTGTGATAATTGTAATAATAACTCAAATACTAATTCAAATACTAATGACTCAATGCTAAATATCATTTGCTAAAGGATTTTTCATTTAAATCTGGAAGACAATTTCGTTCAGAATTTTTCAGGTTAAATCCTGCAGGATATTTTGAGTAACACTCGAACGAAATCCTTGACCTCTTCAGCCCCGATGACGTGCGGTGCACGTCATGCCGGCACTTGCGTAAGTGTTCGACTAGCAGCTGACAAGACAGCCCCAACTACCCATGACGTGCAGTGCACGTCAATGCTGTTTTATTCATTGTTCCTTCAACATTGGGGAGTTGCAGTTATGAGCAAATGACATTCACAGCACGTCATGGCCTTGAGGCTCAAAAGGATAATGAAAATGCATTTATCTTGACGGATTAATCATGTATTCCTTAAATAATTAGTTACATTTACAAAGAAGCACACATTATCTCTTATCCCATTATATTTTTATTACTGATATCCCATTACTGATTGGGAAAAATACAAACAGCCAAATATTCATAAATCAGCGATCTATTTTTATTCAAAGTTGTTGACACAGCAGCTATAGCCTGATTGATTGACTTTGCAAATTTTGATGTCAGTCACTTCACCACTTTGCGTTCCATACAATTTCGTTGGTTGGGCGGTGTCTAAAATATGGAAATTGGGCCATTTTAGCAACCTTCGTCGCAATTCATGTCATTTTCAACGATGCATGCAATATCACAAAATGCAAAACTAGACTTGTAGCCTATAAGTTAGTAGACAAATTTCGGACACGAAATCTAATTTTTTGCATAATATCCTGCACTTCATGTAACCGAAATGAAGTTGTTTTTTTTATAGTTAAAAAAGTCATGTCAACGATGTTATTATATGCATCACTGCAAACCGTTGACTGACAATTGACAGACATTTATCCTACAAAATCTATTTTGTCGGTCATTGTTAGTTCTTGTAGGATGATTGCCACTGAACACCTACAATATCTGACAAAAAGCGACAAAATGAATAGCAATGAATTACAGCTTGAATTTTATCAAAAATGTAGGCATTTTATTAAATTATGTCAAAATAAATCTTGATTTTGCCACACAATAATACAGATTGCCGAAAGGTCAAGCAATCAATATTCAACAGTTTTTGTTTAGTTAATTTGCATACAAAGCATCTGTTTTGATGTCGGTGGAGAACCTACAAATTCGTCGGATATTGCAGGATATTGGAAGTGACAATCGGCGGTTGACTTTGTCAGTAAATTTGTGGGATAATTGTCGGTCTACGGTTTACAGTAAGTTAAATGCAATCAATTGCAATACGTGTGAAATTGCAAAAGTACATTCATCAAAACATGAGTTTCTATAAACGAAATCAGAAGTATCAAGGATAGAAATGCGGTATCAAAGCGGAAAAAAGGAATCCATGAAAATATAAAATTCAATGTTGTAAAACAAAAGAATCACTTAAAGAACGATTCTAACGACGTAATTTGATTGAATGGATTATCATCAGCTTCTTTGATGTATAGATAGAAGTCGTTAATTGATTATGCCGTCTTTGCCACTTTTTAGTTTCTCAAACATGTAATTTTATCAGTGTATTGAATCATTGCTTCCGCTATTCGATTGCCACTGAGCACAGTTTTAATAGCATTTTCACATTTCATAGGCCTCATGCTTGTAGGTAAATCAATATTTGAACTTGTGCCGTACGACAAAATGCTAGTATATATCGACGAAGTATAACAGGTTTAAAGGACATTTATAAGAAAAAGACAAGCAACAAGACAAGTTGTTTAAAATATTTCATAAAGCAAATGCAAAAAGTAGGTTGATTAGCTCCTAATCGAAGAGATATTTTGCATGCTTGCCAGTAGCACTGAGTGAGCATGGATGAAAAAGCAAATCTGTCGTGTGTGAGCTTGAAAACTTCCTTGATCTCAGCAGTGATAACCGACGAATCCACGTATCTACAAGATTGCAACTTTGTACACTGTTAGGCAAAATGGTCCGTATTAACCCTCGGGAGGTTTAAAATTCGCTATTCCATTTCGTGAAAATCTGGGTCCACGTGGACCCAGAAGATTTATTTTCACAATCAAGCACAATTAGTACAGAAAGTACGAGTCACAGAGTTCGAATGTTCATCACAACAGTGATTCCCACACCGAGCACAGGTTTTTCTCGTTTTCCGATCTTTCTTCCACCCGCAGAGTTGACATCTGTCTTTTTTTCGTGTTGCTCTCTCAACATCCACCTTTGCTTCGATGATTGGCCGTGGCACGTCTTTTTGACTCCAAAAATGGCTTGACCAGCTCCTCTCCTAAGCATCGCAGAAATTGTCTTCTTTTGTGAGGCTTGTCTCTTCCCCAATGAGGATCAATTTCGCAATTCAACACATATGCATTTATCCCACACAAATCCAAGAGGTTGCAAAACACGATTGTGTGCCATCTTCGGCTGATGTATTTCACCGTATATGTCGCCACCATTTGGTCAGCTTTATCTACACCTCCTTTGGTCGCATTGTAGTCTTTTATCATTTCTGGAACCTTTCGGTCAGTCTGTTGATCAACAACTGGCTCTTGATGGAAGGTGCTCAAAAGAAGGACACAATCATTTTTCTTGCATTTGTAACTGAGGAGGCATGTTTGATCTTCGAGGTTGAATCGGAAATCTGAAGAGTAAACAGCACGGCCCTGTAGATTCTTCATCTGCGGAGGAACTTCTCGTCTGTTTTTCCTCAGAGTTCCTAACAAAGTCATGCCTTTTGAGCGGAGAGAGCGTGCGAGCTTCAAAAGAAGTAAAGAAATTGTCAGTTGTTATGTGTCTTCCAGAATTTTCTAGAGAGCTGGTCAAATCCATGACAACACGTTCTCCAAGTCCGTGATGACTGGGATTGTCTTCTTTGCCTGTGTACATTTGTAGATTGTAACAAAAATAATTGTTGGCATCGCACAACAGCCAGAACTTAAGTCCATACCTTGATGGTTTGCTTGGCATATATTGCTTATATGCACAGCGACCTCTGAAAGGATATAGTTCCTCATCACGGCAAGAAATGCACCAGGCACATACGATTTTTGACAGTTGTTCGTGAAACCATCCAAAAGAAGACGAACCGCTGCTAATTTGTCTCGCAGTTGTCGAGCAGCCCTTGTTTCAGGATTGTCAAAACGAAGCATGATACGTAACTCTTTGAATCTTGAATGGCTCATTGTTATTTTGAGGATGGGCCTTCCGTGTTCTTTCGACCACAGCTCTTCAGTACTCTCCATGTGAGAACGATACACGCCGCGTAGATATAACAGGCCAATGAAGGCTAACATTTCTTTCATCGAAGCGTCCGTCCATGCTGCACCTTTGATAGATCTCCCTCGCCGATTTGTCTCTTTTAGTATTGTCTCCATCATATCGTGATCAAACAAAATTTCCCAGCTATTTATAATAGTATTTGGCGCGCGAATATGCCGCAAAGAGTAACTTGTAAGACCTGGTGCTGGTCTAAGCAGATTCTCTCTTCGCTCCCTGCCACGTCTCTGTTCTTGAGGTAGGAGAGAAGTCCATTGCTCTCCATCAGCGGATGAAATATTCACTTGATTGCCGATTACTTGGTTAATGGATACGTCGTCATCAGAAGGTGAAATATTGTCACTTTCATCGATATCAGATGAACCAGATGATTCACTGGAGTCCTCCGTGTCATTCGCAGATGAAGAAGCTTCGGGAACGTCTTCCTGCGCGCCCCTCAATAATCTCAAAGCTTCAACTTTTGAGCTCCGTTGTGAGCGTTCCGCCATCTTCGCTCGTAGCATAAAACAGCAGTGCGGTGTAATGACAGAACGGCCTGCCTGCGCGGTCTCATAGCCAAGCGCAGGCAGGGAGCATTGTTCACGCGTCACATCAAAATCGATTTCATTAGTTCGTCACAGTTGCACCTGCGTGCGACAATAACGACGATAGCAAAAGCTTTGAAGCAAAGCGAAGTTTCAGCTGCGTTATCCCGTGTGTCTTTGTGTGCAGGGAAGGAGTGTGCGTGTGTCTGTGTGCAGCCAATAAGCACTACCGCTATTCCGATGCTTCATTATCTACTGTTTCGCATTGTATCAGGCGAGTTGAGGCGGCCCAATTGGCCTGGGCAGATCGACAAACTAATCGATGGAATCGTTTGCAAGTGCGCCTGTGATTTCAACGTCTCCAAAATCTGACCAGTTGTCAGCCTTTGAAGTGCATGGCGTTAAGGCTAAAAATAGAAAAAATGCTACACATCGTGAGCGCGTGACGATAGCTGCCTTCACGAATATGACGGTCAGGATAAGGCTAAGATATAGCGTCGCTAAGGATACGGAAATCCTTATCTGGTTTCACGAATACGGGCCTTTGTTATTTGGAATAGCAGTGACTGAATTTCTGCGCTATGACGACCGATGAAACGAATCAGTGTGACTGGGTCCAGCTGGACCCATAGATTTACTAAAAGGTTTGCGATGTATTGCAATCATTTAAACAACAGCTAATATATTTTCACTTGGCAGTTATAATTGACATATCGATACAGATAAAGTCCAGTGATATCAATAATAAATAATGAAAACTTAAATAAATAACAGCAAGTGATCTGGAAAAATGGGTCCACGTGGACCCAGAAAACCCCCCGAGGGTTAAAGGTAGGAAAGGGTCCGTATTACGATGGTCCAAAATTATTTTGAGAAAAATTCTGTCACGTGTGTTATTTATTACTGATTAATGCTTGCATACCTGAAAAATTGCTAACAATAAAGTTTAAAGAAAAAAGCAAAGTTGATTTTATCCAATATTGCATGAAATCTTTAGAGGGTCCGTATTCACAATATATGTAAAGGTCCGAAATATGGTCTGCAATATTTCATAGGGTCCGTAGGCTACACTGGTTGACAAAATTGCGGAAAAATTGCAATATATATGTGATAATACAGAAATAGTGCAATTAATAATTTGATGATATAAAACTATTACAATTTATATATAAACTGAAAAATTGCAGTTTCTGAAAGTTATATATATTGCAATAAAATCATATGAAATGCAAATTATGAAAATTATTGTAGATGGCGCTCAAAGAGATCAATGATTTAGAATATGGTTAGAATGTATGAATCAGATTGTCTGTAGATGCGGTGGCTTATTTTTTTTTTTCGCCCGTATTATAAGACGCATAACATTTCGAGAAGCTCTTTCTGACTTAAAATGACTGTATCACTCAACGTCCTTTAGAATTCATTGCAATGCAGTTGTAACATCTCAATGTAAGCTTAATGACGTAAGCAAGTTAACAATGACTGACATTCAGCGGGTGCTCCATCCATCCATTTCTTCAGCAATTAAGATTCATCAATTATTCTCCTATCATCCACCCCATCAAAGTCTTCATTTCTCATTCACATTCATTAACATTAGCATATGGGAAACTAGCAGAGCGCTGATTTGAGAATCACGTGCTCCATCTCAATCATCATTCGTTGATTTTAACTTGTGAAACTTTAACATTTCTGTACATGTGATTGATTTCACTGAGCAGAAAATTAATATATATATATATTTGGTTTTGAGTTCTAGAACAATGAAAAGTTATACTTGAAGCGTAAATCAAGGATCTAGATATCATTTGTGAATTAAGGGACATTTGAAATGATCTTCAGATCAGAAATGGAATGAAACATTCAACACAAGTGACAAACTTAATCATACGAAAGAGTCAGCGCTGCTTTTTAATTGGCTTAAATTTGATGATAGACCAATGAGAATACGCCGACTGCTTTCAATGGATAATGAAATTGGAATTTGCTGTCTTCGACGAGTGAGAACTGCATAGCTTAGCTCCTGTTCTTTCAAATTAACTACACGTCTGTCGCATCGTTTTTTATGTGATTAGCCATTGAACGAAATAGTCTGTGAATATGACATAAATAATATTCAACGTTCGCATAAATTTCAACCATTGATAATTATTTATGTAACATATTTCTTTGAATACCCCGGAAGACCCTTGAATTATGTATTAGAATGTTATGTTGTACCTTTAGAATGTAGAATTATGGTTAATAATTATTTGAATTGAGACTCGAAACAGTAAGAGTCGCATTTTAATAACCTGTATTATTCATATTATAAATTGCATTGGATAGGTAAGAATATGTTTAGGGAGGAGAAAAGTGAAGACCTCGACATGTCGCTCGCCATGTCCATCAAAATCAAAACTCGAGTTCGGTAGACGAGAGTTATTAGAAAGCTATCTTGAAGGTTTATTCGACTCACGCACGGCGAAAAGAAGTTAAAAACTGTATTCCTTAGCATTCATTTCCTATTACACATAGGGAAGAATAGGCAATCTCAGCGAATCAAGTACGTACCGGCATCCCACCCATGCTCGAGGGATGTAACTTTCCTAGGGCCTATCACATATGTAATTATGTCTACCTTTATGTCTCACTCAGCATCAGTTAGACGAATCAGTAAACGACTCTACGAGAAGTTAGGTACCTGTATTTTCTCTAGAAGGTATACCTAATTGGATACGCTCTACATGTAGGCCTAGATGCTTCGTAAAAAAGCGGGTTTGTTCTTGGAGCTACTATTTATACAGAAATTATTTACTAGCTTGTTTAGGTTATTTAAACATACTTTGAATATGTAGGCCTACTGAAATGCTGAATGTGTGCCTATCACATGTAAAAGCCTACGACAAGAGGAAAAAATTATAAGATACCTAAGGCTTCCAGCTTAGTCCATTACATCTCGCATACAGGTTAACTTGAATTATGTAAACTACCCAAATAACCCTAAACCATTCGCAATTATCGTGTCTCCCACACATTTTTCTACTGTGCTTATAGTAGGGCTATTAGGCCATCTTACAATTCGATCCCTTGTAGCTACTAGGGCTACCCGGTATTATGAAATAAGAGTTAGAACTTAAATGACATGATACAAAAATAGGAGGATACAAATGAGTTACTCTGCAGGTTGTCCACGATGTCGAAGACCAGATTATCACAAGAATTGTGTACTATTTCTATCATTTCACAATTTCGCTAAGTGAAAGAGACACGTTTTTATGGCAAATTCCGTTCTGGTCACTAATTCATGCAAAAGCACTTTCTTGGAGGGTCTCCCCAGACTTGCTAAACATGATTCGGATGTCAAATGAGTTACTCTGCACGTTGTCCACGATGTCGAAGACCAGATTATCATAAGAATGTGTCATTTTGACCAATAATTATATGCTAACACATGTTTGTAAATGTGTAAAAGACGTGACGAGATGTCCAGACTTTACAGACATTGAATGCATGACGCAAATATGCTTGCAAATGCTTAGACGAGAGACTGTTGACGTTATAATTGAGTAAATACGATGTCAGTAACATTGAAAATTATCGCTCCTGCTGTAGGCAAAGAAGAATAAATCAGGGAAAATGTGTGCGTGTGCAGTAGGCATAATATATGAAAATTTTGAAATTTACGATAGGCTATCCGTTAGTACAGTATCAATGTCATCCACAGAATTTTTTTGATAATCGATGATGGTTATGATTAGACTATTTACTAGTACATTTCAAGTGTAGTCCCCCCCTGAAATCCCCTGAATTCCCTGAAATTATTTCCCAATTTATTTGTAGAATTGAATGGTCTTCGAATGTGGCATAAACGGTTGCAGATATAGAATCGTAAAGGAAACTAATTCATTTAATCATTTTGGACTTCATCCATCGAACAAAAAGTGAGTCAAATAGCTCACGTTCAACATCTTACAATTTTCCTTATTTTAATTAATGTATGGGTACCCCAAAAATTGACCTAGCTATATCAAGAATTTTAATATTTTGTCTTCTGTGTATATAACATGATTATCTGCAAATATGATTATATTTACCTATGTATTTTCTCTTCAGTTTTCAATGCATCCATGAAAGTTGTCAATTTCATACTTCATCCGTTCAGTCCTTACGGCGACACTGGTTTCGATTTCATTACCAGACTCATCTCAATTGTGTATCTCCTCCTACTTCGCAGGTGGATGCGACATCGGAATTATCGTCACACCTTTCAGAATCGGTTATAGAAACTACAGAGGCAGAACCGGGAGGTTTAGATGAACCCTGTGAACTTTTGCATAGCGAAATCAATATATCGGAAATAACTAGCGACATCAAGAAGTCTGCGATGTCCTTCTATCTCCTTGCTAGGGACATGTACTGCCTACCGGAGTCAATAGCTCGTGCAATTTCGAATTTTCATTGTGCATCATTAGAGAGCGCCATGAATAAGTATCACGATTTGTTCAGAGACATTTTAATTTCTGAAAATCACTCTGACAGATTAAGCGAAATTAATCTGCGGGATGTTTTTATAACTAGTAATCGATATATAAATGAATCATCTGCGCTCTCTGTTCTTCATGGAAGCTACGGTCTAATTTCGCCAATAGAAATATCTTTTCCTAATACTTGTACCTCTGATAAGCTGTATTATGTGCCTAGCTCAGAGACGATTAAGTCATTATCCAAAGACGTTCTTCTGCTGAACAAAGCTTTTCAGAACTCTGGACATCACCAGAATCTTAAGTGTTTTGCAGAAAAGGCCATTTTTATCAAGATCTACACCGACGAGTTTGAGGTATGCAACCCAATCGGGTGCAGTAGGAAGAAACATGAATTGGTTGCCGTTTGCTTCTCTGTCATGGGACAATCAGAAAAAGATGCGTCAAAATTGAAGAATCAGTATTTGGTTTGTTTAGCGAAAAAGTCATTGTACGAGGATAACGGATCATCGTTTTTTTCACCACTTATATGTGAATTGAATGACTTATTTTTTCATGAAATTGATATTTCCGGTACAAGTATACCTGTCATTGCAGTAGCGATATGTGGTGATAATCTATCTGTTCATCATGCCTTAGGATTTGGGAAGAACTTCTCAAGTGGTTACATCTGTAGGTTTTGTATCGCTCAGTTTTCAGATTTATCGATGGCAAGCTTTCCTGACAAAGAACTGCGGACTCACTCCTCCTTTATTCGCTGCTTTCAGTGCTTAGAGGAAGGTGTGTCTAGTGTGTGTCTATTCAGAAATCTTCCGTATATTGACTATTCTTGTTTTTTCCCACCAGATCTAATGCACGACCTATGCGAGGGAGTGTCTCATGTCGTAATGGCTATTGTACTAAAGAAAATTCTAAGAAATAGTTCAATCGTTCAACTAAACTCTCTCTTAACGAATGCAGGGTTTGATTTTTCATTTCCCTCCTTTTTATTGATTGATCTCATTTTATCATGTAATCATCAAGGGCAATCCCAGTTTCTAACGGACGCTCGTTATTAAATATGAGTTTGAACGAAGACATCGCTTTGCGGTAAAATTTCTATAGACAATTCGCTAAAACTTCCAAAGCAAGTCATAGGTCATATCTTGCAAAGTAATCTCATAATTGATGGCTTTAGGCGGGTGGACCATAATTCAAATTAATCAAAACTCTCCCCGAGGTAATTTCAGCCGAATTTCTTTAGAATTTGAAATCAAAAACACATAGGCACACAGGCCGTGTTTTTTATTTTAAATTTTAAAGATACACGCTTTAATTTTTACACTTAATGACAAATTACATACCGTATTATTCGTGCATGTGCATTGATACAATACAAAACATCACAAATCCTTTTTTGTGCTACATTGCAGATGTATTTCGAAGCATCACTAACGCTCAATACCTACGCTAGTAATCCCCTCAGTGCCTATAAAGCAGTAAATTCAGCCTTTTTCTACGAAGACATCGAATTCAAGATGGCTAGCCTACTACTGAAATTGTATGACTTGAAATCAACGGTGAAACAATGTTTCAACGCTAAGCCGTTCCTGTATGAGCCCCGGGATGACGGTAAGATTTGGCGATGTAATTGTACTTTTGCGTCATTTCGATCAGTTTTTAAATTAACATTTTACTCGGACATGATCAAACAAAAATAATCACTCGTCTATAACATGTGATCTCATATTTCATGACTGCTTAAATTCAGTGTATCACATAAATAATGTCACAGTTTAGGTTTGGATTTCTTTATTGCAAAACTTGTAGTAAGATTTTGTTGGTAATGGGTGATTTGTAACCTTATCTGAATTTTGAATGATTTAGCAGAATGATTATTTCCACTTTAAAGTCATTGGATGTAAGACTGTAATCGTCATGAAAATAAATAATGAAAATTACTAGAAAGCAAAGTCGAAATTTGAAATGCACCATGAATCACTCCAATGCAACCCCTAAAAATTACCATATAAATCCTGACAAAGAAATGCTTTTGTGATAATTTCAAAAGTAAACATTCGTGTTTTGCCTCGGCCAGTGCAATGAGGATTCCACCACAGTCTGAACACAACTGAAATCATCAACCACATGGCATTAACAAAGCTAAACTTGAAATGAGAGTCAATTGAAATTGATCATTGAGAATTCAGATGACAATTGGATGAAGAATTGTTGATGTCATCACATTGCCACAGATTTGATTCTTAGATGCAAAGATATCTCTTTAGATGGATAGAAAGATCGATAGCTACACTTCAATTTAGACGTAATATTTGGCTGGAGTTACATAGAACGTCACGTTTCACGTTTGACGTGTCACGCTTCACGTTTCACGACTCATCGCTTCACGCTTTGCGACTCACGATTCACATAGGCATCACGTCATTTCCTTTTCACGCCGGTTGTCATTTTATCACTTTTGTGTATGCGAAATGGACGTCTCTCCTGATGAAGCTATTGTCATCTATTTGATTCTTCGCAAACGAAGAAGCAGACGACTGAAGCGAGCTGTATGGGTGCGCGAGCATTTTCTGCTGAGACCAAAACTTGGAGAGTTTTTTCGGACCTACAGAAGTCTGAAAGACAACCCCGATCCAGACCTATTTTTCAACTACATGCGAATGTCGTACGAAAGTTTTGCTGAGCTCCTATCCTTGGTTCGCCCTCATCTGACACCCAAAGGATCAAATTGGAGAACACCCATCTCAGCTGAGGAGAAATTGGTTTTGACTCTTCGGTGAGTAAGCTTTGATATTTCTAATATAGGCTTTGCGCTAGCGCAATGTGTGATTAATTGCCTTTAACAAAATTTTCCATGTAGTTGGCAAAATCACTTATCAGCAATTTTGTGCAAACATTCGAACTTTTTTGACACTTGTGACTGTAGTCCTAATGCATGTGATATTTGATGGACCACAAACTACAAACTGTGATTGATGAAATTTTTGAGACAATTGGCATAAAATTCTATATGTAAGCAGAATCCCTCTTTGAGCATTTAATTGAGATCTTCATAATATTATGATTTTAATTTCCTAATTTTTCACAGCAAGGACAATGCAACTCCACTTGGAATTCAAAGAACAAATTAATCCAAAAATATTTATTGCAGCTGAACTCGACAAAACTGAACTGGACAAAATCACTAAAAACTTGATTGATCGCGCAAAAGGTTTAACACGTTTATTTGAAAGTCAATATATGTGTCATCAGGCAAGCTTTGTACTTGAGGGAGGAGTGATTTGAGGAACATCAGACGTGGCGATTCTTGATTCTTGTCTTCCAAGCTTTTCGTCAGAGCCTTTACCAAGCGATCCTCCTCACTCACTTCTCTATGTCGTTTCTTACCTCTCTTGTTCAGAGGACTTTCTGTGACACCAGGGACCGAGGGACTCCGTGACTGCAAAAAACTGGGATCCATTTGAGAGGCAGCAAGCTCAAGAGTGTCAAAATTTGACAGATCCTGAAGCACGAAGGAACTGGTTAAAGGTAATTGCTCGGATTCAACATCAGACGGATCACTCGCTATACTGCATGACGTATGTCGCTTGCTCTTTGAGCTCTTAAGAAAATTCATGGCTTTCTCGAACTTCCATGCTGCCGCTGACGCCGCACTTCCAGAGCGCTTTTCTTTGCGTTTTAGGGCATTGCAATAGCCTCTTTGTAGCTGGTTCCAGACAACCTTCGCCTCTGTGCCTGAAAGTAGAAAGCTATAGTTAAGTCCGTATCAGAAACAATGTTTACTTTATGTCACATACAACTGCCTGAATTGCATGTCTAATTGTCAATCATAGCATCTGGCATTCTGCGCAAAAGTTCTACCAACTGAGTTACCATCTCGTCTGGATGGCGCTCGCTTTAAAGCTTTCCTTGTTAGCAACTTTGTTTTTAGATGGCTATACAAGGACTTGAACTACAATTTATATGGCCAAATGGCACTTGACTCTCACTTTCCGAATATCCAAATACAGTAGAATCGTGTGAAGAACCAAGCGCTCTGATCAACTGAGATACTGTCATAGTTATAGGCCCTACATGTACTTAATCATATCATTTCACATTTTCAGACATCTTGCAACTGGATCATCGTTTTCCTCCATGAGCGTTCCCTTTCACACTTCTCCTGCATCCATTGGTCAACATGTCACAGAAACTTGCCAGGTGCTATGGGAAATTCTGAAGCCGTCACAGATGCCGCTGCCTACCGCAGAAGAATGGAAGACAATTGCACAGCGCTTCGACCAACTGTGGGATTACCCCTTCACCATCGGGGCACTTGATGGAAAACACATTTCTATCCTCAATCCTTCCAAAAGTGGCTCACTCTTTTATAATTGCAAAGGATTTCCGAGCATTGTGCTGTTGGCTTTGAGCGATGCAGACTCTTGCTTTATTCTAACAGACTGCGGTCAATACGGAAGGGTCAGTGATGCGGGAGTTTTTAACGCTTCCAAGCTTTCGTCTCATTTAGAAGATAATAGGTTGAACATTCCCACTGAAGCTTTCAAATTGGGTGAAAACTCGGATGGCATCCCATTTGTTATTGTGGGGGATGAGGGTCTTCCCTTGAAGAAGTATCTTATGAGGCCGTTCTCTTCAAAGACTCTTAATGACCAGAAAAGAATTTATAATTATAGGCATTCACGCTGCAGACGCACAGTTGAATGCGCTTTTGGCATACTCAGTAAGAAATTTGAAATATTCCAACGGCCAATGCGTGTGGGTCCAGATAAATCCATAATCCTCACTAACACTGCTCTCGTTTTGCACAACTTTGTTAGACGAAGAGATGGACTCCTGATCGACAAAACATCTGCCATACAGTATGAAGACAACAAAGCACCATCCGGGATGAAACCCTTGAAGACAATTACTGGTCGAACTTCCAATGATGGAGCTGAAATCCGCCAGAAGATATGCAACTTTTTTAACAGCCCAGATGGCAGTGTCTCTTGGCAGAACGGACATGTTTTCCGAAATGTTGATCACTGAAGCATTTTGCATTTTTCAACTTTCATGTTTTGAATAGCAGAATAACATCTCGAATTGATTCTGATGGCAAATATACATTTGTTGATCGAAATCAGCTAGCTCTACATATTCATGATTAGAAGAAGTGTACATGTAGACAATTTTTGTACATTCGTTAAATGGATGTGGGAATGCATGACCATACATGAGGTATTAAATGAAAATGATGAATGCGTCGGCTTAATAAAATCAAAATTTTTCTCCTATGTATTCTGAATCAACATTCAAAAACACTCAGCTACATGAGCATATACATGTACATGCATTTTGTACGCGGTATGAGTTCGACATAGTGTACATTTCCTCTATGTATGATGCTTTGCGACAAATTTAGGCGAATATATCGAAATCAAAGCAAACCATCACTTACCGTCAGGAGCGGGGAGGCGCTGATCAATTGCTCCCTGCTTCCGCTGGTCCTTGTTCTTATATTCGGGATGTGTAGGATCCCACAGCAGCTCATTTTCCTGCACTTGGGCACACAACTCTTCCTTGTAAGCGTCCATTTTTTCACGATCAGCAAATACAGATGAAAGCCTGTACTGCTTCAAATTGTCCCCATTATAAAACATCATCCAATCACATTTCAGTCTGTGATGCTGACATACAATCTTTTCTTTTTCACGTCACTTTTAATGGTCGGAATCATTCTTCCTTTCACGCGTGAAACAGGAATGGCAGAGTGAAGACACGTGAAAAGTGACACATGAAACTCTATGTAAACGATTTCTATTCTGGCAATGCATCCATTTTTCCCTTCACGCATGACCAGTGAAAAATGAAAAGTGAAACGTGAAACGTGACGTTCTATGTAACTCCAGCCTTAGGTGTCCTTGTTTTAGTAATGGATAGAGGATGGCTGTACGATTCTCTGGGATATAGAGAGGGAAATTAATTGATAAATCCCGAGGGCTTTAACCCGAGGGATTCATCAAGTAATTTCACGAGCTATATCCTAGAGATATCGTGCAGCCATCCTCTATCCGTTATAAAGTATGCCAGATTATTACTCATGAAGTAGGACTCTAGATATCCGTGATAAAATCCCTCTTTACAAGAATTTGCCCTGTAATACTTTTGAATTTTAAATTCATGCTTTACGATAAGGGACAATTCTATGATCCTTACCTCTTAAGTTGTGGTACAATGAATTCGTTCCACAATGTTATCGATGATTTCAATTATGAATTAGATGAATTACTTAGTGAAGATTTCAATATCGACTTCAGACATGGAGAGCCAATGACCAGTAATGAGATCCAGAATTCTATAACAAAGCAAATACCAGTGAAAACAAGACTGAGCGCTAATTGGGCACGGAACACCTTTAACTCTTGGATAAAGGAACGTAACAAGAGAATTAATTCGACTGATTTGCTCCTTCTGTCAGACGATGGGGAAGCAACACTTGAAGTGATGACAAAAGGCACTTTGAATGATGCCTTACAGTTCTTCTTCTTCGAAGCCAGAAAGAGAAATGGCGACCGATATCCTAGTGACTCTTTGCGGTGTTTGTTCAGTGGTATTTCTTACTACCTAAGCAACTTCTTGAACAAGTCATGGAATCTATGGAAGAGCACTGAATTTTCTGGCGCTCGCCGTGCCCTCGACTCCGCTATGAAGGAAACATCTGAGCGAGGGGTCAACAAACAGAGAAAGCGGGCTTCTGCAATCGATGCCGATCAAGAGGACAACTTGTGGAATCGTGGATATTTAGGCTGCAGGAATCCAAAGACTTTAAACCGCACATTGCTATACCTTCTTTCAATAAATTGCGGATTAAGAGGTGGCAGAGAGCTGCGGTCACTGACAATTGGACCTAGAGGCTCATTAGCCCTGCGGTCAGTCGATGGGATAAGAATCCTTGAGTTCACGGAATCGTATTCCAAGACGTTTAAGAATGGGATGAGGGATCATCATGTAGAGCCGAAGGTTGTCAAGATCTGGCCAGCTGAAAATCCCAATCGCTGTCCCGTGAAGCTTTTTGAAAAGCTGATTTCTCTACGTCCTTCTCCCTGCTCTACCAACGCCCTTTTCCTTCAGCCAGTACCGAATTATTGCAATTTCCAGTGGTACATGAACACTCCCGTCGGGCATAATACACTTGACTCTACAATCAAAAATCTTATGGAGGCAGCCGGCGAGGATGAAGCGAATTTCACCAACCAGAGTGGTCGTCGCACGGCGGTAACTCGCATCATCAATGCGACTGGGGATAAAGATCTTGCGAAAAAGATCACCGGTCATCGATCAGACTGTGTAACATCTTACAACTGCGTAAGTGATAAGCGCTTGAGAGTTGCATCCAACATTCTTACTGGATCCATCGCAAATGAGGCCTGCACCAGTATACAAGTTGACATGCGCACAAACTCAAGTAGCTCGTTGAGTGCAGAGCTAGTGCAAGCGTGCCAGACTTTAGAGATGACCCCAAAGAAAATGGTCATTACCCGACCAGATGGCAGTAGTGCATCAGTTGAATTTTAACTTGCTTCCTTTCTTGACTATTTATCTTTATTTTATATTTCTATTGGTTAAATGTTCTTGTACTCACATTTCTATGTTATATAAAGTTCCCCGGGAATAAAGTTTATCGAATATAGAAGGGATTCTGAATACAATTCTACAACTATGTAATAATCTGGTATACTTTATCGAAGGGAAATCTAAACTAACAATGACAGAAATACAGACATCATTGATGCTTTCCTTTAATATTGTGCTGGTATGGCTTTACCCGAGTAAAAAAAATATGCTATGCTTAATAGGTAGTTTAGTAAGCACCATAGATAAACTGCCAAGTTTTATAATAACTGCCTAGTATGGCGCTGCGTAGGCTATCCATGTTTTGCTTAGTAAGCACCATAGATAAACTGCCAAGTTTTATGATAATTGCCTAGTATGGTGCAGCGTAGGCTGTCAATGTTCTGCCTAGCATAAGCACTATAAATAAACTGTGAAGTTTAATATTAATTGCTTAGAATGGTACTGTTTGACCCACCAAGCTATGTCCTAAATATGACAACATCATTGAGATCAGTGCGCTTCCCGCAGTTGCTGCCGATGAAATTTACAAAACAATTAATAATGAAACTTTTCATGTATTAACATAGCAACAGCTAGGAATCATACACAATATACAACTGGATAGTGGAAAAAATTCATTCACATCAGATAAGAGCATGCATGCAGTTGTTCCAATTCTATGATGCGCTGAAATAAATAACTAGATAAAAGTAAACATTCATAGAAAAGGTAAGAGAAACATACTTCCTTAATTTGAGGAAAGCCCGAAAGCGAGAGATGTTGTCGACTTCCAATTTATATTGTTTTTGCGAGGCCTTTCGATTAGTCACTACAAGAAGCTGTCTTCGGCTATCTTAGCCTCCTAGTGACTAAAAGGCCTCGCTAAAGAATAAAAATTAGAAGTCGAATGCATGGACTTTCCTCAAATTTGGATAAAAAATGTCTGGCCCTCTAAGTCTCTTCAGTGAAATACTTCCTTAAGTTTAAGAAAGCAGTTCCAAAGTCTATTAAAGGACCCCAAGCTGCATTACTTATGAAAACAGCAGTTTCGCCGTCGTCGTGGACAGTCTAGCAAGGTTTTCGTCTGGTCTAACAAATGACTCAGCGCATGTAGAGAACATAATTTCACAACTTCATCAAAATTCTGATCAAAAGTTTTTGAAAAATATATAACAACATTCAATATTAATAATTACAATAATGTCTATCATCTCACATGAAAGCAAAATATCGACGCCACGAAGCATAAATATAGGAAGATAGTGTCTGCCTCGTTACATTTGTTTGAATAAAATTTGGATATGTAAAGACAAAGGAGAGAAGGTAGGGTACAGCAAAAGATTATGCTCTTACGTTTTCCATATATATATATATTGGAATACATTTCTGTGCCGCCTTCAAAAAAATAGTGGTGAACTTTGACAGATGATACAGTGAAGAGACCATGTCAACGGTTAAAAGCTTCTTATCGAACAATGTTTGCAACAATATTTTAGCAGTCCGCAAGTGCATATCGAGAGGCACTGATAGTGGAAGTCTCCTTATAGAAGGCAGAGGCTACATACCTTTAACACTGAACATTGTTTTGTCAGCACTTGGTTGTCGATGAGAATCTCCTCCCAAACGTAGCGGCTTTTCGATAAGAAATATCGTCTTGTGAAGATCAGTCGCATGAGCCTCTAGCCGAACATGGGGATATCCGCATCTAAAATTGAGATAAGCAACATCAACATAGGGTTACTACACGATAAAGCTTCATTTTTTTGCACAGGCACAGGAAATTTAGGAAGCTCCACTAACGCATTATAAAGCAGACAATTGAAGAATTAGTAATTATTAAAAAGTAGGCTACACTCAAACTCAGCAAACGTTAAACCCTCCCTCTGCAGTTTAGAGACAAAAATCTCATCTCTCGAACTTTGAGATGACAACTCTCACCCTCGCCGCTTGCTGCAAGGTTGGGCAAAATCTTGGGGTCAAAACCCAAAACCCATTTTTGAATAAATGAATGAAATCAAGTAGACGAAGTGCATTCTTTGTATTTTGTGCTGACATAAAGATTCTTCCATAGGCCAAATTTTCTATTGGGCCGATGATAAGTGTGGTATTAGTGGGAAACGATTTATTATTGCAATAATTAATGTAATTAGTAGCCCAAGTACATGTATTACGTCATAAAGTTTTCTTTTAATTTAACCTACACTGATATACTGACTAATTGAAGATCTTTGATTTAGTTATGATTGAGTTACACATTGCTCATAGCAAAGCAATTGTTTTTTATTTTATCATTCAGGAATATAAACATTCCGCTTGATAAATATATAGCTGCGCAGTAAGTGAATGGTTAAACATATTTAGAATGCGAAATCGGAATGATTTTAATTTTTGGATAAATGTCGGCTATCACAGAAAGTTAAGGGTGAGAAGATAACTGCGAAGATGTAAAATATGCGGAATATATAAAAATTCAATATGCACAAATGCAGCAAACGACATGTAAACTTACAGTAGGCCTAGATACAATATGTATGAACTTTCAATGCGCGGTATTGTCAAGCCCAGAATGAAATAGCTAATAATCACAAGTATTTCACTCTTGAAATATTCTGTGAATCCAATGGAAATTTGATAAAATATCAGAACTTTATGCTCTTATCCTGTAGCTCTCCTAAGATTCAAATCAAAATATTAATTTTTGTAACTTGATCTGTATATATTCAGCATTAATAGAAAACCCAAGTTTTGTATCACTTACCCAAGGTCGACCCAAAACCCTAGGTCCAACCTTGCTTGTTGTCACTTCTGCACGTGTGTCAAATACAATGATAAGAACCTACCACAGGAAGCGGTCGGGGAATCAAGGGCGTTAATGTTCTTTATTGACAAATCAGTTGTCACTCACTCAGTATAATATCATGATACGATGATTAGAGCTGTAAATTTCCAATTATAGCTCTAGTTTATTTAAATCATCCTTAGTCAAAGATAGAAAGTAAATTGACTATATTAGGCATTTTTCTCTACTGATGCAACTTGGGATTGTATTTTTAGTTATCGCTGTTCGCATGATATTTATTGTATTTCTTTATCTAACTTAAATGAAGTTAAAAAATGTGATTTCAGCATAATGAATTTATGTTTTGAGTTGATCAGACCTTTTGTCTCTTATTATCTCCTAATTTGATATATGCAAAGGTTTCAAAGCAACTTCCACCTGAACAATCATTAGGGCTCTATACTTTGATGAAATAGGAACCATGAGATTTGTACAAATACTGAAAGATAGACCGAAATACCCTTTTGAGACTAGTACCTAATAAGGATGGCCGACATACAAGCACATGTAATTCACTTAATGCGTTCTCCAAGTGAAATACAACAACGCGAATCCTCAGTTTTAGGAAATAAATACTGTTGTTGTACAGTATATTCGAATGCACCACACCAATCATCGAGGCAGATCGTTCTCTAAGTAACGTCCATGGTAGATCATGGTCCTCATGCACTGTTGTTTAGCTATAGGGTTCTTTAACGTGCAACTGGACACAATTTGTGCAGTTCTAAATTCAAATGTGCAGTTGCTTTTCTTGGTTTGTGAAGTTGAAAACTTGTAGTCAGGAAAACATGTGAATTAGCTAATGAAAACGTAACAGAAAGTGGAGTGGATGTCAAGATATGAATGACAATTGCATCACTTACGTTACAGGAAACAACTATTAAGACATGACAAAGTGTATTTGTTGAAAATTGAAGTTTGCAAAACGATTGAACTTTGTGATTGCTCGTAAACTGTGAGTCTTAAATATTAGTTGCATTGTGCTATAGGTGCACATTTGGAGAGATCTGTTCGCCCTATACTTCAGTTCGCACTTTTTTTGTCTGGAGGCCAAGGTGATGCGAGCGTTGCTACTGCCACTGCTTGTATGAATTGGAAATTGCAAAACTAATATATGCACATGCAGTTCTGGCAGAGAACATACATGTACATGTACATGTGCTTTAAGTAGAGAAACTTATGCTAGCTAATCAGGAAACAAATTTCGTTAGGAGACCGAGTCATTGACAAAGAAGAGAAATTTTTCAAATGTACATGTACATGTATGCCATGACTTGCAAGTTTTGCATGTTGCATGGGAATCATCCAGCTCATAGGTGTTAAAAACGGTGCTAGTAGCGGGCCACATCATGGATATGATTAGCTTTGTGATCAGCTAATTCTGTAGTAGGCTACTACAGAAATCAGAATCATTGAAATGATAATAGGCCTGCTGTGAGGAGCAGGCATCTGCAACTTCTTTTTTGACAAAAGATGAAACCAAAAGCACATGCTGAATGTGCACATTTGTTATCAAAAACGATGCTTAACCAAAATTTTAACCTGTGGTTGTTTTTACGATTTCCAAAATATTCTGTTTTCATTGAAACATACTGTAGCATGCTAAGGGGTTTTCCGCAAGTTTAGAACAATGATAAATATAGTTTTAAGAAATATCAACCATGCAGAGAAATTGTACCCGCAACTATGCACCGGAGCAAGATTTCGGAATGCTCAAATACTTGCATAAAAACCGTGGAAAACATTGCCAAAGTGGCCAGTCTTAGCAAAGGAAATCTGAGATCTATAACGAAACCTACTTTTAAAGCATTTTACAAAAGTTAGTTAAATACATATTAAATTGGGAATGCATTGCTAGAAAATTCTATCAATATAAATAATATAAATGAGTCAGGGCTAAAACCGGCCGGAGTAATCAAAGCCAGCAGGGGTTGACAACGTACGATGTCAAATCAAAATTTATCGCATGCCGCTAACTTCAGACACTGCTCTACCATCGCGACTGTCAAGAGCACAGACAGTAGGCGCTACTATCATTACTCGTACATGTGTTTGCATTGAAATCGAATCATTCATTTTGATTCCTCGAGATTATTTCCAGTTAATCGAGATGTGAAATAATCATTCGATAGATAGGCTAAGGAATACATAATTCTTACAAAATTCACACAGTTGACCAAACGGCAGGAGATCATAGTCATTATAGGGGCACAGAAAAAAATCAAGATTCCCTTTCTTTTGAGGTCGATTTCTACTATGGCGCTAAAATTATGCAGAAGTTGACGCAACTTCGGCGTCCCGCGCTTTTAAAAGTCGATAGAAAGAATGTGGACCTTAGCAGAATGGTGGAGCTTGATTTTTTATTTGCTGCTATAAAAATTCATGTAGGCTAGAATATAGGATTCTGACAATTTTATTTGAGATAAGCTATGTGTAATTACATGCAAAAGTTAGTATTTTCTTACTATTTAAGAATCAGTTCGCAACATTTATGTCAGATAGAGCATGTTTAGGTAGGTATCTTTAAATATGTTACACTAACTATACATGCCCCTATAATGCTGTTTTCCTTTTGATTGACTAAACGATTTCCTCTAGAGGGAATGCATAGTTAATGGTCAACATAGGCCCATTAAAATTAACCGGAAGGCCGTGCCCGCGGCCTGCTCCATCCCGGTGATGCTTAATCACAGGAGAAAGAGAACATACGTGGTTCGACGCTTTGAAACTGATTTTTCATCGTATCAAACTCAATTTTGTCATGCTAAAAAGTTATTTCTGATCTGATTTGGTCGATGGTTTATAAAGATGATAAGCTCCTGAAACTCTCAGTCCATCCCGAAGATGATGCCAATCAGTTGCATTACTTCAAATGTTGGAGTTTATTTAAGATGAAATTATGCTGATAATGCTATTCAAGTGAAAGGATTTCTATTTTCCCTCGAAATTAATGTTCATGTTGGCTCATGGTTGAGAAGAAGAACAGAGAAGAAGTGTAAATTTTCCTGACGTAGCAGCGTGAAGCAAAGATTGATCAAGCGCACTCAAATGAATACCTCCCTAAAGCAATTACTCTGCGACAAGCTACCGGAAGCGAAAATCCTGAAACTTGTTATTTGGGGGGGACTTACTGTAAAATCCGGTGCCATAAGAAATTGAGGGCTATTGAACGTTGTTTGTACAAAAAGTCAAGAATGATTGAAAGTTTATCATGTCGGCACCTCTCTTATAGTTATAAGAGTTTTATCTGCAGTTTTTCAAGATCTGATCAAATTTTGTCGAATAAATATCACTAACAAATTATAATCTCCAAATATTCATTAGTGAGAGAGGATCGAGGAGTTCATTGAGTTCCGTTGGTAGCTTATCTCTCATGGCGCATCAGCAACATACTGCGCCAATTGCGGGAGCAAAACTCAGGTACCGAGCGTTTAATGCTATAATCGCATTTACACATTTATCTAGATGGCTTCACTGCTCACGGCCTAAGTTAAGCTCACATGCACTATTTCAAGAGAATGCATAATGTCCTACTGTCTTAAGGAAAATACAGAGAAAGAAATTTGGTAAAATTGAAATTAAACATGCGACATACAGATATGCATGTACAGACGTTATTACATAACAAATAATTTTCTGAAGGAAATGAAAAAATGATCTCAAGTTTAACTATGACTGAAAGAATTAGCGAATCCTATGCTCAGACGACTCCCTGCCTAGGGGAAGCATAATGCAATTGCAGGATATGATTGTTGGCATTTGAAACGGGCACACTTCACCTCATTTCGGTAACTATGCTGTTGGAGTGTCATTCTGCAGTTGACATGTCTATACTTAATATGATTAGCCTCTTGATCGGTCAAACCTGAATCACCATTCTATTCAGCGCTTAGTTCATAATTAGTTATTCTTGATATGAATCATCAATTACAAGAATTATCAGGTAAGGAATAAAAGGTGGATTATTAAGCATCAGCATATTGAGCTCTCGAGTATTCTTAAAAATAATTTCAAAAGACTTTGAAACTTGATATTTTACCACGATATAATTTGAGAAAATGATATTTAAAAAACTCTTGATTTTGCGAAATTTTTAATGCTTTTTTCATTTTTTCATTTTTCAATTGGATCATGTCAGAAAGGAAATAATGTTATAAGACATTTTACCACATTTTCATATTTGTTCGATAATTTCTGTTTGAAAGATGTTAATCCATAAAATTGTTATTCACTATCTGATGAGTGCGGAAACTCGATTATCCCCAGGTTTTCAAATTCGTCTAAAATCTGCAAAAATATATCAATCGTCACCAAGCTTCGGGTAGACGTAGGCCTACTTAAGCATATTTTCTACCTACATCAAAACTTTATGCAGATCGGACAAGTACTTTTTGCATTATAGACGATAACGTGAAGCGCAGCGATGTCAACCACTTCATTTAACTTCGTCTATTCGACGCATTATTGTTGATTGTGTGTACATTGTTCTCTCTCCATCTCCCTCTTCATCTCATCCACTACTGCCATTTAAAATCTTCACACGACCACTGCCTCGCCACAACCTTTTTTAGTTGAAAAAATGGTAGTGTAAGGGATCTGGCCTGGTCATCATCGCTTCACGAGTTGTCGGGGAATGACTTTGTTGACCTCATCGTGCGTTTAATATCTGGCCTGCAGAGACAGCATACAGTTCAAACATAATGCTGCTATTTCTTAATAGGGATAAGACTTAGCAAATCTGAATGAATGTCAGTAAACAGATGAATAAGTCACACGATCACTTAACTAATAGCACTTCAAGTTTTCGTGCCTTCGATTAAATTTAACAGGTTATCAGCAACTTTCAAAACATGTAATTTTCCTAAATTTTTGAATCCTACATTTTCACTTATCGTATAATTTTTATTGCATAAAATGATTGAGATTGATTATATTTTCTCACCTTGGTCTGGAATCTTGTCATGTAAAAGAGCATTCGATCTTGATAACTGTCCCCTTTCCGCGCACGTGATAAAGGAGGTTCGATTCCGCATCTTGTTTGACAGGATTTATAGGATATGATCTCTTCCTCACTTGTTTGACGGAAATGCAATCCTTCATGACGCTACAATGTCAGGTGAAACTTGAAGACAGCAATTGTAAATTAAGTTCGCATTGGCTTTCCGTTGAAGTCATTGAGTAACTGCAAAGCGAATATTAACCGAAACAGTCCATCAGAAAATGACTTTGTTTTACGCTGATAATGCCGAATTCCGAGTTTCGACTCGACACCCAAGTGCTGTCAGCTTAAAGCGTGACGCATTAATACGTTTGGCCAAGACTGCAGTAAGAACAGACGTCGTTGATCGATCCATGGTAGCATAGCAACTTTGCATGGATATACTTCTGCGTCACGACTGCTGACTCACTCACCTCCTATATTGTACGCATATGCCAGACTTCAGAAAACTCAGATGTTTGAACAATAACATTGTCGGTGAAATTATGAAATGCAATGAAACCCGGACTGAAGAGGGATGGATATTGACTTCTTGTCTTGATACCTAAATTGACAACTGCCATGATAGTCGATCGTCAATCAAGAAAGTACATTACTAATTTCTACAGTACGAGGAAAATCATCGGTAATACATGGACTACATACTTTCGATAAGCTGCTTTCACAAGTGTAATATCATTCCGAATACTAAACTCTACGCATGATCATTTTAATGTTTATACCAGAGCTTTAAATAGTACTAAAATTATTTTGATGAAACACATGCATCAACTGGCCATTTAAACATTTTTTTCCTACGCTATCACGTGTGTCTATACTTGGTGTAGGCCTTTTACAGCAACACAACTGTAATTGTGGGTTATCAACTATTCTCGCGTTTAATATGCATTGATCTGGTGTACATTAAAATACACCAAAGTTACGTGTGACGAAAATATTTAATTGACTGGGATAAGTAATGAAGCATTTAACATTTTTATGACAATGGCCCAGATTGGCTTTGTATATCTACTAATCTGCCTCATTCCAATCGAATCAAGCAATTAAAGCAGCAAGAGCTTATCAGCTGTTCAAAATTATTATGCCGCTTAGGAAACCTTGTCTGATCATTTAACGCCGTGAGACGTCCTTCAAGCTGATGACGCTTGATAAGAACAGAAAAAAATATTGCTTGCTTAGCCAATTTAGTAGGTGCTTGATGCGCCTAGTATGCATATGGTAATCATGCCATTGCAAACTTTGCCTCACCAATTTAGTAGGCGCTTGATATGGACCTACTAGGCATATGGTAATCATGCTTTGCTTAATCAATTTAATAGTTGCTTGATATGTGCCTAGTAGGCATATCGTGGTTTTGCATGTTATTATGTCGCCTACTAAGTTTACCCCGCGCGTACCATGACGCTTAGGAAGCAAAACATAATTTTTTTACTCGGGTAGTATGTAAATCATAACACACTGGAAATAACATACGAAAAGCATGCAAATAGATACAGAAATATACCAAAAATGCGCATTTTAATTACTCAACTAAACTTGGATGGTGTACAAAGGAAGTTCGCATGAATTTCAATGTGCAACAGGTATACAGAACCGATCTACATGACTTCAAAGACAGTAAGAAAATAGAGTCCGCGAAATATTTGAACAGATCTCATCGTTTTCTGTATTCTAATTACCAGTAATATATATTGTGATTGTGTTGCTGTCAGGAATGCGGAGTCGGACTCCCGGAGTCCTATCATTTTTGCTGGAGTCCGGCTATAACTAGACCCGAAATATGATAAAAGCAAAATATTTATTCTTGTGCATATAGCTGTCAATGTCTTGATGTCAACTTTCTCCATCAAACAAAAGTACAGAGACAGCAGTACATGCAAAGCTTGTCCGAGAAAAAAAACTTATCAACTTTACCAAATATTTGGTATTTACTTGGAAAATTTATAAGATTTGAATAGTGTAACAAACGTTTTGGAAATTTAACAAATTTAGGAAATGTGTAACAATTGCCTAACAAATATTTGCTACATTTTGTATGTAAGTCGAAATTTAGAAAACTTTTATCAAATGCCTAGGTAATATTTGTTTGGTTATCCAAACAAATGATTTTTTTGCATTTACTAAGTTTGATGAAAGAAAAATCTTGCAATAGGCAGGATCCGCTTATGAGTAACTGTCGTAAAAGGCGGTTTTAATTGCATGGTGATTTCAATGTGCGGTAACTTCACCCGTACAATTTTTTGAACTCATGCATATCACAAGGATGATAATCAGCTCTCATAAACTCTGATTACAATCATCTCTCAATAAAATAGAAATGCAACGTCACAGGAAATACCCAATAATAAAGTCTGTACTATATCACATCTTTGCGTCGTTGATAACTGGCTGATTTTTTTGCCATCAAACTTAATTAGATGATTGAATAATGGAATAATTGTCAGGAAACTGTTGATATTTTTCTATGATGGCACTAACAATTTCTTTCAAATCTTAAAGAGAGTGCATTATGTCATTTCCATGGATATCGACATATGAAACATGTGAGCCTGAAATGTACATGTCTACTATTATTTCGAGTATTTTATATATGCCCATTTATATTTAATGAAATGGTGTGTATAAAATAAATATTCAGGTGACTTCATCACTACTCTCTCTCTCTCTTTCTCACTCACTCACTCGTTCCCCTTTTCTTCTTCTTCTACTCATTTTTCATCATCTTTCACATTCACTACATGTACACTGTAGCTACAATAGCAACAACATCAGTCATATATTTTCATTATTAAGGGAGCCTAAGCAGTTCTATCGGCACACATTTTGCTTCTCAAATTAAAGCATTTATTGAAGTTTCTAAGTTCCATACCGTGCCCATCAGCAAGTCGACTTTGATCAGTTTGCTCGTGTGTTCGCTAAATTACTTAGCTAGTAATTTGCAAAACTTATTATATTAAATCAGTATGCAACTGAACCAAACAATTACATAAGCATCTCGCTCAGTCTGCGTAATCGTATCTCGCTTCTATAACTTTCCGTCACTATATTAAGGAAATTCACCACGCGCACACAGCTGAGGAAGTTCGTTCACATTGTTGGCAGCCTGGTCGTGGCCGCATTCGGGAGCCATGAGCGGTCGATAATATTCTCTAGCTGCGCTGTGACTCAGCGTCCCTGCTTAATAATTATTATCCGCCCATCACGTGGAGCAGAAAGCTGCGCTAGGCGCAGTGGCTTGTGCACTCTTCGCTCTCGTGGAACGCGTGTTTACGTTAACTGCTTAATATTACAAAAGTCAGCGCATCAAGAGGATATTTCTACTTACGCACCTTTATTTATTCATCGTCGGTTTGTGATCGTCTACGTTTTTTCATCATCTTGCTTAGCTATGATGCACAAATGGAGCACAACTCGAAAATGAACACTCGCATGTAGTCAGTGAGTTCTTCCAGTCAATGAAGCCATCAAGTTCCTTTGATTTTTGCATCAAAATTAAAAATGCACCTCTTGGATCAAACTATAGAAAAATGGTAAGCTTCTAAATGTTTCTGAATTTATTTTGTCAACTTAGTTTCAGCATTTAACTGCAAGTCTAGGTACATGTATTTGGAAATCCTGAAAACAAAATCAAAGGAGAGATTTGGTCATGGATTTGGGTTTATTGACCATGAACACGTAGAGACATTTCTATTATTGACTACTGCTATATCTGCTCTTAATTTTACAAATACTAAAGAGCTACTAGCGTCATACTTAATTTACTGATAACAAAATATCTCAATTCCTCTTAGTTCCTCATAGCAGACATATCACATTTTAGGAGTCCTACCAATACTTTGAATTCATTTGTGTAATCGAAAACCCAAGTAAAGCGATGTGTTTCTTGATAGCTATGATATTTATTTATATATGAATATTATAGCTATCAAGAAACACATCGTTTTACTTGGATTTTCCATCACACAAATGATGTCACATGCCCAAGGCTTATTCACTTTGAATTTAATATGAGAATGTGCATGTATATCAGTTTTCACGACGACGTTTCTCGTTGAAAAATCGATCAAAAGTTGATTGTGTCGTCAAAAGAATCATAATCAAATTGGAATATGTTGAAATGGTAATATATTGTTTTCAAATTCGTAATTTCTGATTGCTTACATTGAAAATAGCACAAACATCTGGTTATGTTGAGACAAAATAGTTGCATGCTAAAAACCTTAGAAACTATGAGCACGAAAGAACTTAATTAGCGCATTAAAACCATTTTAATTTAGTACTTCAATATTTAGATATGTAGTATACTTGTGCAATAGTATCAATATTTGGATGACAAATAATTGAACAAATTTTTGAAACAGTCAAACATGCTATAAGTCATAAGTTTTATTTTCAGGACTGCAAAAATTTTAGATGGAGAATGTTTTTATCAATGCGGACAAACTATTGAGCTATTCGATATCTGCTTAAGTTATGCAATTTAATCTATTTTCTGAAAGATGGATCCATCAAGGAAGCTTGTTTAAATAGGTCACTATTTCCATTTTATATATGTTGAATTGAAAACTTGTAGCTACCGCCTATGATATTCAATTAATTTTTTCAGAATTGCCACATTTTAGAAAATGGTATCAATTTGACATTTCGAGTAGTTTAAGAAAAATGATCAAGCACACAAAAGGCATAGATGCTACACGACGGACTGCACGTTGTTGGCTAGCCTACATGCACACCGTAATAAAGATCAGTCATCCGTTGCAGTCCAACAATAGGTTTAGTTTTGCAAAATCAATAATTTTTCGTGCTTTACGATAAATATAAAGCAATCAAAGTACAAACTCATTGCTACTCTTTTATTCAATTTGTGTTTACTTATTACAAATTATGCTTCGCACTTTTCGATATCGTCGTAGGCCTAGCTATTATGGTCACATGTTAGTTGTAGGCCCATCATGAATTACCTGCAGAGACGCTGTCATATAAGCGGTAGACAAGATGACATTACGTGTGTATGTGTTTGCAGATTATGATTTTAAACAAATTGTACAGTTAAATTGTACTAATTAAACAGTTACCGGTACTTGAATATCAAAATAAAATTATTGATAAATACTAAAAGTATTGATTAAAAAAATAATTGATAAATTGTTACTGATCAAAACTGATCAAACTATCAAAATTCCTAAGAATATCGCTTCCCACATTGTCAGAGATGAAATGATCCAAAAGCAGCTTTCCTAATATCTTTACTGTAACACCTAAAATTACTATAAATGATTTATCTTCTAAACTTTGAGTAGGCCTACCCATAGAATGTTAATTAAGATCCGTTAAGTATGATAATTCTGCTCTGCACATCAGCACAAGATTTTATCTTCTTTTTTACAGGTGTTGATTGCTGAGGCTGTGTATCCGTCCATCGATGACTCAATACCTGACCTACATTCGGCTGCTTTTCTGTCTTGTCTTGTGAGCTAATTAACCCCGAAAACTACTGGAATTATTCTTTATCCATAAATCTCACATACTCGCAACGTCCCAGCCATCATCAGATTCGGACAACCGTGTTGTGGTCCAACCGCGAGGATGTTTTTTTCAGTGACCTTGTACCATCGCTTAAAACTTCATTTGGTAGTGACTGTTTCTCCGTTGAACTGTAAATTTTTCGTGATATCACCTCTATTCTTAAAAATGTAACTGATAACGGCGCGACGGTGTTTGACTCGAAATGACAGTGTTTCAGATGAAGTGAAATGCGTATTCGGGCTGTGGACATGCTTTCTGGTTGGAAGGATTTTCAAATGAAGAATGATCAAATCCGGATAGAGAAATTTCCTTTATGTTGATAAAAGTGATATTCATAAAAATTATTTGTATCGGATTGTTCGATGTGCGATACTATATAAAACTCTGTTCATTTTCCAAATACGTATGAAAAATTGTATTTTTGAAGGACATCCATTCCTTCTGCTGTTTACTTTGGGCAGCAGGGCTCAGTTTTTGTAATCTCTATGAATGTTATCGTACAAAGTATAATTTTAGTAAGATCAGTCATTTTATTCTAGTCATGCAGTTTTATATGCCGTACGGATTTTGAACGATTTTGAGCATGGATAATTCGAGCAGAGCGTTTTACTAGCTATCTTTTTGCCGAATTATGATTGTTTTGTTTTTCTATTTGATAAATATAAAACATTTCACACAAGAAGATATTTTTCATGAATTCAAATTTGCAAATGTTTCGTAATCGCCTATGAAGTAGGATAAAATTTGCTTATTATTTACTAAACATATTATAAAAGCTAGAAATAATTTGCTAAATGTTTTGCAAAAGTTTGGAAATTTTACAAAATATTTACTAAACATTTCGTAAAAAGTAATATTTTGTGGAAGTTTGGAAAGTTTGCTAAATATTTAGTAAAAGTTTAGGAAATGTACGAGGTTTGATAAATATTTCTTAAATATTTCTTAAATGTTTATGACTTTTATGCCAAGTACGTGGTAAGTATTTGTTAAACTGACAGCGATGATATTACTCGGGTAATCAATCGAGCCTGAAACTTTGACCAAGGAGATCACTTGTTAAGCGGCCTTGTACGATCTCGTACACTTAAGGGTGAAGTCCAGCCCGTATAGCGCTATGTTATGGACCCCCGGGAAGGTCCGCCCGGCACGCAATCAGATCCGTCAAGTCTTTGTGATTAAAGACCTTCATGCATTCATGCATTTGTCGAGGATCACAAGTCAAAGGACCATTACGGGTAAGGTCCAGTCCAGCTTTAGAAGCGCTGATTGAAAAATGGACTAGTGGGAAGGTCCTCCACACCGATCTCGTCAAGTTTGGCTCTAAAATGTAGTCCTAGGATAGTCAAAAGTTTGACGCGCCTTGAACGTTTAATGTCTGCCGGTGGGAACGCACCACCTGTCCTCTTAAGGGCAAGCCTTAAGTCTTATTAACTATAAGTTTATTAAAATTATGAAACATTTAGACGTCGTTATGAGAATGTCCCAGCTTCAATTAACAATATCAGATTTTGGGTAAGCAAGCTGGTCGTATAGGCAAAACATTCTTATATTGCACTAGCACATGCGACCAGGTACGCTGAGGATTCAAGCCCTATATCTTGATATTTGACATATTTTCTTTCTCCTCATTGATTGTGGATGCAACAGTGTCTTCTTGCCCTTAGATCAAGTATGCCTATATATTGTAAGTAGAGTGTCGATTCAAAAGCGCATCTGTATACAGTGAATATTCTTATCTGAAAAGATTCATCTTTTTGCGGAGATCACGTTCCCGCGTTCCAAAATATTATTTGAGCAGTTTTTGCAACTAACATATACTACTGACATGAACACGATTTATAAGTAGTATGAAACATGTTGGATATCAAAAGACAAGAATATCTGCAAATAAGCAGCTTAATTAAGCGGAAATTAAGTTGATTTTCCTAGTGAATTTCATGAGCCGCATAATAATATAAGTCTTCATGAATAAATCGAGACCTTGTACTTTCTTGACTGAAATTTCAGGTTTTTAATTCAATTGTCATCGGCATGAGTTCATGATTCACTGACTTCATGTTTCATCTCTTGAATCTGAATAGTCATGAGGACCCATTTAAATATTTTAAAGTTCATTGAAATCATTGTCTTTGAATATGTTGTTTTGCTCTACCAGTGGCAGGTTGCTTGTGGTATCATCAGGCTTATGAAAATACTTTTGAGGTTGGGCATGAAAGTAATAGCAGCCTCGAATTGCTAATTTAACAAGTACTACCTCTCCAGGGCTGTCGTGACTCAGAGGATATTTAATATACTATCATTCCTGCTGCATTGCTGTCATGATCACTCAATTCCGTTGTAATTTCTGCAGAACTGGAAAAGTTTGCATATTTCCCAGTTGGTATCAATGCCGAATGGTATTCACCTCCAGTTCATTTAACAAAATTGAAACTGCATACACACTGGGGATTTTATAAATGCTGAGTTGCTACTCTACCTAAAATACAGGGTGGATACCATACCTTGTCCGATATATTTTCAGATAAACGGCAAATATTAGTGACCACCCCCATGAAAACGGAGATTATTTCAAAAATGCAGCAAGTGCGATCAAAAAAGCTTTTTATCAGCAAACTTCAGTGGAAAAAGGTCTAGAACAATGCTGTAGGCCAATATCATCATTACACATTACACAGAGTTGAGTACTTCGTTGAATTCCCACCAGCTGCAAGGACTGCGACAATGCGGCGAGATATCGATTCGATGAGGTCAGAACAGTACTCAACCGTTATTTGCTGACACCATGCCTTCATGATTGACTGCTTCAAGTCATTCTGGGAGGTTGGATTGTCCGCCGCTACATTGCGTTTCAGTCGAACCCAGCAATTTTCTATAGGGTTCAGATCGGGGGACGATCCCGGCCAAGGAGACAGAACCGAAATTCTCTTTTTGTGGATCCATTTTTTTACAATTTTAGCCTGGTGACATGGGGCACCGTCATGCTGAAATATTGTACAATATTTGAGGGAAAGCCATGACTCCAACTTCTCATGGAGAATGTTGAGATAATATTGGGCATTTACAGACTGACCAGAAGGCATGACATGAAGTCCTGTGCGACCTTCAGCGGAAATGGATCCCCAAACCATGATCAACGGACTGTTCTTGACAGTTGGCACAACAAAACGAGGATTGTATCACTCATTCTTTGGACGACGAACGCCCTGTGTTGATGGATTAAACTGTCTGATCAGGGTTTCGTCGCTAAAAAGCACTTTATGCCAATCAGCAAACTGTCCAATGTTGGTGGTCACGACAGAACTTAAAGCGATTCACAATATTCTTCCTCCTCGATAATTTCGGTTTCTTTGCTGCGGGGTGGAATCGTAATCCATATTGGTCACAAAGACGGCGACGTATTGTTCGAGCGCTTACGCAAGAATCACGTGGCAAAGTAACAACAATTTCTTGACTGGCTATCCTTGGATTCAAAACAGCTCGACGATGCATCATTCTATCAACACGATGGGAAGTCCTCCTCGCAGCACCACGATGTTTGGGAGGTGAATGTGTTCCAGTTTTCTTTATTCTGGCTAAAGTTTTCTGAACAGTCGATTTGCAAACACCAAGTCTTGCAGATATTTTTCTTTGTGAGTAGCCTTCTTCATCGAGGAGCTGTATTTCCCACGCAGTTCCGATGACAAGTGAGCCATTACTTACGCGCAAGAGAATGAAATTGAACTAAAGAGGCGAATATCAACACAAATGCGTGAGATTCAAATTGTGAGATATCTATGTTAATCAACACTGAGAGTGCGCTAATACATTGCAGTCAACAAACATAGAAATAGGAAGTCAGTCATAGAACAAAGCAATCACCACAACCGAGGAATTACAACGGCTATGTCGATATGTTTAGAAAAAAAGAAGTTCTTGACGGTGGTCACTCTCTACTGGCCACGATTG
>CAJQUW010009801.1:0-17138 GCA_907163375.1 Prostheceraeus crozeri | reverse complement strand
TTCCATTCTAGAGGTTTTATTGTTGTCAATTTCTATGTTCACTACCTACTCTGAACGCCCGGCAATCGAGTCATAGAAATCTGGCAATTTGACGCACATTCCGATTGAAAATATGTTGAAGCGCGCGCGTTCAGTGTTAACAATACAAGTGTGAATGTCGGAGATCAAAGCAGTTTCCTTCATTCCCGCCTGTTGACACTTATCATTCAGAGAAGATAAACCATCGAAATGATAACTGTCTTGCTAATGAACGATTGTTAAATAGTTTAATACATGAAATGGGGCTCATTTTAATCGACATCACTTCCTGATCTTCAATATGACATCAGAACAGGGGCGTAGCCAAGAGGGGCCATCAGGGCCATGGCCCCCAAACGTGTAAGCAGTGTTAAAAATAAGTAGTTAAAAAGTATATGTACATTCAAAATCTGAATTTTAAATTATATTCTTAACAACTCTTGTTGTACATCGACATGTACTTTATTTGAAGTATTGTGAGCTGACTTAGATTAAGAGGTGCGACTTTCCTCATCCTTGTTAATGCAATTACATCCAGATTTGCAACAATCATCAAAGTTTTGTCACGAATATTGGCAACTCTGCCGATCACAACTGCTGAAGTTGAAAGGATTTTCTCAAAAGTTGAAAAGACACTCCTCAATTCGATCAAAGATGACAGAGATCCGTCTAGAAGCACTGGACCTTCGTCAGATTCAGAGGCGCTTCACATCAAGCATTGATGGTGTTATCAAACGTTTTAACTTGAGCTCACGACGACTAAATTTTGCACTTGTTTAATAAATCTTTTGTCTGAAGCAGTGTATAGATTCTGCACAAAGTCTTATCAATATTTCAAATCATCACTTAAATAGCTCGGATGTATTTTTGGTTGTACACTTGTCGGTTACAGCGTATATAGGCCAATATTTATATTTACCCAAAAACAAATAATCAACTGTCTTTGAGTTTAGTAAATTTTACAGTCTAAATCGAACGATATGCGTCTTCTTCCACCAAAATTAACAGCGGGACTAAATCTATAGGGTCAAGTTTCTCAAAACGTTACAAAGAACTGAATGCTTTATAATATAATCTAATAAAACTCCATAAACGCGCAGGCGCACATTTTTTGTAATATTCGATAAGTTATTCTGAGAGGCCAACCGGAAAAAAATAAAAAACTATTTTGTAAAAATATGGAAGAGCTATTATCGGATTTTTATCGCAAAAAATGCATTGAAATATTTAGAGCGATTTTTTGTACATGTACATTGGTTGACTTGATGTTTATCGAATAAGGCATTTCATTTTGAATTAACATTATCCAATTCCTTGAACAAGACTCGGCTTTTTGATTATTAATTCATGTGCAGACCAGGGTATAGAAACATTCATTTTATAATTTTGAATATAGTATGCAAATGAGACGCTAAATCATGAAATGGAAATTGCTTATTATCCAACAGGTATTTCAGATAAGTTTCAGATTCTAATACGCTTGCATGTAGTCATACAACGTGTTAAAATGTATATTCCTTAAACGTCAATTAAAATCAAGGGAAGTAGGTGCTGCACACGTATTATGTAATGTAATTAAATACGAGTTTTAAGAATTGTAATTCATCAGAACCTTGTTCCCCCCCAAACAGATTTTCTGGCCACACCCCTGCATCAGAATGAGCTAATTTTGGAAGTTATGAAAAAAGAACACATTCTTTACAGTAAATGAATATGATGACGTCCTTGGCTTGCAGTGTTTAACGTCCTACACAATAGAGTGAAATGTAGGCCTAATGCGAATTTCAGCCGGGAACTATTTGCGGTTGAAGGGATAGATTTAAGAATTTTAGCCACTTGACATCCTTGCACGTGCATTGAAATCCCAATTATGATTACTGTAATAACGAACTTGAATTAACTCAACGAAATTTTAAACAATCCCTAGAATATTGCTGGATTACGAGCAGGCCGAACAGTAGCGAAATGTTGAATATAGAAATCTGCCAATTATGCGCTCATTTCGAGAGAAAATTTGCACATGCGCGCGCGTTTGGCGTTGACAATACAAGTCTGGTTATCGGAGATCAAAGCGATTATCGTCTCTCCTGTCCGGCTGTTGACACTTATCATTCAGAGAAGATAAAACATCAAATATGTAAATCCTTGCTTAACCCTTATCGGCATGGATAATTCCGAGAACGCCATCGGTATGGGTGTTAACATTTTGTAAACAGCTGCCCTTTCTACTGTATAGTTGGCTTTAGCTGTATATTCAACATCTAAATATTCTTTTAATAATTTTTAGATAAAATGTAAAAAGGAATTACATATTTTTTGTAACAATTACGTTGATTTAATTGAAATAAAAATCAAATTATTTCAAGAAAACATTGATTTTAATTATATTCTTAGAAAATTGAAAGCTTACACTAACATAGAATGCCTGTCATTTTAATTACAGATAATGCATTTGCAACTTTTTATAAGAACTCGGTGAACTGGACACACAGACCTTTGGCAAGTATCACATCTGGAACGACTTAATTTCCCACAACAGCGGCACCGACCGACTTTTTCCATTTCTGTGTGCTGGCTGTTGACACGAATGTCAACCAAATTCAATGCTATCATAGCTTCCTTTGTAGACCGCGGCAATCTCGAATTATGTGCATATCTTGATCTCGTAGAAGGCAAAGCTGCGTAGCTAAGGACTTCAAGTATTCTTTCCTACTTGTACTCAAACCATCTTTCTTTCGTAAGAGAAACGCATTGAAACAT
Source organism: Prostheceraeus crozeri (assembly GCA_907163375.1). Lineage (NCBI taxonomy): Eukaryota > Metazoa > Platyhelminthes > Polycladida > Euryleptidae > Prostheceraeus > Prostheceraeus crozeri. The sequence continues at coordinate 14,360 of CAJQUW010009801.1, read as the reverse complement.
GCAACGTCCAACATATTGTAAAAAATCAATAATGGCCATCGCACAGTTTTCGGCGACATGTAAATTTTTCCACGTTCTCGTCCATTTGATCAACTCCTTTTTTAACGAAATTGTAATCAATAATCATTTGCGGTTTTTGCGCATTAGCAGAAACAATTTCGCTTCCAGAGTGTGAGGAGCTCAAGAGATTTGCCACCTTGTTTCTTTTTGGAATATAAGAAGCGAGCGTGATATGATTTTCGTGATCGTAAGCAAATTTGGTTGATTCCACAGGACGGCGCTTTTCCGTCAATTACTGAGGAATTTCTACTCGATTGTTTCGAACTGTGCCAAGCAGTGTTAGATTCTTATCACGTAACGACACAGCTAGTCGATGTGACGTAAAAAATTGTCTGTCACCAACTCACGCCCAGAGCCGTAAAATGGTTCCGATAACTCCATTACCACATCCTTCGCTAAATCTCTATGAACTGCGTCTCCATCTTTTCCTGTATATATTTTTCCATTCAAAGCGTACCCGGAATCACTCTCGCATAACCAAAATATCTTTATCCCATATTTCTTTGGCTTAGTGGGAATATAAGTCTTTCCGGGAATCTTTCCACGATATCCATACAATCGATCATCGACCGTAAGAATTGCAGCGGGAATGTAGAACTGACGTAATTTAGCGATAAAAATATTCCATATTTCACTAATGGCAGCTAATTTGTCAGAAGATAAACGCCCCGCTCGATTTCGAAAATTGTCAAACCGTATCGCGCGAAGAAAGAATTTGAATCATAGAACAGACATAACTGCTCTGTAAAATGGCATGGCTTCTTTGGGATTCCACAGATCTTGTATATTTACGAAATTATCGTGATGGGCCCCAGCGTAAATTATCAAACCGATGCAAGCAAGGATTTTCATCATAAGAGAACGTCTTCATATATTCATGAACGCGAGGAACATCCCGTAGAATATCACAAACCTTGCGATTTGTGTATGTAAGGATTGTACGAATTAATTCCTCTGGAATAAACAAAAGGAACACCTCCAAGTTAGATTGAGGGTGAGCAAGATTTCTGCCACAATCACTCACGATATTTTGAGTTCGCCGTCGTTGCTGAAAGGGTTGATTTGTATAAGTAACAACACGTGTTTCGTATATTTCTGGTCCAGTTTCTACGTCGCTATCGTCGATACTTTCATCTTCTCCAATGATTGGAATGTCACCTTCACTCGAATCACTGTGAATTTCGTCATGCTGAATATCTTCATTCACATTGCTAAGAAATTGTTCACCATTCGAATAATTTTCGTCGTCACTTGCATCATCCGATTCACTTGAGTCATTATTTTCATAACGAAGTAGCATATTCAAAGCCTGTTCAGCGGTATGTCTGCGCGGTCGATTCATGTTGACAAACGAGTAATGTCTGTCTCTTTAGGAAGCGTAGTAAGATGTAAATGAAAGAAACAACTAATTACAGGGCACTTCTATTGTAACCTATTCATCAAGTGAAAGCTATGACGAATCATTTGCTACAATGCAGAGTTAGCGTGCGCGCGTTGACCGACCAGTTTCACACGTAACGACAGATATTTACAATAATGATGTTAGTGAAAATAAACTTTACGCTAAAATTTAGTGACAGGTGCACAAAATACGAACTCGTATACTGGAGGACTAAATTAGAAATGACGTCTCAAATATACTTTTCACATTGTTCAATACAATAGCAGCTCTAATCACGGTGACGCGCCTGCATATAGACTGACAACATTAATATCAATTTGTGTTTACGTTTTGTAAACACCCATACCGATGAAGTTCCCTTACGGACTACCCCTCAGAGGATAAAATATCACGAAGAAGTAAATGCCATGCAATGATCAGTCAATATAGTTATTAATCGTCGTTGAGTCTTAGATTCACATGTCATATACTTTAATTACATCTTAATAAAATAATATAAATGTTTACAAAATGTAACACATATACCGATGAGGGTTAAGAAAAATGGTTGAATAATTCGACGCATGAAATGGGGCTCATTCCAATCAGCATGATCTTCCAATCTTTTATGTAACATAACAGTTAGCTAAATTTGAAAGTGCATAAACAGTGTAGAATGCATTTCTAATAAAATGTTGCCAAGTAAGTGACACAACATGACGCCCATCCTACCACACACGATGGAGCAATGGCAATCCAACTCAGTGTGTAGTCTCAGTCTCATTATTTTGGTAGGTATTGGAAAATAATTCTCAACAATTGACATCTAAGCGTAGTGGAATCCTCTCATGCCATGATTGCTCTAATTATGAATTTAGAGTATAAGCTAATATCTGAGAATGAAATATCAGAAAATGAATCCCTCGAATTGTCTGACTTATTAAGTTGTGAACAAGTCACTACATATAAAAAGAATATGATGCATTATTGTAATTCCTATCTTGATCATTTTTGATTAAATTATAAGCAGTGTCAGATGTATTGATTGGAAGTTTTCTTACTTTCTGAATTTCTTCTATAACTCTGAATTATTTTCTAAAGCTTTCTGGAGAAAAAAAATTTTGTCAATTTATTGCCAATACATCTTGATTCTTATACACTGAGATATACTACTGAGATAAAAAATTGCAATTCGACTACTTAGCAATTTTAAGGACACTATTTCATCACAATTTCATTATCATACGAATTCATCAACGATTATGAATGTCAAGCAGTTTGAAATGCGTTTGTATGGGTATTTAAAAATGCGCTTGAGAAACTAAAATAGCAAACCCAAGATTCAGTCAATTTGAAAGCTATGAAAATCACGGAATATTGGCACCGTTGTTTTTCTTCATGCGCAAGCAATTAATATCAATGACAATCAGTTTTGTTGTCATTAAGTGATATTCATAAATAGGAATATTGGTTGTGTAAGTGTTGAAAATAACTATCCATTTCATTTATCAGGACGTCTAGTGCAAAAGTGGAATGCATAAAGAGAATGTGTCGCCTAAATTCCATTTTAGCACAAAATTGATTCAGTTATAGAATAACTTTTATAATTGCAATTTATGATTCGACATGTTTATTCAAATTAGAAAAATCATATACCATCTTGAGGCCAATGCGCTTAACATTACTATGCTGCAAACATCACATTAGATATCCTTCAATATTGTGCTTAAATATTCAATCTAGCATCATCCCTAGCAAGGCATCATCCCTTGCTAGGGAATTTGCCAGATTTTGGACATAGTGCTAGGGTTGTGCTAGGCTAGCACTAGGATAGTTACTATCTTTATTAATACGACAGCCTCTAGCCGAGTGAAACATAGAAATCCATTCTAGTCAACTTCAGATAAACAATCTATTTCTATGGAGTGAAAAGATGTTGAAGCGCGCGCGTTCAGTGTTAACAATACAAGTGTGAATGTCGGAGATTAAAGCAGCTTCCTTCATTCCCGCCTGTTGACTCTTATCATTCAGAGAAGATAAAACATCAAAATGATGACTGCCTTGCTAATGAACGATTGTTAAATAGTTTAATACATGAAATGGGGCTCATTTTAATCGACATCACTTCCCGATCTTCAATATGACATCAGAATGAACTAATTTTTCAAGTTATGAAAAAAAGAATACATTCTTCACAGTAAATGAATATGATGATGTCCTTAGCTTGCAATGTTTAACGTCCTACACAATAGAGTGAAATGTAACGCGAGTATCAGCAGTGAACTATTTGCGATTGAAAGGATGAATTTAAGAATTTTAGCCACTTGACATCCTTGCACGTGCATTGAACTCCCAATTATGATTACTGTAATAGCGAACTGGAATTAACTGAACGAAATTTTAAAACAATCCCTATAATTTTGCTGGAACAGTAGCGAAAATGTGGAGTATAGAAATCTGCCAATTAGACGCTCAACTTCGAAATAAAATTTGTACATGCGCGCGCGTTCGGCTTTAACAATACAAGGCTGTTTGCCGGAGATTAAAGTTCCGTCTTTCCTGCCCGGCTGTTGACACTTATCATTCACAGAAGATGAAACATCAAATATATAAATCCTTGCTTATGAATAGTGATTGAATAATTCGATGCATGAAATGGAGCTCATTCCAATCGGTATGATCTTCCGATCTACATACATGTATAGATTTTACCACCCATTAGTCCGAGAAATGCAGTCAATTGCATTTTATCGCATTCAAATATACAAATACCGCTTTCGGATATCATAATAGACCATCTAAGTATCCAAAAAGTGCATTCATTAGTCAAAAGAAAATAATCATGTGTCACACTAGCATACTCAAGTGTCACGCTAGATCAATCATTAATAAATTTGTTCATACAAATATCAAATGGTAGAATTTTATCAGCACCAAAGCCTATTTATCGGCTTTGCTTATGTTTAATTAACTCAGGTTCTTAATTTCAAGAAAAATTGGTTAATTTCCTTATATCACCACTTAATATGCAAAGAAAAAACAATCATATATTCCAATAGTCTATAATAAGCAAGTCTCTATAATAAAAAGTCACTCATAAGCAATTACACAAGAATGTCAACCTTCTCTATACAGGCAGGAATGTAACTTTGCGAGTGGTTGAACCAAGCGATTGACTTCTGCGGTGTATTGCCAATCTTCTTTCATGAGATTCGTTTGTCAACTGGTCCCGAATCTCTTCCAACTGATTCTTTAGCGCCCATTTAAACGCACTGAATGCATTCTCGACTATGTTTAGAAAGGGTGAGTAGGGAGGAAGAAAAATGCATTCATGTACGTCTCTCAGATCAGAACCACTTTCGGCTTGGCTTCTGCCTGCGATCGAATGATAAGAGGCATTGTCGAAAATAAATCGAGTCGCGTTTTCGTGGGTGGCTGACAGAACTTCGAGGAACTGTCGAAAACGGTCTCCAGTCATGCTGCCTTCTAGAATATCATGATGCAAAAGGCCTCTGGCATTACTGACGGCAAATAAAACAGTAAAGTTTTTGCCTCGTCTCCCAGCTATTGTCCGCACAGCTCGCGATCCTACTATCGCTCTTCCTCGAGTTCTTCGGGTCCATAGATTGATGCCACATTCATCGATGAACACCAGTTCATTATTTAAGCCATTGAGCATTAACCACTGAGCATAGTCATGTCTTAAGCTCCACTCAGACAGGCGACACGACACGGTAGCGACACTGTCAATCATTGCAGTCAATTGCAGTAGTTATTTCAAGATTATATGCAAACCTGCCTGCGCGTTTACATAGACCACGCGACATGAACGCGACATTCGACGACACGCTCCTCGCTCAGAAAAATGTTCTGAAATTCTCGGCGACCTATGTCAGAGATAGGAGCTCCAAAATTTGTCATGTCGCGTGAAGTCGCTGGTTTGCCGCGCACATCTGCAGGTGGCTGAGACGAGAATGACTTGACAAATGATTTAGGATCATAGCTTTACGTGCAGGAACACAAAAATGTGTACTGTAATGGCTGGTAGTCAGAACGAAAACAAGATCATTTGCCTTTCGTTTTGAGCTTGCGATACCTGAATATTTGTGTAGAGAAAAACATTTGCTCCAATTTGATGTCAAACATGACAAGGACATGTGTGGAGATAAGTTCATGGGATGGGTAGTGGTTATTCCAACTTTTGATGACATACCTATTTAATGCATCTCATTGTTTACTTGCTTCACAATTCTATTATTGAAATTGAATTACTGTAAACCTTGATGTGAGTTGAAAGGGATGTTATTGAGAATGAATGTGATTAAAATGATAAGCCGTCTCATCTGCTGTGAAAGCGAACTCGTCATTTTTTGATAATCCCTATCGATTTGTGCATGCAGAAATTTTGTGTGACAAACAGCTGCATTGGAAACTGAGCGCAAGTTGTCATCATTGTTCATATTTCATTTTGTGACAGATTGTAGTAACTATCAAATTAAAGCAAGGGTATGAAATGAAGGTGCGTCTTTAAAAATATCTTTTTGATGTTCACTCGAATCCTTGAATGGTAACTAAGGTTAAGTTGATAATCTATTTTTAACCTAATTATTCAATTTAAAAGCAAGTTGTCTGTCTGGCACAACAGTATTCTGCGTTGAAGCTACAATGGATGAAGACCTACGACTATGATCGGTTACTGACGAGTAACTGATTCACAAAATATCAACTAAAATACAGTTGATAACCGAACCATATTTGTATTCGTTTGAAAGCTGATCATGCAAGGAAGCTCATCGTGATAATAAAAAAACACAATAATGAGTAATAAGATATTTATGAAAAACGTTGATGATTCTGTGTTAATTTGTCGCGTGAATGCCATCGAAATGTCGTCAGAGCGTCGCCGAGTTGGTCTGAACGGTGCCGTCAATGTTGCAAGGTGTCGCTGTCGTGTCGCTGTCGCCTGCGTGAATGGAGCTTTAGAGTTTTTACATGGTCTGTGTTCCTCTCTGAGGGGCAATCTTCTATTTTTTTCATTACAATGAGCCTTCCTTTCAAACAACGACCTAAGGAAGTGATCAACAAAGGAGGCTTATTGGGGAGGCGGCGAAGTTCTTCATTTATTTGCCGTAAGGTGAAAGCAGGTTTCTCCTGCACGATTTCAGCACACGCGTTACCAATTTCGTCATCAATCTTATGATGTGTGCGGCCACCTCGAGGAACAACCACGACACCGTCGCGAAGACGTGCACGGCGAATGATCGCATAAGTGGTATTGGACTTAATATTTAATTGCTCTGCCAGTTGCAGGTAGTCATCTTCCCTATCTGCTGCATCGCAAAGCTTTTGCTTATCTTCCGCACTGATTCTTTGTCGCATCTTGACACATGAATTAACATTTTGACAAATGCTTGCTCTATATTGACTGTTGAACAGTTCTTACTAACAATGGACAATCGAATGCGTTATTTAGACACCCGATTGAACCAAATGGACAACTGCTTGAATATTATCCCTTGCTAGGAAATTTGCCAGATTTTGGACATAGCGCTAGGGTTGTGCTAGGCTAGCACTAGGATAGTTACTATCTTTATTAATACGACAGCCTAGCGCAAGGTCTCAGACATAGTGCTACCTTTTGCTACTTTTATTAATACAAAAGTTGCTGCTAGGCTAGCACTAGGGTAGAGCAAGGGTAGTGCTAGGCTAGTGCTATCTCTATTAATACGGTCTCAGAAATAGGGCTACCCTAGCGCTACCCTTTTGCTACCTTTAGTAATACGGAAAAGCACAAAAAGAGAAATAGAAAAATATTTCTTTTTGGCCCAGGTAACTGAGGATAAAATATAAAGAGATTGACAACGATCAAGTCAATAAAAGTCAACGTAGTTGTAACCCCATGGCAGGCGCAAGTCCAAAATGCGAAATTCTGACTCACCCCCCCCCCTCTGGCGAGAGGAAGTGGCCAAGGATGTGCTGGGAGGAATGGGTCCGAGAGGAGGAAACAGGTCCCTACCCCCCTCCTCTGGAAGGAAGGAAGGAAGGAACTGTGAGGCAAGGGATGGGAAGGAAGGTGATAGGAATGTGGGAGGGATAGAGTGAGGAAAGGGTGGGTGTTGATGGTTTTGGGATGAGAAAAGTTGGAAATCGGCATGAAGGAGGGTTTGGATGGGAAAGTGGAGTTTAGATTTGGAATCTGCGTGAAATTTTGGGTGAGGAAGGAAGGCGGGAAGAGTTTTCTGGGAGGCAAGGGGTAGAATCTCTGAAAACGGCAGAGTTTGTAAAAGGCGGGATTAGTAATGGATAAAAGACCGTTCCAGGACACCATAAAATCAAAAAATTAGTACTTTTAAAAACGACATAAATTTATGAATTTAGTCCCTTTTTCAGGTTTTTAAGACCTAAATTCATGAATTTAGTCCATTCAAAAAGTACCATTTTTTCAAAAAATGGTACTTTTAAAAACAACGTAAATTCATGAATTTGAACCCTTTTTCAGGTTATGAAGACCTAAATTCATAAATCGGCTAAAGCCAGAGGAGCTTCGCTCCGATTTGGGCGTTTTTAAAAATACCCAATTTTCAAATTTTTCAAAATCTCAAATTTGTGATTATGACATTTTGCTCCCAAAATCATGACCGTTCTAGGACACTAAAAATTATAAAAGTTGAGTATCTCAAAATTTGAGAATAACAATCGGGCGAAGCCCTAGAACCTTCGGTTCGATTTTCACGCTTAAATCATGACCGTTCTAGGACACCGAAAATCATAAAAGTTGAGAATTTCAAATTCATGAATTTTATCCATCTTTCAGGTTTTTAAAATATATCATGTGACTAAAAATATTTCTTTAAAAATGGATGAAACAAAAGTGGAAGGAACTTCAGAAATGGAAGGAACTTCAGAAATGGAAGGAACCTCAAGAATATATCCTTCGTTATCTCAATTAAAAACAGGTGAAATGGTTCTCAATTATTATTAAGATAGAAGAGCACTATGATAAATTAAGAAGACGCAATTATTACTTAGTCATTCTTCGTTATTGTATGCTCAACATTATTTAAAGTACTAATTGTGTGAAGTAGAAGATCATTGAAACTCATAAACTCAAAATTATTCAATGAACCCGTACACTGGCTGATAATTGAAGAGAGACAGAGATTGAAGAGACAGAGATTGAAGAGAGAGAAACATCTAGCAGCTTTTCCCTAAAATTATGTTGAATAGCGCAATCATTTGTCATTTCAATTTACCCATCGGTAAACTTTTGACATTTCAACTTACGCGTGCGTAAAGTTTTGACATTTCAATTTAACCTACGTAAATTATTTTCAGAATCTGTTTTCAAAATCTATTTTCCAAAATCCATTTGCAAAGTCTATTTTCAAATTCAGTTTTAGAAATCGATTTGCAAAATTCATTTAGCGTTTGCCAAACACATACGGTAGTAAAGTACTTCCCATTGTGAAGACATGAATAGATTAAGCACATAAGAGTGCATTGACAATAAAAGCAAATGACAATAAAATTCTTCTTCTAAATTTAGAACGCATAGACGGCGACATGCGGGATAGTTTGTTATGGCAATTTTAAACAATCATTTTAACGATGAAACATATTTTTACAAATGAAGTTCATGAAGAAAATTGAAATATATAAAACAATATAGATTAGAATAATTATAATATAATCATTTCAAAATCGAATAAGTAGTAAGGAAAGACATCATTAGAGAACAGTTTTAAATCAATACCCCCTCCCTTCTGTCTTCTAGGGGTCCCTTAAGAAATTTTTTTATTATAAAATGAGCAACATAAATGAGTTTTTTAAATTATATGGAACACAGACAACAACGAATTTCGATTTAAATAAGATTGCTAATCGATTAGGAATAAAGAATTTTCACGTATTGATGAGGGATGAATTACAATTCCTAAAAAATAGGCCATCAGGAACCTTCAGTTCCCGGAACAAAGTTCCATCAATAACTGTAAATTTCATAACGAATCTTCACACTTCAGACCAAAACGGCGTACATTGGTCAGCAGGTATCTTTAGTAAAAACGGAGATAATTATTATTTTGACTCATACGGGCTTCCACCTACAAATGAAGTAAAAGAATTACTTGGAACGGGAACATACAATACGTTTCAAATTCAAAAACCGGGAACAACTTATTGTGGACAATTATGTCTTTATGTTTTATTTAAATTACAAAAAGGAGTACCATTTCTAGATATTATGTTAGAGTTAAACAATCTATAACTCAAGCGAAGCTAGCTAAAGCGCCATCTAAAGGTTAAAGCTCTGTTTTCTGTAATTCATTTTGATAAAAACGGCCTCTGATATCCTCATTATCTAAATCTTTAATTTCATAAGTAATCGGATAACTTTGATTTATTTTGCAAACTTCAAATATTTCTTTAGTCCAATAGCCAACAAAGCCTTTTTCAAATTTGTTCTTATATTTAAATATTCTAACTCTATCTCCAATTTTAAATTTCGGCTTAAGTTTCTGCAAATTCGGATTACTCTCATTCGAATAATTATTCTCGAATATTTTCTTTCGTATTAAATCAGGGTCGTCAGAAGCATTCTTTGGGGTTTCTTCAATACCTGAAATGAACTTTATTATTGTACTCTTCTACAACTCCTGGTAATATTTTAACCATTTCTGATTTCCTTGCTGAGTAAATTTCTTGAAAATTTTATTTTTAACGTCCGATTGAATCTTTCTATCACTATAGCTTTTCCTGCGTTTTCAGTTGAATAAACAGTTTCAAATAGTGGCTGAACGTTTCGGTTATAAAATTCCGACCCTTTATCAACAAACAATTTTTTTTGGCTTTCTATTACTTTCTTTAAAGATTTCTTCAAACGCATATTTAACTGAAAGACCACTTTTATTTTTTAAAGGCTTTACCCAAGCGTATCGTGTATATAAATCTATAACTGTCAATGCGTATTTGTAGTCCCTTTCATTCGGCATATGAATAAGATCAGCACTCCAAATATCATCTTTATTAAATACTTTTACTTTTAATAAATATTTAGGCTTTCTATATTCTTTATGAATTTCAGATGCATAAACGTCTGAATTATGATTTTCATTTAAACCCTGGCCGAATAATATTTTAGCTTGTAAAGCTTTCTTAACAAACATTCTTTCAATTTTTTCTCTAAATGTAGGATTCTGAATACTATCTAATTCTTGAATCATCTTCTTATCAGCTGCATGACGAGAACTTAGATCATGATTTCGATAAGCTAAATCATGCCTGTAAGCCGCGGCATCTACTCTATTTATTGGTTCTTCACCTGGTTTCGGATTATTATTCTCATCTAGTCTTATATCTAATCGAGTTCCTGGACCGGTATATGAATGACCAGGAAGATGTTTTTCTTTCGAATATTTACTCCAAATAAATCCAGGAAAGTTTTCTAATGTTTTTTGTATGTCGCCACCGTAGGTAGTAGCCAAACTTTGTTTGTCGTCGTTACCTTCATAAATTTTACAGTTTGAGTTTTTATTTTTGTTTAATAGATAATTCAATAAATCTAAATTAGAAATTTTTAATTTAATTAAATTTTCGGAATTTGTAGAATTCATTTTAAAAGATAAAAAAAATTTTAAAAGATAAAACAAAAAAAATTGTTTTACCGAATCGGAGCGAAGCTCCTCAGGTTATTACCTTATCATACTAGGACTTAGATATATTCCAGAACCATCTTTAGTTTCTTTAATTTCAATTAAATCATCAACATTGTGGAGAATATTTTTAAGAACTCGTTTTCCTTCATCAACTAATTTTAATTTACTAATAAAATTATCTACTACTCCTTTTCCTTCGGGCGAAGCCCTGGAAGACATCTCCGTTGACTAATGAACCGATGTCCGTTCACCCCTAGCAACTTTCTCTAACTCTCTGTTATGACGTTTTTGTTCTTCTAATGCTGCCTTCTCTGATTTATTTTTATTTACTGCTTGGACAATACCAGCTGTCCCACCTGCAACACTTCCTGCAGCTGCTATGCCGAGCCACCTATTATTAGTGGAATTAATGGAGAATCCGCGCCATTCTTTTCTTCTTGTAATTGAATATTCTCTATCATTGGTTTACTTATGTAATACTTTTTTTTGTTAATCGTAATAGTTTTAGGGGTATTTTTGTCAAAAATATTACGTAATTTTAATTCAACAGTTTTATTATTAATATTACTTTTCGCTTGCGACATCTTTAATAAAAAATTTTAAGTTAAGAATTTAAAGTTATCAAAAAATTTAAATTATATTCTAGTATATGAAAAATTTTTAGTTAAGAATCTTTTAAGTTAACAAAAATTTTAAATTCTATTTCTTATAGTTATGAAAAAAAATTTTAATTAACCTATCGGAGCGAAATCTCCTCTGGCTTTTAGCCTATCCTTACCATCTTTCCATTAAGAAATTTCAATAGAATATTTTTACATCTTCTAGCACATAAACCATAAGCCCATCAACTGAAAAAAGTTTTTTTTTGGGTGGGGGGGAAATCTTTCTTTTCAATAATTAATTGTTACATCACAACCATTTTTAATAATATCTTCAGATTGATGCACTTAAATCGAAACAGAAAATTGGATATAAATGTCTCCAATCTCCAGGAGTTTAATTGTGGTTCAACTCCAAATTCTATTACAAAGATTTCTATAAGAATCATATCCTTCCATAAATTGATTATTGGTATCAAAACGAATCTTAATGGATCAATTGGATATACGGAGTTTTGAATTTATGAAACTTGTAAAACTTCGAATGTATTAATATGAAAGAAATTATTATTGTTCTAATCAAAACTTTGAGAATTATTTCTTTGAAAATGTTAGTAATACAATATCTTGGGGTAAATTCGCAGTTCTAGTAAAATGCCAGTTAAATCTTTGTTCGGAAAAGTTACTGAACTAGCAGTACGCTTTAGAAAATTTAACTGGAATTGGTTTGTTAGTATTTAATCTTATTGCAATAGGCTGTTTCAACCTCCTAAAACTAGGTAGTAATATGCTTAAATCCACCATTCAAGTCTATCAATTTTTAAATATGCTTTTTTTCCCCAGTCTTACCAAAAAAGATTAATTTCCATTATTAGCTGTACGATGATTTATTAATTTAAATTTTAATTGATATGATATTTTATCAATAATTCTAAATAAACCGAATAATGGAGACAATGACCAATTTACTGTCTGTTTTACTTTTTTTTGTTAAATTCACCGTCTTTCTTTATATGGCTTCATTATCTTGTTTTATTTAAATGTTTTTGCAATATTTTCTACATCTTTCGCAATTCCTGCGGCATCTGTTCCAGCGGCGTGAGTTAAATCATCAATAAATTTATACCATCATTAGTCATCAGGAAACCAACCTTCGATTTCATCGCTTTTTATTATTTTTCACCAATTGTTATCAAATCTAAGCATTGTAATCAATTACCCGGGAGAAATCACTTATTGTTTCTATATTTTGAGTTGCAACATCTAAACGCATTTGTGTAAAATAAACCTTGGAGAAAAAAATTATTTCTCTAGTGTAATTATTAACTCTCGGTATCTGGTAATGGTGTTGTAATAAATTAGCATCACTATATAAAGAATATTCACAGTGTAAAAATGAATCAGGTATAATATAAATAACTCTGCTGATTATCAACTTCAAAGATTAAATCTCCTCCAGTGTTTACTTATACTGGAAGATCCGGGATTCATAGCAATTCTTATATAATTCATTCTTTTTTTGATTGTAACTGGAGAACGGATGATCATCTAATCTAAATTTATTTTCGTATAAGCGAAGACATTTTATAAGAAATAATTTGACTTTTTGTTTTTCTCACAGATAGAAAAAAAATTTTTATTAAATATAATTTTAAAGAATTTATACTAAATATAATTTTTAGGAATTTTACTAAAAATAAATTTAGAATTTACTAAATATAAATTTAGAATTTTTACTAAATATAATTTTAGAATTTGTTTTGCTAGAACCAGCTCCGCTACAGCTTTGCTGGTTAGACAGAAGGTTGCTGCTCACGCCATTACCATCTTATTTCTTCAATTGTTTGTTTTCATTATGTTTACTATCCAGACAGACGGAGCTCCGCTCCTCAAGGTTTCCCCAACAGACTATGTTAGCAATTATTGTTTTGTGTTTCATCTGAAAGTTTTATTAATTTTTTTAGTTCTTCGGAATCATTCCTAAGTTTACGAATAGCTTCTAGTTGTTTTAATTCGTTTTGTGATTTTAAACAGGCCATTTGATATTTGCACTAGCTGTTACTACCCTATAAGCAGCTGCTCCTATTTGCAGCAGATGTAATCAACATCTTTATTATTTTTAATTAAGTTAACGATACTACCAATACCAGAAAAGATGCCATCCCCTTCTTTTTGGGACGGGCACCTCGCGGTGCCTAGGAACATTTCTGTTCCGACTGTTTCTCTATTTATCATATATGATAAACAGGATTCATATACGTGTGTTCATGAAGAAATTTTTTGATTTGAAGCAAAATGTATTAAGATTGTGGTTTATAAATTATAGGCATTTTTTAGGAATAAATTTGACTTTTTTTGGGAAAAATAATAAATACGGGCGAAGCGCGAAGCCCTGGAAGACATCTCCGTTGACCCATGAACCGATGTCCTATTATAAAAAAAATGTTTATTTTTTTCTTCTTCTCTAACTTTTGCAGATTGGCCCGTTTTTGGTTGAACTTTATAGGAACCAAACCTGCATCAATCATTCTTTTTATTCTATGATTTTCTTTCATAAATATTTCTTTTTCTTTTATTAAACTCTTCTAATTGTTTAATTCTTTTATAAATTATTAGCTCTAATTTAATCCATTTTTAAAATTATATACCTTTTATATACTTGTTATA
>CAJQUW010009800.1:0-19311 GCA_907163375.1 Prostheceraeus crozeri | reverse complement strand
ACTCATGATGGTGGTAGATCATGTCTGATTAAGATTTGCATAGTAGGGCGATGAACTCACGACGAATAAATGTCATGATGGAGCGATGTATGTATCTTCTATACTTCTCCCAATTGTATTTGCGAAATGAGAAACAGTTTGCGGAATGAGAATGGTAGATTTGAATTTCATTTCTGTAATGTTGAAGCCAAACTTGATCACCCAAGGAGATGAATCTTAATGTTTCAAAATATTCCAAATCCCTCATGATATCATTGAGGTTGACAAATTGTCGCCATGTTAATGTAATTCCTCTTGATGTATGACCATGAGAATTTTTGAAATGGACGTTTCCATCACGATCAACTCTGATATATTGTAGAGAGTCCAAAATCCAAGTCTTCATGATGTTATGCAAAGTTGCAGATCAGCAATATAAAAATGTCGTTTTATCATATTTTGCTTAGCAATGCGGCTACAAAGAGATTTACTAGTAATCGAGCCGCACTCTTTTCTACTCCCATTGATCATGCACAACAGCTAAATGGAAATTGGGAAGTGGGTGTCACTCAACTTGTTTATAGCAACTGTGTCTATACTTTTGATCATGAGGTGATGACTATTAATATGAGGCGTACAGCTGCTTAACAATGTGAAAAGGGGTGCCGAGTATACATTCCACAGTGGCCAAAGAAAGATCTCTTATCATGTAAAAAGTTTATATATGATTTCTTGAATAAAGCGTGTAAACATATTGTCCAATTTACTCCGCACAATGATGATTATAATTATGTACATCATGTAGTTGAGAAAGATTGGATTGTTGGTTTAAGTCCAAGTTTAAGAAATGATTTAGGTTACCTCGCTAGCGCCTTAACAAGCTATGATAATTTTAACGTTAATTACCACATAAGTGGTCATAAACAGTTAATATATCGAGAGGAAGCTTATTATGTAGATCTTATTCCAAGAAATGAGAAGACGTTGGTGAAGAAGATTGTGATTAAGCCAAGAAAGACAAACATGACTCCTGAAACATATTATTGAAGAAATTTAATTATCTCCTTCGAGTTGATGGTAAACAAGTGGCAACATTGACTTATATTAAATCATCTAATCATATTGCAATAAGCAAATTAAATGATGATGATCTAGTATTAGTTTGTTCAAAAGATTTTCATCAGTTCTTACGACATCGTTCTGCAGCTGTTCATGGAAAATCTGATATGCAACATTTACCATGTGAAAGGTCAAATCAATTTGATACAGAATGGTCCGTATCTTTATACAGAAAGTGTGTAGAGCCTTTTGGTGGTTTCTTATATGAAACAAGAGTGTTGATGCCTCGCATTATTACTTCGGTTAAATTGGTTGTAGATTATTTAAATGAAGTGATTAATGAGCAACATATTTCATTTTCTGAAAAAGAAGGTACTTTGTCTCTCACTATAAATGGAAAAGGTATGAACAATTATGGATAAAACTCTAATGGACATTTTGGGTTGTGAATCAAAATAATCTTAAAAGTGGTACTGTACACCAAGCTAGCGCAGACATGTCGCTATCGCGTCGTATTAACTATTTTCAGATATATTCCAATATTGGTGAAGATGTACGTGTGGGAGATGTTGAAGCTCCATTGCTAGCAATGATACCATACCAGACCACAACTAGAAACCAGCACATCAAAAAACGTACCACACCGGATCACCACAGACAGCCAGCCAGCCGCACCACACGAAGCCAGGCGTCCGCCACGCCAAAAAGCACACCAATAACCTACAAGCCCTAGTCTAGGACATAGTACCCTCAAACCACTACATTCCACCGAATACCCACCCTACCTAACTCTAGACAGTGCTCCAGGTGGGGGGGGGGGCAAACCAAACCCCCCGAACTACCACCACCACGGACCACAAACATCCAGCCCTAGCCAAAACCCTCACCAGCAGCGCCACCACCCCACCACAACACGCGACCCCCCAAACAGCAACGACCCGACTCCCCCTCCGACCAAACCCAACGTCGCCCGACGAACCCCCTAGCACACCTCCCTCCCACCACAAACGCTCCTCAACCCTAACCCCCACCCGCTATGCAGGTACGAAACCGAGCAACGACGAAGCAACCCACACAAAGGGAGTACAAACAGACAAAGAATAAATACCTACCTAGCGACACTTACACAATACCACAGCTTTCACTTACCTACCCCATCTACCAAGGCCAAGGACTACGCACCCCCCTAACAAACAGACACACTAGTCGCGGCTAACACACTTACACATAGCCCCAACCAGCCACCACTAGACACACAGCGAACAAACCCACAGCCCATCCCACTCCCCACCAAGGCCCGACAAAACCACTAGAAACCAACATCAACAACCCATCAACCAAAACACAACTACCCATTACCTGCCAACACACAACCCGCACAGCCAAAAGAGACTGGTCAGTATATTAACTGTAGCATACTTTCAAGTAAGTGTTTATACAAAGCTCGAAATCAAACTACATCCCAGAAGACAAATTAGTATATTGCCATTTATGACGACATTCTGTGTGCGGTTTATCTCCTTTTCATAAAGATGCTAAGTGACAATTATTAGGCACGTCCATTTTTTATTTCCCTGAATGAAGAGTTAATGGCAAACGTATGTCTACTATATTTTTTCCGCCAATGTGAATAATATGGAAAGTGAAAATAAGGACTCGTTTCTAATACTACTTGCACGCAGTAATGCTTCGTATGAATAAATTTCCGCAAAAATAAAGCGCGCGCACTGTCAGACTATCGAGTAGAATTAAAATCGGCCCCACTGCATTTAGAAGGGTAGAATGGGAAGGGATTGAGCGTTTCTATATTTGCTTATGATACATATTCAGATTGTGAATAGATTTGTGAGAAATGATAATAACATCCTCGCACCCATGACTGGTAATAACATGATTATGCAGTTCGGCAAGTTCCATAATTACAATTTAACATCAATGGAAAGTGGAACTATGATGGAGCAAGATAAAATCAGATTCTATCCATGGTCGGCCCATTGGGTAATGAGAAAATTATTAAGGCATTTCAACAGTGGATAATTACTATGCCATCATGAAGAATAAAAATCAGAAAGCTGTATGATTTTAACACAAGCTATCCTTAGGAGTAGGGAGACATGTTCCCGTCGGTCCCTGAATCGCCTCCGCTTTCATTCTTTTACTAAAGGTCTTACGCTGAGGTAGTGGATAATGAACTTCTATCCACATCTGGGTTTGGGCCATGGACTACATCTAACGTCAATTTGACAAACACAAGCAAATGTAAAAAAGTTTATTCAAATCGCGTATCAACAAAATTTTCATTATAGAAGCATTAAAATATTTGATGAAGATGTTTAGAATGTGCAAGAAACTGTCATCATTTTGAAATAAAGCGTGGGTGTTCGCAACTCTTTACTCACTTATTGATTTAGTAAAACGCATGGAATGAGGTACTGTGGGTAAGATTATGTGAGAGTAAAATTATGGCGTGACTAAGAAATAAGTTGGTTATGCTCAGATATTAAAATATTAAATTGACAAACTCTCTTACAGTTTGATTTCTCATGCTCAACCATTCGTCATTTTGTAAGATCATATATAACCTATTACATTTGGTAAAGCGGTCTGTGGTGTACAGTGTTTCTCATGAATAATCACACTAAAGCTGATATCAGTTAATAGATAGAATGGTAGGTTACATCTATGGCGAATCAGCATTCAAAGAAAGTTTACTCAGTCTGTATGAAGACATCTAAAGTTGGATATCAATACATAAATGCTCGCGGACCTTATATCATTACAGTGAAAGGCTTCATTCTTCGAGTAAATCCTTATATACAACAAAGTATGAAGTCCATGATAGATGAAAAATAAATCTATGATTGTAAAAGAACACACGCAAATACATCTTCGTTTTCAATTGAAAATCAACGCGTTGTTTCATTCAGAAACTGGGTGATGACATTCAAATGTCCAATTGAGTTACAAAAATATGAACAAAAACTCTTTGGCTTTTCAATGCAAACAAACGATGTGTTTGCTGCTGCGGGCATACGACGATTGGTATAGAAACAGCCAAATGACACTTGATAAACATGAACAGCACCTTTACATTCAAAGTGATTTGATTTTACCTATTTCTGTTGGCCAGAAAAAAGAATACATTTTACGTGATTTCATTCATGATAAAGACGCTTCATATGGAATAGTCGAGAAGATGTTTGAATCTATTTTCTATCATCCCGTCGTCAAACAAACTATACCCTCTATTGCTATCAAAATTACCAATGTTTTACAAGAGTGTATCCATGTGAAAGATACTAAATCCCTCGTAACTTTAGTGTTTCGGAAAACAAAGTGAAGTCATTGTGATATGTTTATTGAAATAAAAATATGTGTATGAAAAAGTCTTTTCACAGATAATGAGGAAATGGGCTGACTGTAGGCATATACCTCACAACGGAAGAAACGATCTCAAGCGATACATAAAACAACCATGTATATCTACAAAAAGCAAACATTCTAAATCACTGCGTTAAAGTTGACAATCTGTCAAAACAAACTTCCAGAAATGTGGTTAAGCGTGAGTTTTAATACTTTTGTGAGTGGCATGTATGTTAGTGTCCTAGGATATGTCATTCGGTGTAAGAGATGTGTTATGTCCTATCCAACACCACTTATACTCCCATGCTGAAAGTGCTCGTTTCTTGAACGTGTACGTTTTCACAGTATGAACTTGAGATTTTAAGATTGTCATATTGACAAACGTTATAGTTTTATTTTTATAGGCCTTCTTATAGGACCGATGTTTCATTTTATGAACAATGGATTTTGATATACCTTTAAGCACGCTATAATACTATCTGCACATTCTTTTAGAATTTCATGGAATACATTTAATAGACGGAGGATAAACATTTCATTCACCAATTCACCTTTCCTGCTGTATCATCCTTAAAACAACCAAGTTTGGCTTTATTCTGTATGGAATACGAGTGATGATGGGAATTGTAACTTAGATGTATCGAAATATTTTCTAATCCACAACTAACCTACTTCATTAAAATTAAAATCTTTTTGAGTGTAAATCTCCAAAAAGAAACTATCTGTATCACCCACCCAGCAAGCGAACCTCTTTACTCACGAGAGGGCATGGTTTTTTAATATTTTGTAGAAGAGATTGATACATTTCAAGCTTGGAATAATCTAAAACGGCTTGTCCAAAAATGATAGATGGGTTTGCACAACTCAACTTCTGATTAACCTACATTTTAAACAGTGCACCTACAAGATCCTCATCGATGATGTCTCTCAATCCCATGAAAAGAGGTGATAGGTCAATTTGTGATATTTTTGTACATCACCGACTAGTTTAATAATTCATACGTTTACTAACATCCTCCATGGTCCTTTCCGAATAGACTAGTTATTCTTATATTTATAAAAATCCTTTTCAAAATTATTTTGGGCGAGTGCACGTTTTTACTGTTACTATCTATGTAGGGTTTGAGGAAGGCTTTCTGTCTAAATTTGATAATGCGGTGAACTGACTTTAGAAGCATGCCCATTTCTAAATAGAATTTTAATATGCAGAAGTGTACGAGATAGTTTTTCTTATCATATTGGGTGAGTAAAAGTTTGCGGCATGGTTTGTACCTTGGCTGTCCACACTCTGTTAAGTTTTTATGAAATTGTGACATGAATGGTGAAAACATATCTTCCAGTCACTCGCCAGATTCAGGTGCGAGTGGGAAATCAGCAGTTTTATTTTAATACTATTTGGATAAATCAAATCCACTTCAAAATAATATCCCCAATCACCTTCATCTGGAATATTCAGTATGTTTGAAGGGTTGGAGTAATACTCAAGCTCATTTTGATTTAACCAACTAAACTCGGAATGAGGTAGTGGTTTAGACAGTGAACTGCCATATAAATTATTTTGGTCATAGTACTTTAGGTGGATATGATCATCACCTACTGTTTCAGATTTTATATGATGTTTATTTACAAATGTGAGACCACCGCGTATTCCGCGCTCAAATATATTATACATCTCCGGGTCTTGTAAGAGATGAATGGTCTCACCAGTCATTTTAAAGCTGATTTAAAGGACATGGCTGTAGACTGACAAAGTGATAGGATCTAATTTGTCTTCTTCTAATGCCACTCGTCGAAACTCCTGAAAGACATCAGCCAGCAAAATGACATCTAATTCTAAGTAAGCGATCATATAATCGCCAAACGTTTTACAATTAAATTTTAACCATGCCTCTTGAGCATGTTCATAGTCCTCTACTGGACAATCTTCACCCGTCAAATCGTTTTTGAATTTGTCAATGGAAGGAAGGGTTGTTTCATTTAGTTTAGACATTGAGCTAAAATACGCATAAGGAAAGACTCCTTTGCGAGTGATTATTTCATCCGTTAAGTTTGGATAGTGTTTCTTCAAAGTTTGACTATGGGGAAGAAACTTGAGATTACGAACGAGAGAAGCTAGTGACGCTGACATGAATTGAAATGAATCTAAAAATTTTATTTCGAAGAAGACTGTCTTATTTTCTTTAGTTTTATCTACTGGTACTTTTGCTGTCATTGCCATGAATTTTTCTCTCGTTTGTGCTATTACATTAAACTGCCACGATTTCATCTGGCTCAACCCTCCTTTTATGAGCATATGACTGTCATAGCCCTTAAAGTTATGAAAAATGACGGGTAGTACACGACGTCTCAACCTAAGTGAAAAGTTACATTTGGAGCAGAGTGCGTTTCTAAATTTACCAGTGATGTGATCATGATCACGCACTTTCTTAATTTTATCGTCATCAAACGTTTTATGACATTTAGGACAGGATGTGCAACTTTCAAATTTTTGTTTGTCTTCATCTGACATATGTAGTGACTTACGCTGCAATTGGGAATCATATGATTGTTGAAATTTTGCAGCTTTATCGAGAAATTCTAGAAATTTTGAAATGCAATCTTCACCTTGCCAAGTATGCATTTTGTTTTGTCTATTCCTAAAGTGGTCATGCCATACTTCATAGCAGGATATGGCTGCTGGCTTGTGGATGATATCATCAATGTAGCATTCTATGTCTGCGTAAATGACACGCAGGGGACTTAATTCGTCACCATTATCCCTATGTGAAAATATTTATCTTTGGGCATGCGTTCCATTTGTAATTTACCTCGCTTGCACCATTCATAGTGAGTTTCAAATTTATCTTTACTCCAAAATGAGCGGATGCAGCGGTCGCATACAAAATGTTCACCTCTTTTAGAGTGCCCCAAGTGAGTGTACAAGCGAGAGATTTTTGGGAATACCACAGTAGTGCCATTCCTCGCTATCATCTTGTTTTACTAATAAGAGGTTGACTACACGTTCATAACAAGTTGAACGTGAATTATAGCGGGCACCCTTCAACCCCTTCTCCCACACGTGAACGACAATTTTAATCTTATTATGTTTTTCGAACGTTTCTACATCTTTGATTTTCATGTTGTTACTATCACAACCTTCAAAGTCTAGTTCATCCTCCCACTGTCTATAGCTATAGGTGCGATCTCGATGCGCGTTGATATCATTATAGTGAAGGATGGATAGGACTGCATATTTGAAACACTGTGATTTACAATCAACATTGATGACAGCTTTCTTATTATACAACGTTTTTGGAAGTTTAAATGTGCCTCGAGCTGCATGACTTTCTAATAGGGAAATTTTGAATATGGCTGAGTCCACACCATCAAAAATGAGAGCGCTGTCGCGTTGATTGAATTTATCTACATTTGATTTTAAACATTGAATGTGAAAATTTAGCCAAGACTCGCAGTCTACAACTTCGGTTGCGGAAGAGGAAGGAATATGAAACTGTATTCTCTCCGTCACTTGACCCGTTTGAAAATCTATTTTAATATATTTTAGTTTAAGGTAGATGAGCGCCTTCATTCTAAAATTGTCTAAATTATTGAAGAGCGCTTCGATAATGTTAGAATTTTGAAGGAGCCACTCAGGAAAATCTACAATTTGAGTATTGGACTCCATGCAGTAGTCGCGTACTAAATTATTATGTGAAACATTAATGAGGGAGATGGTAGAGGTACCGTTGGTGTAGTGATCATTTGCATGCGTGTGTTGAAGTCTGTGCGAAGATCGCTGAAAGTGACTATCAAAAGAAAGAGGGCACAAATCGCAAGGAAAGGAGATGTCATCGTCAGAATCAACTTCACCTCCGGAGATTGACGCCGCTTTGCGTTGACACACACGTTGTTTGATGTGTCGAAGGAGACTGTGCTTCCTTGTAAACATATGTCCGCAGTCGGCACATTCCCACTCGTGCCTTGCCGCGAGAGTCCTGAGCTGGAACTCACATCACCTGAAAGAGAAATCATTCTTTCATCTCTGTTCAAGCCTCAGTGTAGTGTTACAACCTACCTTGACTCAATAACTCTAAACTTTCCTCGAGAAGAGAGGGCGTTGGTGATGAAGTTGATGTCTGAAATTGAGGAAGATGCTATTAGTCACACGTTTGAGGGAGATGAGAGGAAATTTTCAACTTACCATTTCAACGAAATCAAGTTTAAGGTTGATACTTCTACAAGATAGAGACTTCACTCAAATAATAGTCAAAGAGAGAGATCGTGCGTTCGTCACTTGTATGATTCACAGATTAAATGAAATGACCTGAATGTCACTTTGCTTATATACTTTCATCCTCTTCATTCATTGGATGTTCATTCTGATTGGCTGCTTGTGTATACTTAAGAATTAGAAAAATGTTAAAGTTATCATTATTCAAAGTCAGCATTTCAAAGACAACATGACAAGTCCTCCAACAACACCAAATACCGCATTGAAGTTCTCCTCTCCATATACATCAGCAAAGTGCTCGTTACACCAAATGCACCAAGAAAGGCGAAGGTGGAGAAGACATACAATCTCGACAATATACGAAAGTTATCATTATCGGAGGATGAAGAGGAGTTGCCCGACCTAACAGGCATACGGTGGAAATATTTACAATATGATGCCGAAGGGGTGATGGAGATGACCAGCAAGTCGCACTTGCATCAAATATGGGAGTGGTACACCCCTAACTCCCAACCGCGAACCGTGGCGGAGTGGCGTACATTGAGAAAGTGAGGGACGCTGCAGAAGAACGTTTAAAGCAGCTCAACTGTTTTTGTAATCTATGTGAAGCCAGACTCTGGGACGATATTGACGATGAAGACCTTTTGAAATACATGCCATAATAAATGTTTATTTCGTATTATCTTTGCTTTCATACTGACTTACTTGAATGGGGTTTTAGTGAATAATTTAACCATGTATACTTTTTCATTTGGAAATAGTAGCACGCTTAGTTTAACTTGTAAATCTTATAACATTTCATATGGACGATGATGGTAGATGAAATAGTGTCAAATAAATTAAGATAGCTTACACTTCTGATACAGGGATAGCAATCGACTGCGATCCATGTGTAAAGAGCTTGTTAGACTACGGATGGGCTTAAGTGGATGATTTAACCATGTATACTTTTTCATTTGGAAATAGTAGCACGCTTAGTTTAACTTGTAAATCTTATAACATTTCATATGGACGATGATGGTAGATAAAATAGTGTCAAATAAATTAAGATAGCTTACACTTCTGATACAGGGATAGCAATCGACTGCGATCCATGTGTAAAGAGCTTGTTAGACTATGGATGGGCTTAAGTGGATGATTTAACCATGTATACTTTTTCATTTGGAAATAGTAGCACGCTTAGTCTAACTTGTAAATCTAAAAACATTTCATATGGACGATGATGGTAGATAAAATAGTGTCAAATAAATTAAGATAGCTTACACTTCTGATACAGGGATAGCAATCGACTGCGATCCATGTGTAAAGAGCTTGTTAGACTACGGAAGAGAGAAGTGTGTTATGTTGCGTGTGGCGCGTGAGTGTCCTCCCATTTCATTCCATTCATCAATTCGTCTCATTGATAGAGACAGGTAGAACTCATGGTTCTCATAACGTATGCAATGGAAAGTTTTAGGCAACCTTCGACAGTTGGCTAAATGTCGCCCTGGCGCGAATGCATACTACGTTGAGACAGAGGCAATCACTTGCAAACATGACGCAGAGAGGTTTAACAAGATTGACCATTGCCGAATGTCCCTTGCGGTATACATAGCTACGGGTTTCACCGCCGCCCTTTACAGGAACGCCCGTCGAAAGGAAGTATTACACCGAACTTCATTTGCAACGTTCAAGTTGACTGATAGCAGATTCAACTTAATGATAGTATTCGCCAGTCCGAAGACTGCCCAGGGCAAACCGCGAGGAGGTTCTATCATGTCTTGCCCCATGGTGGCCCTTAAGAGAGCCGATGGTTCGTTCTCGGTGACAATTAAGTTGACTATTGGCTTGATTTGTCAATTGGTATGACAGCTAGGTTGTCATAAACCCTATACCGCCGAGGTCGAACTGGTGCATCTGGCACCTTACGGATGCGGGTGGTTTTAGGAGTCCACACCTCATCCGTCCAAACGATCCTCTTGATCTTCCCCTTCTTCTCATCCTCTTCATCCCACTCGTCGAGGATGATGAAGTTGGGAATACCGTTGTCTTCATCAGTGAAGACGGGAATATTGTCGGCAGATGTCGCTTCCATCGTGACTTCAAATTGAATGAGAAGCGCTACAATCTTCTGGCTTATATAGGGTTTTCAACAATGAATTGCTCAACAGCGAATCAGAATGCTTCAGGAATAGCAATCGACTGCATAATGTTCAAGTTGACTGATAGCAGATTCAACTTAATGATAGTATTCGCCAGTCCGAAGACTGCCCAGGCAAACCGCGAGGAGGTTCTATCATGTCTTGCCCCATGGTGGCCCTTAAGAAGCCGATGGTTCGTTCTCGGGAGTCGTCATCCTACAGCCTACCAATTCTGCTGAGAGTCAAATACTCTCTCTTTGGTAGCACTGTCGACTTCCACACTAACTGGTACATGGCTAAAAAGTGGAATGTAGCGCCATTCCGTTGGATTGACAGCAGTTGCTGTCATCGGATTGCCAATCCGAGCAAGATTGTTGTGGACTCTGTCTTGCTCCTCTAGCCTGACGAACTCCTCAAATAAATTTCGCGGCCTTAACTGCGGTCCGCGAGGAGAGCTGACTTGACTGTTCGGCGTCTGCATGATTGAAATGAAATGAAATGAGAGGCATGGGTTTATAGACCCATCTAACTCGACGCAACGTTCAAGTTGACTGATAGCAGATTCAACTTAATGATAGTATTCGCCAGTCCGAAGACTGCCCAGGGCAAACCGCGTGGAGGTTCTATCATGTCTTGCCCCTAGGTGGCCCTTAAGAGAGCCGATGGTTCGTTCTCGGGATAAATTGATGGGTGGTGAAGGCAGCAAAGATCTGCAATGAAAATGATATGTATTAGAATAGGATATACTATCTTATTTACTTTTTCACTTACCAAGTTAGTCATCCTTAGGCAGTCTCGCGGGCTTCCTGATTGAAAATTTGTGGAGATGCCCGCGCATTCTTAGTGTACGTGGAGGCATTTCTTGCTCGATGTCCATGATAGCAAATAATTGATTCGTCCAGGCTTTTATTGACGAGGACTTCGCGGCCAGATGGTTATCCCGAATAGGGATGTGGAACTCAAACAAACGATCCTCATTCACACGTTCCCACTCATCCCTCATGCGCTCCAACTTCTCACACGCCTGCCTCTCATCACCCCGCCGAGCCACAGTCCTCTCCAACTCAACATTCCTCGCTCTCAACACACTCATCTCCTTCATCATCTCCTCAAACTTCGCTTCTTCTGCCTCTCCCATTCTCCTCTCCGCAGCACTCGCCCTCTTCTCACACTCATCATTCTTGTCTTCCAACACTCGCACATTCTCCTTCAACTCTTTCACAACACGCCTCATACGGATATTCTCATCTGCCACCTCCTTACATTTCACCTCCTTCATTTTCAGCTCACTCAACTCACTCAACGTTCTCTCATTCACCTTCCTCAAACTTTCCTAGCGATCTACCCACAAAGCATGTGCCGCTTGCTGCGACACATGCTTCTATTCCATGTCCTCATCACACCGCGCCGACTGCTTCATTACCCCACCACCCTTCACTATTGGGGAAGATAGCTCTTCGGGGGTCGCTAATAACAATATTGGATACCTCCGATGACGAAGAGCTCAACTTCCTCACACACTTCCTCAATCGCTCCCTATCCAAATCCACATCATCCTCATCATCACTCTCTAACACTCTCTTCCGCCACTATGTCAGCCTTCAAACCGGCCACAGCATTCTCTACCTCATTCTCCACAGCATTCCCACTAGCATTCTCCACAGCATTCCTCAACAACATTCCCACTAGCATTCTCAACAACATTCTCAACAACATTCGCAACATTCGCCAACATTCGCTCCCTCTCTTCCACAATCAACTGCGTAAACCTCAAATCGGTCACCAACCCTCCTACACACTCACCATGCCTCTCCGATAAAACTCGGCCTCCTGCCCAACAACCAACATCACCCTGCACTTCACACAGGCAATCCTATTCAGGATAACCATGTGGTCGGCCCCTGCCTTCCTTATGTGGTCCCTGAGACCGTCTCGGCGGTGATTCGTCCACAAGAGCCACATTTTTATGTGAAATTTTTTGTTTCTATCGTTATTGACCATTTTTGTCGTTACTGAGATTTCTCGTTAACTGTAAGATAATGAAATTAGTATAAGTTTTAAATCATGTAGTACAGTCATATTCCTAAAGCATTACACTAGTCAGAATGATAGATGTGAGTGTAGTGAGTGGCACTCGATCCCGTCGACAGCCCGAAGGCCTTGTACTGATCACTAGGGAAGTGAGAGATCTTCCCCGATACCCGCTCTTTACAGCTGAAGACATCATTGTCACTGCCCCGAAGTGGTAACAGGAACGCCGATTCAAAGGTAGTGATCAGTAGCTGGGATCTAACCCCTCAAAGCTGCCTTAGTTAAATTTCTGATAGCAGATTTGAATGTAGTATACAGCCTAGAACATAATATCATCATTCAACATTCAACTTAGTCAACATTCAACATAATATCAACACTTAGTGAGGAATGATAGATGTGAGTGTAGTGAGTGGCACTCGATCCCGTCGACAGCCCCGAAGGCCTTGTACTGATCACTAGGGAAGTGAGAGATCTTCCCCGATACCCGCTCTTTACAGCTGAAGACATCATTGTCACTGCCCCGAAGTGGTAACAGGAACGCCGAGTCAAAGGTAGTGATCAGTAGCTGGGATCTAACCCCTCAAAGCTGCCTTAGACTTAGTTAAATTTCAAATCTGATAGCATATTTGAACTCAGGATACTTGAAAACCTTAGTCTATATGTTAAAACTTTGAAAAAAGTGAAAATTAAGAATTTTTAAAAAATTCCGCATTTTACTACTCATACTACTTTTAAAAAATTTTATCAGTAGTAAAGACACTATCACACTCTATCATACAAACTTTGAAGTAGCAAGATAGCTTGCCTACTTCAAAAGATAGAGTCCTTTGCACCCGATATCGGGAGCTCAGAGCGACGACCGTCGCTTACCTCGTCTTTCGATGAAGTGATCAGACTTACGTTGTCGGGGGTTTATATATGCTCGGAAGAAAACTTAAAATGGCTCTATCTCCGAAAGTATTCATCGTAGCGACATGCGGTTTGTTGCAAACGATTTGTCTCATCATTCTTTACAATATGACACCTGAACCATTCTCATATGACCACGGGAAGTTGGTCCGCCAGCACATGTCCATGTAACATGCCACAAGTGACAAAATTCCTAAGTGTGAGAGCTCCAGTGTGGTGAAAATTTTGAAAAATTTAAAACTTCCGAATTTTGACCTGGGACCTTAACCAAAGTTTGTTTCAAGAAATTTTGTCCGAACCGAGGGGAGCCCCCCCACGTCAGTGAAATTTGATGAAAAATGTTTTGGTGACGGTCCCAGGTCGAAATTCCACACTTTGGAAAATTTTCAAAATTTTACCCATACAAAGTCACTCTGACACTTAGGATTTTTTCAGTTAAGCGAGCTCCGACCTAAAATCTTGTAACCGCTCTAACTTTTGAACGAAGACAGATAGGAACAAGCCGATTCTTTCACTGAATTTGTCTCACTCTTAGCTTTCAAACGAGCTCTCGCACGACAAAATCCGTCCACTGGAAGCCAAAATCGAAGCAAGCTGTCCAGAGGGGGGGGGACGTCAGTGAAATTTGATGAAAAATGTTTTGGTGACGGTCCCAGGTCGAAATTCCACACTTTGGAAAATTTTCAAAATTTTACCCATACAAAGTCACTCTGACACTTAGGATTTTTTCAGGTGAGCGAGCTCCGACCTAAAATCTTGTAACCGCTCTAACTTGTGGACGGCTGGTCCGATTGACTCGCAACAAAAAATGTTGTCGAGCAGTTTTTTCTCCTCTTTCAAACGAGTAGCTGTAAGACAAAATCCGTCCACTAGAACCAAAGTTAGAAGATTGCTGTCGGGGGGGGGGGGGTCAGTGAAATTTGATGAAAAATGTTTTGGTGACGGTCCCAGGTCGAAATTCCACACTTTGGAAAATTTTCAAAATTTTACCCATACAAAGTCACTCTGACACTTAGGATTTTTTCAGGTGAGCGAGCTCCGAACTAAAATCTTGTAACCGCTCTAACTTTTGAACGAAGACAGATAGGAACAAGCCGATTCTTTCACTGAATTTGTCTCACTCTTAGCTTTAAAACGAGCTATCGCACGACAAAATCCGTCCACTAGAAGCCAAAATCGAAGCAAGCTGTCCAGAGGGGGGTGGACGTCAGTGAAATTTCAAAATTTGATGAAAAATGTTTTGGTGACGGTCCCAGGTCGAAATTCCACACTTTGGAAAATTTTCAAAATTTTATTTTTTATTTTTCTTTTTTTATATTTTTTTTTTTTTTTTCTTTTTTTTTTTTCTTTTTTTTTTTTTTTTTTTATTTTTTTTTTTTTTTTTTTTTTTTTTTTTTTATTTTTTTTTTTTTTTTTTTATTTTTTTTTTATTATTATTTTTTTTTTTTTTAATATTTTTATTTTTTTTTTTATTTAATTTAATTTATTTATTTATTTAATTTATTAATTTTAATTTATTATTTTAATAATATTTTATTAAAATACTTTTTAGTTTATTTATTTTTAAATATTATTAATATAATTTTTTTTTTTTTGTTCAACCACCTGTATAGTTGCATATACAGACAGAGACTAGGGTGACTTAATCTATAAGGGGGGGGGGGTGTGAACAATGGGATGGGGTGTGGTCCCACCTACAACAACCTTTGTATACACAACTCTAAATCAATGGATTGACAGTCAATATAATCTTGAGGATTGGCAGGTATATCAAACTGAATAGGCTGCTGGTTACCATCGATATTTGTTGTGGGGACTATGTCTACAATTGTTGAGGAGATGATGTCTGTCTGATGAGGGGGAGAATCGAAGAAACACAAAGCCGAATTGATACTCTGCATCGTATTAGCTCTACAAATATGTTGTCTTCCTTCGTTTTGACTTGTTTCTAGTAGCTGTGGAATTTCGTTTGCGCTTTCTTGTTTTCACTCGACGTCTAGATTTAGAACGTGCTGCTCTAGTCGGCTTTTTACTTTTCCTGCGTCTTTGCTTAGTAACTCGGCCTGATCCAACTTGTCTTGACTTCCTACGCTTCTTCCGAACTGTACGTCTCGTCTTTGTTAAATCATCTAATGCGTCTATGGCAGATTGCTGCGCGCGCATTTTCATAGATTCACCGATATCCTCACCTTGAAGCGCATCAGCTGCAACATTTGCACCAAAATCTAAAGCCCTGCTTCCAACACGCTTCATGATTGGTACGCCATACTTTTTGAGTGTTGGAAGAACCATACGTCTTAGTGCACCAAATATGCCTCCTCCAACTTGTCGTCTACCTCCAACAAACACGGGATAACCGCTCTGATATGATGGTCTACTGTAAATGCCTGTCATTATGACTATTGAATAACTATGGAAGTCACAATAGCGTAAAGCCTTATTCTCGTGACCTAATATGTAGGGTCAAAACAGTAACACCACCACAGAACGGTACTACTTCTCCTGCGTCATCATGAATTGATATGTCAATTCTATTGATGAAATTTCGGCTGATTGGTAGATACATTGTGTTAAAAAATTCTCGATTGATTAGTTGCTTCCTTACGGATGAGAGAGGAAATGTGCGCAGAAGTGGGGCCTCAATGTCGCCAACCCTTGTATATTCAATAATGTTACAATAGACGTATAAGTTACTTATATCACGCTCTAGTGATGGGGTTGTATCGCCTATTGATGTACCTTCATAAATAGTTGATTTTGAGAATCCCAATGTGGTCGTTAACACGCTATCCAGCTTGATAAGAGAGTTCTTCCCTACCTTTAGAATCATGCGTTTCTTATGTGGGTCATAAGAAAAGTGATATTCATCTGCATCAAGGTAATCTACACCAAACTCATTTAACTTTGTACACAATTCAGATGGCGTTTTCAAGCTTTCAATGTTCAAATTAACTCTTTTTACAAGTTCACTGGAAGTAGACAATTCATCACCCGATATGTCTTCGCTGTATACGTGGATATCCCATGAAGCATTTGTTGATGCTTTGAGTTTAGAAGAGGACAATTGAACCTTGAATGTATCATTTAATTCTGTCAACCAAGGTGCGCTTTCAAGGCCCTTAAACATCCCAATCATTTCAGATCCAAATTCAATAACAGCGGACTCAGACTTTTCCAATGGTGTCTTTTTAGTAAAAACAATAAATTCTGCCTCCGTTTCAACAGTAAATAAAGTTACTTTCTCTTTCTTATATTCACAAGTCATTAACGTTTCTGGCACTGATCCTTGAAACTTTCTTGCAAAGTCTTCAACACTTCTAATGACCTCAAATTTATTTTTTACTCGGATGCTCCTTTTTGTAATGCATACAATGGCACAATTCTACATTTAAAATCAGTGACTTTCCTCTCCGAATTCCACCCACGTCCATTGTACCAATACCTTGATGAGAAAGTTGTTCTGGAATACCCAAAAGTATGACTCAAATCCTTACCTAATACAAGAAGAACATGCTTCCCTTCCTTCATCAATTTTGTTGACCCCTTTATGACTGGTTTGTAGAATTTATTCAAAGTCAGCTTGAAGAGATCATTTATTCGTTCAAACATTCTACCGATTTCCTTTTCTGTATCTTGCAAGCTCATTGTGGGAACCTTAGAATCAAAAGTTGACGTTGCAAATGCCTTTTGAATTTTAATCATGTTTTGAACAGATGGTAAAGATGTTGAAAAAGGATGTAAAGTTAGATGATGAAAAGCCCATGTACCATGTAGACTATTTTGAAATATGCGAAAGCAATCATCCTTCTCTCGCACTTCTTTATGTAATTCAAAATAGTTGTTCTTTAGCAAACTGATATCGTTGTAATAAGTAA
Organism: Prostheceraeus crozeri; assembly: GCA_907163375.1. Taxonomy (NCBI): domain Eukaryota; kingdom Metazoa; phylum Platyhelminthes; order Polycladida; family Euryleptidae; genus Prostheceraeus; species Prostheceraeus crozeri. The sequence continues at coordinate 1,762 of CAJQUW010009800.1, read as the reverse complement.
TTTCAGTTAGAGCAACTTCATGGGGTCCATGCAGAGTAATTGGATTAGCGAATTCAACAGAGTATAGAGATGGTTTGTTACTTGGGAATATCTTGGGGTTGCTATTGCTTGGAAGAATGATATTGAAGTTAGTAGACATGTTAAAGTCATATATGGAAGAAGTCACATGCTATATTAGCTTAAAAGTTACGAGTGTCTCCCATCTCCACATTTTGTAGATCCTGGTGCGTTATCCAGCTATTGAATGAATCAGGATATCCTTTCCATTTAACTAGATATTTCCTTTGATTGCCATGACCTTTCCTCCTAATTATTTTATCAATCATATACACCTCTTCACTTCTGTCTACTACTTGCAATTCATAAGAGTAAAATTTTCCTTCAATTGGATTGCCATGGTAATCTATTAATTTATACATGGTGGGTCTAAATTTTGTATTTACTTCATCCACAAAAAACTCTTCTTCAGTCCAATTAGGTAGATACCCCTTCTCAAATGTAGACTTAACCTTTGAAATCCGAACTCTATCACCAACATTAATTTTCTTTTCATTGGAAATGTTTTTCGCTTTCTTATCATACAATCGAAGCCATACATCCATCGCATTATCTGGGGTAACATCAACTGGTTTCATCTTAATGATTCGATGGTAGCTTTCATTGTAATTCTTAACAAATTTCTGCAGCTCACCTACCCAAACATGTGTATTTTTTGCAGTGAAATAGCGCCATATTTTTGTCTTCAGTGTGCGATTGAACCTCTCAACCATGGCAGCTTTATAAGCAACACTAAACAATTTCGCCTCTTTCAAAAAAATCAACAACAAAGAAAAAACAAAGCCAAAAAAAAAAACCAAACAAAACAAAAAAAAAACACAAAAACAAAAAACACAAAAAAAAAAAACAAAAAATAAAAAAAAAAAAAACAAAAAAAAAAAAAAAAAACTATGCAACCATAACAAAAAAAAAAAAAAAAAATCAAAAAAACTCAACAAAAAAAAACAAACAAAAATAAACAAAAAACTCACTAACACAACCAAAAAAAAAAAAACAAAAAAACAAAAAAACAAACAAAGGACAAAAAACATAACAAAAGCAAAAATAACACAAAAAAAACAAAAAAAAAACAAAACAACAAAACAACAAACAAAAAATAAAAAACACAAAAAACCAACAAAAAAAAAAAAACAAAAAAACAAAAACACAAAATAAATAAAAAAAAAACGAAAAAAAAAACAAAACAAATAAAACACAAAACACAAAAAAAAAAAAAAAACAAAAAAAAACGAAAACCAAAAAAAAAAAAATATGCAAAAAACTCAAGAAGCAAAAGAAAAAAAAATAAAAAAACAAAAAAAATAGCACAAAAAAAAACTAAAAAAAAACAAAAAAAACACAAATACCCAACGCACGCAAATCAATCTCTGTCTTATCTAGCAAATGAAGCGCAAAAAAAACAAAGAAAATAAACAAAAAAAAAAAATAAAAAAAAAAAAAAAAAACAAAAAATACAAAAAAAAAAACAAAAAAAATAACAAAAAAATAAATAAAAAAAAGAAAAAAAAAGAAAAAAGACAAAAAAAAAACAAAAAAACAAAAAAAAAAAAAACACAAATAAAATAAAAAACATAGCAAATACTATTACACACACCCAAAAGGCAATCAAGACGGCAACTAAAAAAATACAAAAAATAAAAATAAATCAACCATGGCAGCTTTATAAGCACTTTTGACACTAAACAATTCCACATTATGACTTTTA
>CAJQUW010009799.1:0-27182 GCA_907163375.1 Prostheceraeus crozeri | reverse complement strand
AAAAGCATTCGAAGTGACATTTCATGGGTATAATATTAAAGTGCATAACGACATGACTATCAACGATTTTCATGAAAGAAAATTCTGGGTGAGAAATTCAACCAAATAGATGAGTTTAATGACGCGTATCTCTGAAACGAAGTTTGGGCCTCGTCTAAATGCATCTATCAAAAAAAAACACGAGTTTATGAATGATTTTAATCTGTTCCTTAGATTTTAAAACTAACATCTAAAAAAAAATTAATGTCGATATTGGACTTTAGATTTTAATGAAACAAGCATGCTTTTGTTAATGGCTTTTCATTGCCATTGTTCAATGTCTTCATTGAACAATACTTAGATAATTGAGGTGTACGGAATCGAGATATTTTTCTGTTACATTTTGAGAAAACACATTCTAAGACATTTCCATGACAAAGCTACACGTAGATATATGATACACTTAAATGGTTCCTCACCTTTAATTAAAGGTTCTAAATGTTCGGAAAACGACAATTTCCTGTCTTGCTCGATTCCCCTTGCATCCTTTCGGCCGGTTCTATTAAACTGTTGCTGCATTGTGTTCGTTAGCAAGCAATTTACTTGTCGCTTGACACTATCATCCGAGTCCTTGCCGCCCAAGCTGTCCAATTGTCTTACCTATAGGGTAAGTCGGGGTTATATGGACATGGGGCTATATGGACACTTTTCGATCACATTTTCAGCGACATTAAATTATAGGAAGTCATTCATGAAACTTTCTAAAACGACTTTCATTTTAAAGATAATGATCTAAACTTTGCAAAAAGGATCGATTTAAGTCATATCTATTATATTTAGATTACTAAATTTTAGTTGGTAGACTGGTAAAAAAATATTCTTAATCTGGCTGAGAAGTTTGACATTGACTGTACGACAAACTAAAAGCCTAGCGGCAATCATTTATACTTTCTAGATGACTTACCTGTGTCTATATGAGATAGATATTGCTTAATTTGAAGTTTGGAGAATGCTGAAAATTTTACGATGATATTAAATAATATTTTTCGAGTCGGGGTTATATGGACACTCTTGACACTTTAATGTTAAAGTCATCTACAAAAGGTTAGAATGAACACAACAATTGATAACATGATCTAATCATCAGTTTGGCTTATATAGAGTGTTTTGATACATCCATATATGCCTATATCGACGGAAAGAAATGCATTCTCATTTTAGATGGACATGTATCGCATGCCTCTCTCAACGGCATAGATTACTGCACTGAACACGGGATTGAGCTGATCTGTATTTCCACCGCATACAAGCCATCGGCTCCAACCTCCTGACACACACTTCAACGCTGTATTGAAACGAGCATGGTGTCAAGCACTTGAAAAATTTCTGAACAATTGTGGTGTCGTCGCTATTACAACTGAAGATTTTGCTACTCTATTTTGCAAAGTTTTCAAAGGTCTACAAGAGAAGCAAGGACTCGTTGTTGAAGCTTTCACTCACTGTGGAATATTTCCATTGAAAAATACAGTTCGAGACCAAGAATTTGCGATCTCTCAGTCCTTCAAATCGAACAGAGAAAATGAAGAAGAGCTCAATTCGTGCAAGACAACTCTGAAAACATCAGGCTCGATTTCAAGTGCTGATTCTGCGCCATCAGTGGTAAGAAATGTCATCCACAGTCCCAAGAAAATAATGAACCCAGTGCATGAGCGTCACCACAATCTTCATTTGACTTCACCTGATAACAGAGCTCACAAACTCACAGTCAAAATGAGATTTGGTCGCAAGAGAACTCCGACAGCTCGAGAAACAGATTCAGCAAATGACAGGCAATCTCCCAACGATCTACCTTGCACATGCAGCTCAATTGCTCAGTGTTCAGTTGTACAGGACTCTTCCATAGGAGCATCACGTCCGAAGAAGTCAAGAGCAGTCGGACAAAAGTCAAAAGAAGTGGAAGATCAAGTTTGTTGCTGCTGTGAAGCTGAATGGGAATATGCAACCGAAGATTGGTTCAAATGTGGGCTCTGCGACCTCTGGTGTTGTGAATCGTGCTTTGGTTCGGCTTCATGCTACAAATGTTCTCTAAAACAGTTATGAATTAACGTTTGTTGATAAATTGTACCAGCTAGGTACTTTGTCTGGAGTTTTAGTTCATTTGTTTTAGATATATACACCTACTTTGATTGGTGTCCATATAACCCCGACTGTTTTTTTTCGCTGAAAAATTGTACTCTTTTCTAAGGTGTCGAAAAAGCTTCATTTAGACTTAGATTCGAGTTGAAATGATACAGATTGCCTAGCTAATACAAAAATTCATTCTCATGAAAAAAAAATAGCGCTCCAGCTGCAGTAGTTTCGTCAGGCGATGTCTCTAAAGAAAAAGTGTCCATATAACCCCGACTTACCCTAAAGAAAACAGACATTGATTTGTCCGAATATTCAAATAATGCGCTTAACTTCAACACTTGCATCAAATCTAGTTAATTGAATTGATTAAATCGACTCAAATCTGTTTAAACACTTGATAGATTGAATTCTAGATTATATAAAGAAATACATACAACTGTACTCGTATTCTAGAAATAGCAGCATCACTCACCATCTTATCGCGAAAATTCTTGTCTTTCAGCCTTTTAACAAAATCTTGGTACTCGTCGTGATTTGCCAAAGGCGATTGCAGGGCAGTCTCGTTATGGGTATGGAGTCTTAGGTGACTGGCATCCTTGAAGTCCCTCAATTCTTCTCTGAGTTTGGCCACCTCTCGGAGAAGAAGTAGAATCATTACGTGGTGACCTGAAATTCATAAAACGCCTCGTGAGATTTACGTGCGCTGAAATTCGGTTTGCAATACAAGCTTTGCAAAATATTATTTCAGTACTTTCTTGAATAGATCCCGACCCCGAATACAACCCGCCTTCGAATGCAGCACGCATCCGGAATTCAAAATATAACCCGTACCTGAATTGAACACTAGAATTGACTTGAATTGACTGAATAGCCTGTAAAACAAACTCATAAGCACTGCATTAATAATTCGTAGTTCTTTTCGGAAAGCACATAGGGAGGCATGGGCCGTTTAGGATGGACGATGATAATGAAAGATAAAGAGAAGCGGTAATCTGGCGAAACACGGTGCGTCCAAACACGGGACGAGAAGAACAACTTCCGTTGCCTGCAAAATAGAGAATGAATAATGAACAATAGCTGTCAATAATATTGTTCAAAAGTTGGTCTAACTATCAGTTCTACGTTTTTAGACAACATGACATAGATAATAATATTTTTATTGCCCTTGTCTGTTGTTGCTTTTCATCACAAAATATAACTCCTTGTTTAGGAATTTTATTGCAATCTTTTGTATGAATTACACTTCAAACCAGGATGATAAGAAATAATAGAATCGACAAAAGTTCCACTATCACTTTATATAAAATCGATACAAAACGACCAACAAAAACTAATTATCAATACTGCATCGTCACTCAACATAAGGTGCTATTTCTAATTCTTGCAAATCTTACGTCTCGAGTTCATCATCTTTCTCTTCGATCTGTTATCAATGTACACAATTTCCGTATTTCATCATTTATAAATCGAAACAGTTAAATGACAAACTAGAAAGCAAGATTAACATAGGTAACTTTAAAATCAAGGACATAAAAAGTTAATTTAATGATGTTTAAAAAAATTGGAGACGTTGAAAAAAAAGAAGTAGCTGATTGTCTTGTTCAAAGATCGTTTACTATGACATTTACCTTCCGGAGTCCCAGCTTGGCATCAATTTTTTTCAAGAAATGCCCTGGACTCAGCGTCCAGCTTTTTTAGATCAGGCTGAAAACGTCCAGAGCTTATCGTCGTGCCGACGTAAATCCGAACGTTGAAAATCTCTCAAATTAATTTAGAGTCCTTTTTACTTACGAGGAATGTCAAGGGATGAGTCGTCGACAGTGGCGTCACCTACTGAAAAATGATTTCGGGGCTGAAGTATGAGGGCATGTGATTATATGGTCAGCCATAAGTTTTGGTACATGTGCATGCTTTACATAACACAAGTTAGACACGGGATTTTTTAGAAGACATTATGCAAGTGAAATAAATGGTTGATAGTACTAATTTCTAGAAGTTTTAGAAATGTTTTTGAATTAAATCTAAATATGCAAAAAGGTACAGTGGTAATTAAAAGATTTATTGAGAAGCAAAATTTAAAATCACAGAATTACTCATGAAATAATTCCATTCTTTTGTCTATACTCAATGCGAAGCAATCGATGACCTTTTCCTTGAATTTTCCTATAGAGGACAGAAAATCGATATCAGATGAATGCAGCAAAAGGCATTCAGCCTGTTTTCTGACATGGTGCTTCGTTGGAACAATTTCACACGCTTTAAGGTGCTAAAAAGTCTCTCGGCTTCGGCTGTAGCAGTGGGACTTGTTATAACAACAGTCAAAAGTTTCGTAAATTCCGGGAAAGCAGAAATCAAATCGCTTTTCGTGAAAAAAGTGATTCACACTTTCGATTCCTCTGAATTCTTTACTTGTACAGAAAGCACCTAGCTCACTTCTTAACGAAGATTTTTGAATAAAGGGAAAGGAGCTATTTTTTGAAAATTGATTCTCAGGATAAGAGGATTCGTGCATCGCAAAGTTGGTTGGATTTACCAATGAAAAACAGTGGAGGCTATTTTTGTCATGAAATCTGAAAGAAATGTCAGCTATGATTCGGTCACAACATTTTAATGATACAGTTGGACAATCGGTCAGGTCGCCTAAACTGGCATCTAGACAGAATCCCCGATACATCATCATTATCATGTCGCTTCGATATAAGTACATTTACATTAATTTTACGTCTCAGAAATCGCAATTATTCCCATTTCTGGGAAACAGTGACAGCCAAAATTTAAGATGTGTTGGAATACTTGACATGATGAGATTTACGTATCTCTAAAAGCAGGTCAGTTACTCAATTGTGAAAAACATGTGGTATATTAGCTACAACCTGTACATTGATTACCTCCTGCTGACGTTGATAAACGCTGCTGCAACGGGATCAAATGACTCTATCATGGTCCATCTTGTCCTTTGTGGCTTTCATTTTATTTTTCTTGATCTGATGCGAATCTGAAATATACAAGATAGTCTGATGGATTAGGCTTCATCCTAAACTTTGAAATCGGGTTTGTTTTCGTACCGTCTGGAATGGAAGGCGGTGGAAGCAACGATGGTCTCCTGTTTTCTGACTTCTCCATATCCGAGTAGCTCTTCTGCCGATCAATTACTGTCTCCTCTACAATGTCGTAGTTTAATTGTTATCTAGGCTTGTCTGAAGAAATGATCAAATGATTACTTTGTATGACAAAAATGACGACATTCCCTACTTTGCGCAGTTGATGACGGAAATAGTTCGCTGACGGAAATATATACAACTCAAATATGCGGAGTGATTTCAACTACAAACTCTGCGAAATACAATACCAGTGAGCGAACAGATAATACTCAACTCTATGCAGATGCTAGAATACTGAATTTGCATTTTCAATCATTCCAGATTTTACATTTCACATGCAATTTGACAACATCGTGGCAGCAATGCAGCACTCCTGTATTTAGCGGAACCTATGGAATATCTTGCGGCACCATAGTGTGCCGCACCAGTCAAGTTTAGAATTTCTGATTTACGACAATCGCACGAATACAACGGGTAAAAAACGATGAAATCATCATGCAAAAGGAAAACACTATTAAAATATCAACGTACCGGAACTTGACGAAGTTTGTTCTATTCCCGCAAACCGATCAACCGGTTTTTTCTTTCTAGGGCGTCTGTGTCAGTGGTATCCAGTTGCGAATCATATACAGCCTTATCGGCTTTTTTCCTTGCATTCAATTCCGTATCTGCAATAATACTGATATTGCAGACAAGAAGTTGGCTACAAAATCAGCTGTCTAACGCTCATTGATCTCATTCATGATGCATGCCCATGAAACAAAATTACTTCCAAGATTGGCTAATGACAACGCATGGAACTGCACATCTTATACTTATCTACGTACAGTGAATCGCTTATTCTCTCGCACATTGTGATATCAGACATCAAGTGAAGAATTGTATATGACATAAAGTGACAAGTACTTAGAAACATTCATTCGAGAAAAATATTTGTCTTCGATTTATCAAAAACACATGCTTCTAAATGTCATGCACTTGTTCCTTAGTTACAAAACTCTAGTGGATCAGCATTAAAAGTTAAGTATATGATACATCACAGATATCAGGCTTTACACGTTGTACAATTAAAGTCCGAGTCATAGATTTAATGTATGAGTCTCCGAAGAAGACGAGTACATTGTCTATGAACTAGTACTTTCTATGTGTAAAGCCTGATATCTGTGATATATCATAATTTAAATGCCGAGTAAGTCATAAGAGCTATTATCGCTAACATGCCATAGACCCGACCTCTGCCCAAAATCTACTAGGACATTACCCGCTCAGAATCTCCGACAGAGAACAATAGGATTCCCGTAGCAGAGTGCCCCGTATCCAATCATATTGACCGTCTTAAGTTCGGATGCTTCTCAGCTAGGTAACTGACTTCTCAATGCGCATTTTATTATTATAGTATTCAGTCCAAATTCACAGAAATACATAGATTTTATTTTCATGCCATTTCAGTATTCTGAAATTTTTTCCAGCTTACTAGATTTTGGTAAAATTTCTGTGTTATACCATTCTACATATCAGTATTGTATGAGCTTTTAGAATGTCAGCCGCATTTATGCGGGGCCCCGCCCTCCTGGGTTTGAGCGTTCAGGTGTAGGGGCCGAAACGCAACCAGGCGGGTACATGCTGATATGACTGGCGGTTAATTTTTTGGTTTTAGCATTTTGGTAATTTGGCTGTTGACAGTGCTGTTCTCAACTGCCGTTCTCTGCAGGTTTGTTATTGTGCTCCCTAAGTGCCCATTCATTGATTAGCTCCCAATAAATCGAACCTGATAACTGACCTGATGGATCGCTTGTTAATGATCTCGTGCTTGTCACGAAAGGGGTTCACAGTCCAGCCCTAAAGCGCCTGTTAATGGTCCAACGGGAGGTCCTCCAGCAGATCCTGTCTAGCCTTTATGGCTTAGACGTACCAACATTGGTTTATCTATTTAGGATCATACTGAAAATGGACCATTTTCAGGGGTAGGTACGGCCCCGACTTATGCACTTCTTGTGAAAGGCTAAATGGACTATGAAGGCCCTCCCACAGATCCGGTCAAGTTTGGCTCTAAAATACTAATAGAGTTAGTTTAGTCCAATTATTATGAACCATTTATGTCTGCCGGTGGGAGTGCTCCATTTGCCCACTTAAGGGCAATCAGTCTTTAAATTAAAAATAAGAATTCCATTATTATCCACTGCACTGCATTGAGAAAGTCCTAGGTTCTATTCCTAACCAGTGTTGGAATCGTTGTCTCCTCAACAGAAGCAGACTCCTTGATTCTATTCATTTCTACATACCGAACATAATCCCTGTGGGAACGCATCTTGCTAATATCAACAGATTATCTGGCGAGGTTGCGATTTTGTGGATAATTTTTTTAAAGGTTCATTTTCGTGTAAAAACTATCTCCGCATGTGAAAATGGTCATCATTTATCCAAAAACATGTGTAAAATTAAAAAACGACAGGTGGCGAAAAAGTTGCCATAATTAGTTGGTAGACATTTGTTTACTAATGCGAGCTGATTTTTCGCCAACCGGCGAAATCGTGGATATTGTAACAACTAATTAGTGGTAAGTAGTAATGTTCGTATATTACCTTCACATGAAAATATATTGTATACTCAGTCTGATCTGATAAAAAGGGATCTTTTTTTAATTCACGAAGGCTTAAACTAAAAAAAGTATTTATCTTCCATAAATGTCGCAGTAAATACTATGATATTATTCAAATATTTGTCATTGTTGTAAATTATTGAATGTCAAGAGATGTTATGAAAATTGGTATATGGGGATTCTCTATATTCTTATCATTATCAAAGAATGATAGTCTGCACTTATTTCTTAGATAGATTAGCCATATGTGGGGGATAGTGAGGAGGTGAGGGAGAGAATAGAGTCTCGGTTGTAGAGGCGGATTACTAAAGAAAACAAGAGAGAAAGTCAGAAGTAAAAGGTGGCATATAGAGCGCGAATTGTCGCCGGCGAACTTCGCCAGCGAATATCCCGCAAATATGACTGAACTTTAGCATGATATTCTGCAGCTGACATTCGCCAGTTTTTCGCAAGATTCGTTCCCACAGGGATATAACATTAAAATAAAAGCATTTTCAAAATGCCAATTGCACGTACCTGTCAGAGAGCTTCTTCACAGCAAGCATTCCAGGCGTTCCAGGTGTTGCAGGTAGGTGGCTATTTACTGACTTTATCTAGGGTTATCATTTCTAATCTAACTAATATTTATCATGTCAAAAGTTTTTTTAGTTACAAGTTTTTAAAGCATCTTTTAAATCAACGAGTACTTTTAAGAAGGGCACTTTATAGAAGTGGCATTATCACATATGCATCCAGTTTAGGAAGACAAAAAGCTTTTTGAGATACTTCCACGTTGTGTACGAGCTTGCTTGTTATTTTATACATTCCCATACCCAAAAGCCTCGAATTATATGGATGCTTGTACAGATCATCGTAGAATTCTAAAACGTAGCCAGAATTGTCTTCATTACTTTTGAATTGAATGAACAATATAACTTTCTTACATTTCGTAATGCAGCAATTATCAGGAGACTTATCAGAAACATGAAAAGATCGGGAAGAAATTGAAGTATAAAGTGACCTTAATTCAATCAGTTGACCCACGCTTTGCTTGAATATACCAATGGTCGCTTTAATGCGTTTATCCAGAGAGCCATACAAATTGACGTAATCATGCAAATGTAGCAGTGCATGAACATTATAGCTTATTGATTTTGAGCCGAATAAATCCTTCATGTCATATACAAATACCCTCAGACATTGGGCAGCATGCAAGTGCAAATGCTTCAAATCTGCTAGAAATGCTGAAATTGAAAAATGTAGTTTTAAGAAGTGATTGTAGTATTCATTGGGTAGATATTGTTTAAACAAAAAGGGTCCATAGACTAGAAGGAAATTTCTGAACTCTGATGCTTTGAAATACATGAGATTTGATAAAACACGTGGCTTTCGTTGGAATTCTCGTGGACAAAACCTTTTTACTGATAGAATTCCACGGTTCAATGAAGATATTTGGTTTGCTGAGAGTCGACAAGGCAGGCGCATACCTTTTGTCGATTGAATATAAAAGTTCATTAATTTTTTGAATACTCCAAGACATACCAAGTGCATGTACTCGGGAGGAAATGAAGTGCGGAGAGGTACAACTGATGCTAGAGGAGAAAGAGAAGTTTGGTTGTTTTCTAAACCACAAGCATAGCTCTCATCTGTTCTGCAATCGGAAGTTTCCACTGAGAATATCGTTCGGTCCTCTAAATATGTACCTTCTTGTCTGCAAAATCCGCAACCCAGAAATGCAGTGAACCCCTTGATACATTTGTAGGTAAGCGCGGGCTGGAGCATCACATACGAATATGATTTTTCGGAAAAATATTTTACCAAATTCATTGAAATCAACTGCCTTATGTTTGAACTTTTTTAATTCTTCGATAAACTGCGTTAACAGTTTCTGTAAATTTGGTTTTCCAACGCCACAAAAAACAGCTATAGGAAAAGGATTGTAGTAATGTCCAAATTTGATCAAAATAGGCCACAAATTGATCTGTGAGCTTCGATACAGGGGCAATCCGTCAATATTTACTTGAATATCAATTGTTTGAATGAATATTGATTGATGAACGCTCAATGAATTGTTCAGAGCGTAATTCAAATTATCCTCAATTCCTAAGTATGCAAAATCAGATGAAACGCAATAATCACTTACTGATACTGAACGGGAAAGAGTTCGAAGTAGGTACACAGACGATGGAACATCAATGTCATGCTTTCGCAATACGTCTAGAAGAAACTGAACACCTCTGCGAGGAATGTTGAATATTAATACAAACTTCAATAAGTCTTCACTTAAAGATGCACATTCAACATTTGACTCTTTATTGTTGCTCGATTGAGAGGGCTCTTCACTATCAAAATTTTCATATTCATCAAATGCAAATAAAGTGCCAACATTTTCAGTGACATTAGGAGAACTCGGACCGAAGTCATATTCTAAATTAACAGTTTCCTGTGTCAAATTTGAAAATGACTCTGTGTTATCATGATGCAGCTCATCAGAATGATAGAATAACTTAGTTTCTAATTTAGCCTTTTTATTTATCCACCTTTCCGACATAATTAGCCTACCTGTTCAACTAATCAGTGCGATGAAAATATTGTTTACTGCGTGGTTTCCGATATCACAGGTTTGTATCAGCTGATCGCATTATATTCAACTTGCTACAAAAGTTGCTAATGCTTTATTTAGCGTACTCAAACAAGCCATTTTTTGAACAATTCTTTTTGCACAATTTATTTATACAGTAAATCGTAATCGGCTTTTTCTGACCGACAAAATTCTAATCAAAGATGAATTTCCAACATTCATAGGCTTCTGTCATAAAAAGTCCCACAAAATGTAGCGTCTGTGTAGTAACTATCTTTAAAATTGGAAAAAATTATACATTTTGTACAGTCACGATCATACTATGAATTCTTCGACATGAAGAGCAGAATAGACAAATTCTGTAAAAACCTGTATTCAGTTTGTGCAGTTGCATCGTCTTGAATATATAGACAGTCTGTACTTAAAACAATCTCTCAAATTTCAACATTAATCCAAAGGGCGAGAAAAGAGAGAATTATATCCCTTTTTCTCGCTTAGCAAATTATGCTTATTTATGTTTACTTTGAAAGGAAGATGAATATTTTGCTGCACATTTGCCTGGAAGGTCCAATTTTAGGTGACTTTGCTATTCGAATTTAATTATCGTTTCTCCCTAAAAAATAGCTATATTCTCCTTCGATTCTCTCATCCATTTTCCACCGGGGTAGGCCTACCTGATAAAACTTTTAAAAGAAATGTAGTTTGCATGGAAGATGTTGATCTTCAGATTTTGTCTCTCTGTAAATGCCCACAATTATTGATTAAAGAAAGAAAAATAATGAATAGGCCTACCTTCTGGACGCTTCTTTGAAGAAGGGTATTGACCCGAAAAGTCGAGAAATACTTTTTTTCGAGAAAAACTTTTTCTTTATTTATTTATTTAGTATTACAGATTTGGCACCTATAAGTGCACCTAGGCACCTATAGTTGGCACCTAGGCAGCAAAGGAAAATACATCAGGAGTTACAGTAAATCATGATAAGCTGTCGCTTAAATTGTTTCACAGTATCACTATATTAACAATTATCGGGCAGGCGGTTCCAGTCATCGTGAGTCTTCGTTGTACACGTTTGATAGCTAGAATGTCTTAACTCCAGACTTGGATAGCATATTCGAGTTGGGGGCAAATTAATGTATTGGAAAGGTGGACAAGCAATTCGGCGTCCCGAGAGATAAATGACCTGAGGATGGTAGACACAATTCGGTTAGCTCTCTGAACACAATTGTCAGAATTTGTGCCGAGAGAATTTCAGGTCTTTCGGCATGAGAACTCCGAGGTCCTTCACATAGCGGGAGTGATTCATATTTTTTCCACACATCGCCATGCATAGAGATATATTTTCGTGTATAGTCTCTTTTCTGTAAGGGCGATTGATTATAATGTGGTCATTGATAATGTCATTGTACGTGGAACCACATTAAATTTGCATAGTAGCCTACGGTTATAAAGTTTTAATAGAAATTTGAATCATGCCAATTAGTTTTGTTCAGCTTATGGATATACATGGTGTTACCAACATAGCTCAAACTTTGATCTATATTGATATTTTAGAAATGCAATAAGATAATAACTTGAAGCAATTAAATAAATCACAAACACAAAGATGGCGACACAGGGGGTCTAGGCACAAGAATTTCGAATTTTATCCCTGAAATCAAAAGCTGCGCAAATTTTAGCAGCCTGTGCAAATTTTCGCAAATTATGGAGTGGGAGCCCTGCTAATTACCTGTTTATAACCCAGTGAAAAAAAAAACTGTCGGGATCTGTCGGTAAATTGTCGGGCCGACACCGACAGATCCCGACAGTTTTTTTTCACCGGGAAGGGAGTAGCTGTCTCGAGTTGAGTGTCCGTTAAGCTGATCGTGGGAAGTCTATATTTAGTTCTTGCATCGCGTTAACATTAACGCATTGCATCTGTTACTCCATATGTTCCTTGTCCAAGACTTGTTATTCCATCTTCATGCAGCTCCTATAACTGCCAAAGAATGTTGCCTAATACCGGGATTCAGAATCCTGTAAAAATGCGATAATACCGGATTTGAAAACCCTATACTGCATACCTACACTGTAAGAACTGTTATTCAGATTTTATTCATATATGACATTGAAACTAAACTGTAATGAAAACAAAGTATCACAATTTGAATGTAATTCATTATTAGGGTACGACCGTAATAAGCATCTGAATATAAACTATAATTGACGAATTCCACCTTATATATATATCAAATTATATATGCTTATTTTGTGGTGTTTCCACCTTATATACCCGGGTTTAAGCGCTTTTGAAGAAAGAGTGAAGAATTTAATCCCACGCTTGTCAAGTTGATTTGAGATTGACGTGATATGATAACCGTATCAAACCAAACGTGGAAGGTCTAACATGAATTTGTTCAACATTAGAGATGAATCAGCAACAGTTGGGTAACTTTAATCTCATCTTGCATAGAAATCAGGAAATAATGCTTATGAAGGCATTCACTATTGTCAATGCATGTCCAATGGACCCCAGCCGTGCAATTTGTGATCCATATACTTTCAATCAGGGATTCGGAGTCCTATCATATTTGCGGGAGTCGGAGTCCTATCAAATGATAGGACTCCGGCTTAGACCCGAAATATACAGGCCTAATATACAAGCAAATTATTTATCCTCGTGCATAGCTGTCACTGCCTTGGTGTCAATTCTTTCTCCGTCAAACAAAAGTGCAGAGACACTGCTGGATGCAAAGTTTGTAATAGTTGAGGGAATGAACCGTGATAGTGAAAAAATGATTGTCTTTTTACTCGGTTGTAGAGAAGACAATTGCCTTCTCAGCCTCGATCACACCCACGCACAAAGGTCACATCAGAGAGAAAAATGAAATACTAGTTTGTTCCCGTTAATCGTGTGTGATCTCTATTCCAAAGCGCATATTAAAATCGAAAGTGTACTCATACTTTTTTGGAGAAGGATGGTGGATTTTCCTGTCTGGTAGAAACTGGAGAAAAACTGTGTGAAGCACACATCAACGGGATGGGAGGAGCCGAGTCGCATGCATCCAACTTAAAGCGACATTTGATAAACTTTCATCGAAAATAATTGATAATTGATACAGCAATGATCACAAAAGTAGGTTCAGGTAAGCCTAGTGATCTATGATGTAGGCTATACCAATTTTTTCAAAAAAAACAAACTAGGATATGCTTGCGACCCAGAGTCCTATCAAATGATAGGACCTCGCATCCCTGCTTTCAATCATCTGATCACTCCAGATGTAAAAATAGTGAAGATTGTAGATTTACTATCAAACTTTAAGTCAGTGAAAATCAAATTGATTCGGTAAATATTTTAGATGCGCTGGAGCACAAAGAAAAAAGTTATTGGACCCCAGCCGTCGTTTGATGAGAGTTAACCCTGGACCCAGATTGGTCCTATGGACCCAGATTGAAGGCAGACCAAAACTCTATTATATACAAGTGAATATTATCTTTTATGAATAACAGCAACTTATAAGCTTTCAGCAAAAATGACAGTTAGATGGTTATTTATGCTCCATGCAGTCCGTGCAAAATGGTTTTGCATGTTCATTACACGCGAATTTCTCACATCGAAGACATTTCTGGCGAATTTTCCGGTCATTTGCTCTGGGACACAGTCGGCACCGACTTTTGATCCTCGTTGGGCCACACGTCGCTCGATGACCTCCGCCGTGGTTCCCGATCATCAGCTGATGGCAACTGGAAGAAGAGATACATATGGCCAATTCCGTAAGAAACACACGCGGTTGTTGCAGATTTTTTCCATACCGGTGTTATCATGCAGGCAATATCGAAAAACCGTTGTGATTAAGGCTTAGTCAGTACCACGGTGTTAATTTCTATCACATATATTGCCAAACGAAGGCGCATTTTTAAATTGAGTCAACATGAGGTATTTTTTGAAAACAGCCTTCATTGTAAAAAAAGCAAGTAATACTATGGCAATTATAGACCTGGAATGTTCCGATGAGGTGATTTTCGCATTAAATCAGTAATGGGAATGAACCGCGATAATGTGATTATAGGTCAGCTATGGATCACTTCCAAGTATCCGATCTTTTTTCCTTGTGCTTGAGTCAAAGTTTTTGTTATCATTTTCTCATGCGATATTTTTTTTGTCTAAGAATTATTGGAATGTGCCAACAATCAATTAACATTAAGTCTGCACCTTTTAATTAAATGAAATCAGAAATTGAATTCCCAAAGTCACTTTATGTTTTTAATTGGTTAATTTGTCTATTATCATCTAAATTTATCTACTACTCAAAAGTTTCAAAGCAATTTCACCTGAAAAATATTTCATATTCTGGCCTTACCATGAGATTTGGACAAATAGCAAAATACTTTCTTGATAGGGGTCTCAGCAAGAGGGATGGCATGCAAGCATGTTTGATAATCTGTTCTCTAAACGATATACAACATGAATCTCCAGGTTTAGGAAATGGAAGCTGCTGTTGTACTGTGAATCGAATTGCTATTACAATAATCAAGGCAGATCATTCTCTGTACGTAACTTAGATAACGCAACGGTAGATTACGGTACTGTATACAACGTGGTTTAGCATTCAGTGTTTGCTTCTGTTTTCTTTAATGGAGATATACCCTTCATCATAAAGAAATGAATGACGACTTAGGACCTAGAATTAGAGCGTAATGTTGACGAGTAACGATTAGTGCTAGATATATCAAGGACATTGTCTTGGGATATCATGAGAATCGATACTAGCAAGAAGGATGGCATATTTCACGTGTTCTCCATTTTTCACGTAGAACAATAACACTAATCCCCAGGTTTAGGGAAACTGAAGCTGCTATTGCACAGTAGGATTCGAATTATCGAAACAATTGTCGAGACAGATCATTCTCTAGCGTTTAACTTTTTCAATGCTTGATACCTTCTTCTGTCTTCTTTGCTCAGTATTCTTCAACAGAAAGAAATAAAATCAGAGCATAATGTTGAAGCAAATCGACCAGCAGATATTGTCAAAGACGTCATTGGATATTATGAGGATCTGGAATTTCAGCCAGAGGGTCCTAAAAGGGGAAATTTCAAGTCCGCCTAACTTCATTTCAGATTTTTTATAATTGAGTTTTTTCTGTAGAGGCATGCCCAACCTTCACACCATCTTCCCTCATGTTGCGTGTAGAACATGTCGCATACGCAAAAACACGCTTGTCAGATGAGGAGCTTGCTTTCTATTGAAACTCTCATTTATAACGTTCATTGAATATAAACAAGAATAAAGTGATTTATATAAACAAAAAAATGTCGTGTTGCATTTTAATACAAAGTCATCACGTAGCACCTTATATCATTTAAGGGCTTTACTGAGCTGACAGCACTGTTCCAACTATAGCATGACTTTCACTGCATGTCATCGCTGTGTTATTTTTTCATTGTTCACTCAGTATCTTGGATGAACTGCAGTTATGAGCGAATGACGTGCACTGCACTTCATGTGTAGTTGGGACCGTGTAACAGATTTGGCTTCGGGGCTCAAAAGGTTAATCGCTGCAACACTCACTTCACTTCACCTCCCGTTTTACATCCTTCTTGTCCCGTCAGTTGATGGCTCGTTTCCACTGGTCTCGATCTTGGGTAAGATGTTCGCTGATATTGAAGGCATCCAGGTCTTCTTGAACACAGCTGCGCCATGTCTTCTTTGGTCTTCTAGTTGGACATGGATTCCACTTTCCCAATGACTTTTTCTTTCACTCTCCTGACATGACCAAACCATCGAAACATTCTCTGTCAAATTCGGTTCTTCAGGTGTGTCAGTCCTCACATTCTCACAACCTCTCCTTAGTGACCCGGTATCGCCATTTTGTCCTCATCCTGTAGCGCAGCATCTTCTGATTGAGCACTTCAAGTCGGCTACTTTGTAGTTTCCATGCTTGTTGGCCATGTTTCCGCTCCCTATAGCAGTGCTGATGGCACACACGTTCAACACACGGTTAATCGCTGCAAGATGCAATTTAAGCTTTGATTATATTCATGGTAGAAGTGCAGATGCATAGTTGATTGCCATCGAAATTACTTGCTTTTTTGTAAAAATAATAGAATAAATAGTTATTGTTTACAAGAAATGTCTCGAGTTAATTAAATTTAGGGAAGGTGCCACGCATGTAAGATTCTCGAATCTCGCGCTACATGACTTACAGAAGTGAGATAAGGGCTGTGACGCCCGACGAATGATTAGATGCATTCATGGTCTCATGGTAGAAAAACTAGCGAAGACGTGGAGTGCTTGAACAACAAAAGATGTGCAGGTTACAACGGCACGGTCATGCAGTGCGGAAGACAGCAACATCAAATAGTGAAAGTTGGGAGTATGCTTTCAATTCCACTAGCGGTCACTAGTTCTGTCGTACAAGGATCTTGTCTGGGACCGACATTTTTTAAACTTCATCTTCTTGGAGTTGCAGATGGTGTTTCGCCAGATCAGTTGTCAGTGTATGCCGACGATTTAGTGTTGACTTACCAAGATCGAAATCATTCTTCTATTCAAAGCTGACCTTCAATGTGTCGCCGATAACATCGAAAAGCTGGGTCTGAATATTAATTGCATGAAGTCAAAATGCTTGCATATTCATCCAAACAACCCCCATCATGTTTATACTATCAACGACCGATGCATAACAACAGTGAATACAGTAGTTGATTTGGGGGTAATTATGCAAACTGATGGAAAATTTTCCAAACATATTGAAGGGGTCGTCAGCAGGGCAAGCAGAATGTCGAAATTACTTCTGCGTTGTTTGAGAACAAGAGATCCTACATTCTTAAAGCGGATGTTCTGCACATACTGTATGTCCGGCCAATAACTGAATTTGCTTCATGCATTTGGTCACCTTATCTACAGGAAGAAATAAATGCATTGGAGGCTGTCCAACGTAAATACATGCGCAGAATTCGAGGACTGAAGGAATTAGTCTATGAACGAATGAGGATATTGAGTCTTGGTCCATTGAAGGAAAGAAGAATCTATCTTGATATGTGTTATGTTCACAAGCTGATGATAAGAATGATAAAAAGTGAAGCGACTTATTTTGAGAGGACTGGAGATCTGCGGAGATCATGCAGACTCGGTCACTCAATGACATTGAGAAATCCATCGATCACAAAGTGCAAAGTGTAGGAGAATAGCTTTTCAGTCCGCAATGAGTTGCCTTGTGAGGACATCAACCAAACGACCCATTAACGTTTTAAACTCTCCCTTCACAATTGTTTGTTCCCCCAATTGATTCAATGATGTAACCACACATGACCGTTGTGTTGTCGTGGAAAAAATATAATTCTAGGCGAAGATAGAGAGAGAGAGAAACCGTGAAGAAATAGTGAAAGATGAAGTTGAATGCACCAACCCTAGGAAGTCGCCCATAAAAAGCTAAAATGATGTGAATACATATTTTAAAAATTATTTCTTATTAACTACTAACAAAAATTAATAAAATAAATGAATCCATCACTTATGTACAAAGGTGAGTGCATCTAAAATAAAAAAGTTTCAGCCTATTAACAGATGCTCCTTTGTAGAATGTTCTCTGTAGAGCGCATAAACCCCGACAGCACTTTCACTGTCACTTCTAAGCAGGAACGCCGGTAACGATGTTACAAGTGTTGCCGGGGCAACACCTGTCCAAAAACCAGGTGTTGCGTGCTTGCCGTCCGCATCAATTGCGGTAATTTTCCTTAGACTTTATTCATCGGATTGATTTGACCAAATCGCATTACCTATTTGCGTTATTTGTCAACATTTTGTATTTTTGCATTTATATGAATTAACAAAGAAGTCACGCTGCAGTGTGACTTTAAAGGTTGACAACGCGATACAGGTCTATCGTACGGTTCGTCCTAATTTACTGTTATTATAAAAACAAGTCATGAAGACTTACACATTACCGGTTATAGCCTACATAGTAGTGATGTTGGAGTTGCTAGCATGCCTGCTTTGTATACAGAACAGGATGAAGCCAGTGCAGGTGAGTCGTGCAGTGTCCACACGTATTTAAACTTGAGTTGAGAAGTTTTATAATGTAAATGATCACTTTAACAATGAAAACTGCTATAACTTGCAACAATTTGGCAATCAATTTCTAAAATCTGATATCATCTAGTTATTGAAATTGACTTTTATTCTTCCAACTTCTGTAATTGATACATTTTTAAGAAATCAATGCGACCTGACAAGGACATGTTAGGAAAAAATCTACGCCGTTCTCGTGATCTGAATTCTGTGCATTCTACAACTTCGCAAGCATTTTGGTTTCGAGGCGAATTAATAGGAATCATTGAAAACAAACAGCTTTGCAGCTGTTATCCGATCAAAAGCGTCAAAACTCGAAGTCAGTGAATGATATTTCGATGCTGACATAAGTAAATATAAATCCTAGTTTAATTAATGTTTCGCGAAAATCCCTACCTCTGATAAGACATATAGCCACAACCTTGTGCTATTAGATGAAACTAAAACAACTGGTCATACTGATGGTCAAATAACATCTCATATATAGCCAGTCAGATTGATTAGATGAAATTAACAATGCATTATTTCATATTATCAACTGCCATGTGCCACGCCTCCTGCTATTGGAAATAATGGTCAGGCTGAATTTAATTTTCCACGAAGTCCATGAATTTTTAGCTCCTAGCATATTCATTATATATATGGTACAAAGAAAATGTGTACTCTGATTAAAAAAGTCAGTATCAGTTCTACTGACTGCACGTCGAGAAATGCTTTAAAAACATTTTCCTACGACTGCAAATGCAGGCAAGTCAATCAGTTCACATCAAAACTACAAGTAAATGGATTGCAGTGCAAGTGCAATTTATATTTTGACGCCGGATTGGGGAGCTTGTTTTGAGATACCCTTGCAATGCAATTTTAATGTATTTGATAGATGATTTTAAGAAATAATAAGAGAACAACTGATTTGATGTAAATCAGTCCGTCTTCTTCTGTTTCTCTTGAATTTGAGTTGTTATTATTTTGAGAAATTAAGACCTTTACAATATGCTAGACAATGCAATTCCAAATTTATTTAGAAAATTCATCTGACACTAATTAAGAAGGTACCTATGAAAGTGTTGTTAGTTCAGCAGCACCATCGGTTGACTTTTGCAGTTCATATGCCGTGACTTCGTTTCGATGATTCAACGAATTGCCTCCAATGAGCACCGGTTCTTGAAAGGAAGCATGCATGTGAGTTAAAACTTCAATAATGCACAAAATGGTGCCATTGTCAGCGCTTTTACAGACGACTATTTATCATTCATATAGTTTCGAACATTTGACAATACGAAATTTTCTATAATTACAATAATGTGAAATGATTCAATGTTTGAACATTTTCCAATACATCTACCATGAAAAAAGGGTTTTTCGAAAACAAAATTGAGAATAAAGACAGAGAAATCCAAGTACTTGGATACTCATTATTCACGTTTCTTATAAATCTTCGATCACAAAGATCGCATGAAAACTACCTTAAAGGAAATTATAGTCTAGATTTTCAAAAAATGAGCACTCTTTCATTAAATCAAGAAACTCAAAAATAGAACCATATATTTCATTGCATCGTCATTCCGAGTAAAGTAGATTAATTAAACCTCATGCACCATATAATTATGCTGTTATTTCTATCTTAAGAGGAGATTCTATGTGACGGCAAAAGTAGCAAGATGATTTTTTGTTGATTTTTTCAACACTATGTATTGCAAATGAATCTTAAAATCTAGGCTTGTTTGTCAAAAATTCGAGGAATTTCAATCGATAGCTGGCTATGAATATGTCTGATCATCTCATATGCATGTAAGTTGTTGTCTTGACATGGTCTGTTGCATTTGCGAAGCAAAAAAGAAGGAAAATACCTGGAAGGTATATTCTGTCAAGTCATCACTAAAGATATTTTCATTAATCTACCTATAATGATGAATGTACTCATACATGTCCCTGCAGCATTGAGACGACTTATCACAACTGAGGACGTCTCAGCTCGTCACAAAAACACGCCTCAACTGGTGTGAAAATGTCCGTTAGCGAGTCGTCTAGAGACGTGACTTCTGAGACGAGTTAGGACGAGATATCAATATGCTATTATTAATGCATCCAAGCATAGCGCCCTTCCAAATTCTCTGGAGCGATTTTCTCGAAATCCTCCAGTCGAAATAATAGTCCTAATTTTCTCCGAATTCCTATAGTCGAGAGAATGATGGACTCGAACTATCTGACGCACAGACACATCAAATCCTATTTAGCTACAGCCGATTATCACTTAGTTATATGCGCGCAGCGTCTGAATATGTTAGTGATCCAGATTTTGATCAAATTTTGATATTCCAAAAATATACGATTCAGTCTTCTTAGGAGACCATTTATTTTTGATGCGACGAGTGTGACCAGTTGAGACGTGATTTTGCTGGGGATGTTAATGTCAATCAGAATCTTCAGATAACACGCTTAAATATTTTTCATCAAATACGGTGAAAATATCGATTACGTTAGTGTTATCATTTAAGAATCATTCAACAGGTTATAAGGATTCATTAATTAATGAAAAGTTATTGATTGAGTTATAAGGCCTCTCAGACATGATATAGAAGAAAGCTAACACAAATTTGCTCAGTTCCTCATTGAGTATGCGGAAGTGCATCATTAGAAGTCCGGCTCACTCCTACGAGTTCACTTGGAAAAGCCTTATCCGAAATTTTTTTAATTATTGCAGTGGTGTATGGGGACTTTGGGCATGTGTATCGACAGTACCAACTTCACTTCCTCCAACATCTATTGAGAATGAAACAAGGAATGTCAAGATTATAAACTAAAAATTTGTGATGTCACAAAGGTCATCGTTCAAAGTCATGATGATTTCGAAGAAATGCTTAATAAAAAAATCTTGACTAATTAAAAATGCGACCAAAGGTGATGTTTCCCGATATCAAAGTGTGAACTATGAGTTGGGTTAATCATCTGGGCAATTCCATATAGTAACGGACGCTCGTTTGCAAGACTTTATAAGCTCTGTTAGGCAGTTTAAAATATCATAGATCTTCTGGATTTCATAAATATGTGTGTTTATACTAGTTATTTATCTCATAGAAAAATTAGACCGAAATTCTTACTACAGCCAATTTGAGAGCCCAAAAAGTAGGCGTAGCGGACGCTTGCGTAGAAATTCTAATTTTGACTTTTAAATTTTTTATCTGCAAAACTGGGCAAATTGACCAGGAGTTTCACTTTCAAGTGATATTTTCCTAAAACTAGAGACATGAAATTTACAGAAAATGATATTCGTGAAACATAGAATGGTTCCGGTTTCATTTTACAATAGCATTTTCAACGTTACGGACGCTCAATCTGTCCACTTCCTAATTTATACTTGCAAAACAATCTTATGCTCATTTCTTCCGAAGATTGTTAATACGTTAATGGCGCATCTATGTTTTAATCAATTTCCCTTTGTAGATTTGCGCCATGAAGGCCGCGTAAAGGATACCATTAATTATTTTCTTTATTTTTCCATAATTTCCCCCATATTTCTAACACTATCTATTATGGATTGACACTATTTATTCTTCCAATTAAGAATTCAAACATCCTTGTACATGCTGTATATTTTAAGTATTGAGAAGCAATTTAGATGAGTACAAAATAATAGCGCATGTCTCTATATAGGTCATATGTACACAGCTCATAGTGCTTTAATTTATCATGTGGCATAGTCTGAGGCGCATGTTCTTCGGCTGATGTAGATTGAATATGAAATCAAGAAAAGACATGTCGAAGGCTGAGAGAGCTAGCTTTGAGAGGACGATCTCAATATCGGCTTGCTGCAATTTGAACACTGCATGGGCTAACTTTCACCATGCTGCGATTTAGAATTCGCTTGATTCAGAATTTAGAATAGAGGACGATCTTAATATCGTCTTGCTGCAATTTGAACACGGCATGGGTTAACTTTCACCGTGCTGCGATTTAGAATTTGCTCTTACATAGAGCAGATCGCTCGATGAATGACCCGGAACTTGTCATGAAATGATTGTCTGAATGATGAAAATTTTCTACTTTTTTTGTGCAATTTCCTCTGTTATTCTACTTCACCGTGTTCAATATACATTACTTGCAGCATTCATGGACCTGTTTGTCCCAGAATTTTGGTAAAATATTGTTCTTGAAGATTTTTGAGGTTCTTTTCACCCTCTTGACGGTTTCATTGACCGATTGTGGCATTTGACAGACGTCTGATACTTGGTCATTAACCATCTATACGCTCTCATTATTTTTCCTTTTTGATTGACATATTCGTTGACACTTCTTATTTTCTTAGAGATGTTGTAGAAATTCACTTCCTCCCGATTATATCATTTCTCTTGCTAGCCTATACTCTATCCTATTTTCAATAAGCCTACTCCACACTGCATCGCTTAGAACCTCGTTATCACAGTTTTTGCCTTAAATGATTTTAGAGATAAGAAAAACAAACTAAATTTAGTCAGTCAGCTTCCTATGGGAGCAATGTCTGTGGATAAAATTAAGTTTCTAAGATTTTTCATTAAAGTGAGCGTCCGCTACGTAGCGGACGCTCGGAATTTCAATCCAATGTGAAAATCCATGAAATCAATTATTCGGAGAATTAATTGCATTACTGGATTACACTGCTAAAACTCGCTAATACACAAGGTATCAACTTTCAATGTACTTTTGCAAACTCTACAGATAAACTGGAAGCATTTTGAGCGTAACGGACGCTCGCGACTTAGCCACTACTGACGACATTCTTTTGAAATCCATGATAGATGAGCAAGTGCAAAAGATTTTAAGATATAAATTCAATGTCCATATTTCAAACGTGAATAGAAATATGTTATTTTTTTCGCAATTGCTGACCAAGTTTTACTAAAATGCCAGAATTTGCTCTCATTTCGAATAGAGCGTTTGTAGATTCATATCGTTATCAATTTCTAGTGATTTTGGGTTTCATTCAACATAATTGATGAACAAAATCATTGAAATCTCAATTGAAATTTTCAACGTCGAGGTTGATGCTTGCGTGGAATTGCCCATCTGCAGGAAGAGCCTAATTATGGTTCAATCAAAATGATAGTCTAAGCCTAGAAGTTTATCGCAACCGTCACAGCTTCTACACAATACAAACTGTATGAAACAACGTTCGACTTTGAATCATCAAATTTAAAGTAGCAACGTGAAGATGATCCCAGAATACTTTTTGCTGAATGACATCTTAAAGCAATTGTGCAGCCTGTGTTATTTGATCTTCTGCGAATTCATCAGGAAATTTCACGTACAAAATCAGGATATCGCCGTTCCGAACAAGTGAGCACCTATTCAAAAACCGCTTCCTTCATTGCCACATACTTTCAGTTTGGATGTGCTTCTCCTAATATTTTGGTAGTTTGTCCATGATATTTGTTCCGTTGGGAAAATTGCATCTATTCGTGACTGTAAGACTTAACGTGTATATATACTGTAGGTAGTGATGAAAATTTTCCGGAAAATTTTAAATCAAAATTTTCCATGGAAAATTTTGGAAAATATTGGAAAAAATCGGAAAATTTTGGAAAATTTTGAAAGTTTTGATTTTTGTGATAGGCCCTGCTTTGACCACTTCCACAGCCGAGGCAGCTAAAAACTGGTCTATAAAACTATAAAACTAGTGATTCTGATCATTATTTTGAATAAAAACGATTTGAAAAATGAAGAAATTTGAATTTTTGTGATACAATTTTTGCGTTTTCTATCACAGTCGATGCATAGACACATCAAAAGAATTGTTGTAAAACTCTTGATTTCATCATATCATTTCGATTAAAACAATCGCACTCTTTGCAATCGTAGCAATACGAATCCCGTCCGTGGATTTTGAACATTCCTTTGCCACCAGTGGCTTGTGGCAATTTGTTGCCATTTTTAATATTATAATTTATAACACAGATCTTTTGGGACAACGTGAATTTTTTCCTTTACAATAGGGGTATAATTTCATGCATTGTGAAAGATATGGAGCAGAAATAATGCACTTTATTTGGGAGTTTATTTATGGCTTGAAAGTTAAGCTTTATTATGCAGCCTTGATTGCAATGATACAAATTCTCCATGTTTTGATGAACATGTGAAGCACAAGCACACAGTCCAACACAGCATTATACATGAGCGACCATATATTGGAAGATATATAAAGACTGTGGACTCGTGAGATATTTGGAAACTAAAGATATCTGTGATGAGTAGAAAATATCTATATGATAGCTTCTAACTTCTGTCGTATTGTCCGATATCTTCGTGGAGGACAAGCTACACATTCCATTTCTAGCTGGTTCAGATAGTTCCCAATCGATTTCAGATCTACTTAAATGAATTTCAGACTTTTCCAGATGAATTGGAGATTCTCCAGTTGAATCTAAGATCCTTTCAAAGTTGAGTTTCTGACAGATATCTGAAATTCAATTAGAGAAATCTGAAATCCATTTAATGTCTGATATTCAGTTAAAAAGATCTGAAATAGACATGGAGGGTGCAGTTGGTCCCAAAAGTTAACATGCAGGGATGATAGAGAAGTTTTCGGTCTTTGAATATTACATAGTCTTTTCAAACGACTGCAACAAGTCTCCAAAACAAAGGAAAAAACGTCAATCACCGGAAAAAAAAATTCAAAATTTTCCATTGGAAAATTTTCCGGAAAATTTTGAAAAAATTGGAAAATTTTCCATTTGCATCACTAACTGTAGGTACGTGCAAAAATAAATAATGATGGTTAATCGATGCTAAAAATTGAAATAAATGAATTCAAATCTAACTCCGATAGCATCAATAACGATGATGCGGTTTTCAGCTACAATTGATTTAGTATGGCCAGTACTAGTCACCAATGATCTTATATGCACTTGTTATGTTAACATCGACGGGTCAAGGTCCGAGCCAACTTCGGCAGGTCAAGGGTGGTGATTTTACCTACCTGTGCGAAATGACAAAAAATATCATTCCGTTACGAATTTCTTTTCCATTAGTGTTTCTATGTTAAATCTGATGTATTCCGTGTTAAATAAAAACAAAATCATTAACGCATCAGTGTTCATTCTTTTGATTTAACGTAGAATATGAAAACACAAAACTCTGCATTTCAAATCTTTTGCCTTAGAAAAATACACTAGACACAACTATCACACAAAATTCCGGCCGTGTGAGACTTACAGCAAGCAATTTTTATGACGCGAAGACATCATGAACAAATAATGAAGCCGGCAGACAGACGTTCCTCGCCGTCACTTAGTGATTTTGATCTACATGCTCATTGACTCGCTGACAATTGCGTGTCAGACTGCATGCTCGATTCATGCATATTACCAACAGCTAAGTTGAATGCCTAAAATGAAGATCACATGCTTGGTGACATTTATACTGTCTCAGGCAAAATGCCACACATCGTGATTTTAGTACTCCAAATGTCATTTTTGTTTTTCGTTCGTGGAGCACTTAGCTTGCGTTCGATCAGCTTCAGGTTGATTTAGTTCGTCTTACGTACTTTATGAACAAGCAATGTCATGTTTCTCATTTTTGTCGATATGAGCGCCAACATGACTTGAAAAAATGAGATCAAATTTAGTATTGATTGTTTAGCGCATGATTGCTGAATACTCATCATTTTCATACATCATTATCTGTACAATGAGTGGCAGTCCGCATCACAGATCTGCTTAAAATAAGCTGACGGCAACTAAGTCAAAGCAGTGTTTGATTGTATGACGATCAGCTTAAAACTGCGAAACTACGAAGTGATGGCTGCGACATATTGCACGGAATAAAAGAAATATCAAAATCAAATCTTTGGCCGATTATAGGTCTACAGCAGCAAAGGTCTCTTATTTCAGAATTGTTTCGTAAATACACACCATCACTATGCTGTTTAGAAAATGAAAGAAATTTAGAAAATTATGTTTTATAATATACCTTGTAATTCTAGCGAAGACTGAGCAGCCAAAAATTTGGTTTTACGTCATTCAAAGCATACATGTGTGCATGCATGATTTTAGAATTCTTCAGCAAATATATTTGCTTTAATTTTTATTCACAATGACTTTTATTTAATGTGCTGATATCATCCTATGCGCTCTAGGCCTTTTCATGATCTAATCTATGATTAAGAGAAGTTCCCTGTGCAATCAGCAGTTTTACATGGAAACAGCATCTTACCATCCAAAAATTCAAGACTGACCTTTCTACAGAGTTGATAAAACGGACCATCTTAATTGTGTCAAACTTCAATCGATTCTCCTGCCTTTCAATCACATTTTACATTCATAATGAGTCATCGTGAATTCGTATCCGTCATTGTTTAAGGTGGACACAGGTCAAAATGTGAAAATCTCCACTTTCAGAAATCTCACATTTTCAATGTGAAAACATGTAAGCAAACAACGAATCAAACACAAGGTGAAAGGGCTTTCTCTGAACATTCTTTTGATGTATTGTTCGCCGAAATCGGTTTACTCTTAGAGAAGTTATGATGTCCCAAAGTCATTGCATAATTTTCTGTTCTCTGCTGATTGTTGAAAGTTGTTTATATCTTCTGGCGCTAACAAGGTCATTCATTTTCAGGCTCTCAATATCTTTGGTGTGTAGACATCAGCATAGCATATCAAAGTGTTGACCCAGATAAGTTGTAAACAAAATTTCCATTCGGTTTTGAATTATGTCATCACTGATTTGAAGCTTGAGAAAGTGTTTTTGAATGCAAAGTCTCTGCTGTTTTGTCAGAAGGACAGTCCGAACG
>CAJQUW010009798.1:0-45118 GCA_907163375.1 Prostheceraeus crozeri | reverse complement strand
TCAAACTCAGTATCTTGAACATGAGTATTGGGGACGGACGTGTCATATAACTTTGAGTTCACTTCTCAGTAACATTCAAGCTCATGTGATGACAAGAACACCATCGCCGTCCCAGACTTCACACATAAATTTACCTTGTAATTAAGTCATCAACACACAACGGATACGGTCAACTCTACACTTAGACTGGTAGATTTTATTGAAGGAGATGCAATGAAGACCGTAAACAGAAGATTTGAAGTCGATCAAGAATGAAACTTCTCTTCTCTCCATGTAGATCGACTACTTCATTGTAATAGGATGCCCCCTCCCTAATTGCATTTCCATGGAGAAATTAATTAAGTTCGGGTCCAGTTCTGACTGATTCGTGTTCTCCGAACATGGTAGGGGTCTGATTCAAGTTCAGCAATTAGTCCATCTCGTTCACTTGACGTTCATCTCTCCCAATCCGTTCATTTCAAAAGTAATTTACTTTCACTACGGACAAGTTATCTATCTACACAATTGAGTCATCAGCTCATTTCAGTCGAAGGTATTACAAACTACCCTCTGTCCTATAAGTCTGCGTGCATATATTTCAAATCATTCTCTCGACGTTTAGGTTGCAGTTTTAGCGACCTCAGATAGCTATTGCGTAGCTGCTATAAATAGATTGACACGGGATGTCGTGATTGGCTGCAGGTATTGACGTGTTTGGTTAAACTAATAAATGTACAACACACATTCGATGAAAAACACACGCATGAAAATGAAGGCCAAAATCAACCGACTTTGTGAGCTTTCGGAATCTGATAGACTTGATTTTTTACTTAGGCATCAGCGAATATAAGACAATGTAGGTGATGAGTCCTTGGAAGACTTGTGTCAAGGATATAAGATAAGCCGAAATTACCCATCGTCGCTGCGTCGAATGATACCAAGAACGGCGGCATGTTCGACTATTCCCAAAGAAAATAAAGCGCTCCGGAGCTCTAGCCTAGGCCTAATAAAGTTCAGTATCAAGCATTGCATTTTGAAATTGAGCAGCTTATTAGAACGGACCGACGACGCAACAGCACTTGTCGAAGATTAAATAGACAACTTAATTGCTCTCATGATGTAGCGAATGGAATTCGCAAGGCACTGAAAATTTGCAGAAAAGTCGCACGGCCTCCATTATCTCAACAGAAATATTGAACGACACGGGCTGAGTTCGCGAGGAAATTATTCCCGCGTGTTTCAAGATTAACTGCCTTTTCTCGACGAAAAGTCGGTGGTACTGTTTTCGTAGGAAAAAGCATATTTACCGCCGTAGTAGTTCTCCTCCAGTTTCTTTTGAGCATCCACCATCACATGTCCCGAAAATGATGTTTCGTCGGCCGTTGTTAGTCCTGCAGCCCCTGAATGCTAAGGTTAGGGCCTATGGCCAGTTGCTGAAAGAAGAACATATCAACGCAATAGTCGTATCACCGTCGAGGAGATCCCTACTGGAAGGATGTTTCTCATGATGGTCCTTTCTTCTGTCGACTTTTAGATGAAGAAATCCTACCTGCATGTGAACGATTGGGTATTACCACCATTCAATATGACAATGCCACTCCTCATGTGGAAAATGATGAGGCTTCCATTGAGGCAGTGATAGCTGATCATCCTACTATTCAAATTCTCCGACAGCCACCACAAAGTCCCGATGTAAATCCACTGGATCAAGGACTTTTTCGCTTAATCGCAGATCGCGTTGAGATCTGCGACCCTATTAATCGGGAGACTTTATTTAATGCAGTGATGGAAGTTTGGGATCATGTGCGTCGAAGAGATGTTATGAAATTTATTATTGAACAAAAGGAAATTCGGAGACAAATTTCGTTACGATTGGGTGGAAATAGATTTGTTTAGACTTGTATACAGTTATTGTATCTTGTTCATATGATTTATTGATAAATAGCATCTGTAATTATAAAAATGTTTTACTAATTTTGTCTGAATTATTTTGTGCAACGCAGAAAATCCCTGAAATGTGTTTAAAATTGATATTTCAAAAGCATGAAATTATATTAGATCGATTAATTTTGTTAATAATTTACGAAAACATATTGAGAGTTGAAATAGCATCCGAAATATACGGGTATATCAGCGCAATTATCATTTGTAGGTTATTAATTCCTATGCACGCAGACTTTTAGGACAGAGGGTAGAATGTCACTGCAATGTTTTGCAGAATTCACCGGTTAGAAGCTTAGATGGTTAAACAGAACCGATACTTCCCTATTTGACATAATGACAATGGAATGAAAGTATACTTGTGTAAATCTATTTTTAGGATATGGAACAGCACTGCAATTTGCAAATATCAATCCTAAAGCAGGCCTGCAGTTATTTGTCATAAAATTCAGTTAGATTGTCGCTGCTTTAGTCATAAGAATTAGGGCCCGCCCATACGTCCGGGTGTTCCTAGTTTATCAGAAATGTCATCATCTAAGATTTCCAAGAATTCTATATTGTGCATCATGCGTGTCATCATCAGCGTCAGGCGTCCGACATTATGGACAAAAATGGCTTCGGTTGAAGCATTCTAACTGGTAATTTCGGTCAATCATGTGTGACCGTTTATAGGTAGAAATGAACGGGAACATTCAACTCTCGCTCATCTCCGAAATGTGCGAACGCCGTTCAGTCACACTCTGGTCGTGACACATCTCCAAGTCTCACCTGATAGACTCTGCACACATTCTCCGTTTGAGTTGTCTCGATGAGTGCGAGGTAGCGGTCAGCGCTGTCCAGTGCCAGGCAATGTAGTCGCCGCTTCAGATCAATGGTTGCGATAAGACCGTAGTCGAGAGAATCCAGCGTCCTGAAGATGCCGCGCATTGAACGGTCCACATCCAAACTGTTGAATTCATCCTTCCAATAGAAGGCTCCCGCGTACATCACGTGACCGGTAGAATTGAATCGCGTTTCCAGACCTTCCAAAGCAGAAATATTTTTCGCCAATCCGAACGTGCGCAAATCCCAGACTGCACTGCCGATCAATACCTCCAACCGATTCGGATGAAAGACACCGCTGAATTCATTCTGTAACTTGTCGAATTTATGAATGGCCTGAAGGAGAGAGAGAGAGGAGTGTGAGAGGGAGAAATACAAGAGAAAGTGGCATTGCTACCTTAGAAGTTCGTAGATCCCAGAGCACTCCATCATTGAGGACCAGCTGATCACAGTAAGAGAAAGTGGCGCGGTTTCGCTGATAATTATTGCACTTTTGAGCATCGAAGAGCGTACGAACAATCTCGGCAGAATGTACGTCCATTACAGTAGCTGTGGTGTCTCGCGTCACCACAATGGAGGAGGAGGAGGTTTTGCTGAATTCTGCGTATCCTTCTTCCTCAATTTTGATTCTATGGGAAGGGAGAGTGTTGATGGTGATATTGGGATGACTTTCATGGCTGCCTATTGCATTTACTAAGACTTCATGGCCTATTATTGAACTTCTTACAACGTCAGGTTGACGCGAATTACAACACATGGCTTCAATTTGGCACTTACTGTCAACTATTGCCATTAATCAGTTACAAATACTCATTGAAGTGTTACACGCTATGAAAAGCAGACTGTTGACTGCAAAATGCATGTACTCATAACTGTTTGTATTGGGCCTACCTGAAATACACACACTTCTTGTATTCATAAAATTACTAAATGATATGAACAAATTGTTTGACCTTGGTGTATGTACTCCCCATAATGCTCATTATTTTGTTCGGTTGTGTATTTTGCAAAATATGCAATAAGGCATTAATCAAATACTGAACTTTACGAAATACAATCAAGAGAATCCTTCTCTGACTCGATATGCTGTAGATTTTCTTGCATTTATCCATGCATGTTTCATCACCAGGTTTACTATTTTCATGAGGCATATATTCTTGCTGGAATTGATGTGATTAGAACTGCAGGATTGATGCAGAATTTGTGTTCCGTGAAGATGACTACATTACCTGAACAACTAGTCATTTAAATGAATGTCACATAACATTTTGAGCCCAGAAGCTGCACTGCTCCAGCTACCCATGACGAGCACTGGACGTCAAAACTGCAGCTCCCCAGATGCTGAATGACTTGGAAGGCAGAACACGTCATGGGCAGACGCGGCAGTTGTTGTTTTGGACCGTTCGGTGTGAAGACACACTGACGTCAGTCGCTAGAGACGACCGATTGCCCTCAAATAGTTCAGCAACTGAGTGGAGGAAATTTGGTTGGGGTCCGGGTGGATGGTATGGAAACTGGCATAACACTGCACAGCCCATCTTGAGCACTTGATAAGGTTGTGCTCCAGGCTTTCTCCCTCTTCGCCACATTCATCGCAGATTGCCTCCTCTGCTAAGCCGATACGATGGCGATACTTCTTGAGAAGAAGAGAATGTTCCGTCCTGTATCTTGCAAGTTCGGTGCGTTCTGATCTACTCAAGCTGACTACTTCTTGATGGTTGTACTTCCAATGGCTGTTATTCTTCTTACATTCGTTGGCAAGGCTTCCTCGTATTTTTGATTTCATTGTGTCGATATCGACAGGAACGTCTTTCTGGTCTAAATTAGTGGCATCTTTTGCAGTCATGTCTGCGATCTCATTCCAATGTACACCAACATGACTGAGGACCCATTGAATGAGAATGTTCTTATTTGTTGTTATTCTCCAGGCTATTCAAAGCTTGGTCTTCGCTTGATGTTCTGACGTCCAGGTGACCACTTCGTATCTTTTCAATCACACCTTTATTATCAAGACATAGCAACGTTTCTATATTTGTCCCATCACTGGTCTTCCATGGCTTTCTCAAGGTCGATCCTCAATGCAACCAAATCAGCATTGTAGCCTTCTACACCATCTACCGGCAGGTGAAAAATCAAGAACGAGGAGGCAGCGGTGCAGTAATCATATGGAATGAAGGGGACTACTCGACAGTCCTTGCACCTGCCGGTAGACGCAGCAGTGATGTCAGCTGCTTTTCGAAAACTTGCCCATGCCGTCATGACGTGCATCGAACGTCATCGGTTCTCAACAGGTTAATGTAATTTTCTCTTGGCAAGAATTTTCATTATGTCAAGTTACCAGTAATCGCTTATAACTTGACGAAATCAAAGATTTCACTATGAAGAATTTTACACTTTCAATAAGTGTTCATTTTTTGATTGCAGAAAATTCAAATTCGAACTCGTTTCAAGCCAATACATCTCATCACAGTTGAAGCTACAGCTTGTACAAGACAAAGTCTGCCACTTACTTTGGAATGAGTTGATTATGTTCATTCATCTCCTTGGGCAATGCCCACAGGCAGATGGAAGGTCCGGACCACATTGTGCATGCAATGAGGAACTCGGAGTCCGGGGAGAGACACATGTGGTTGATGGAACAGTTCACCACTGATGTCCAAGAGAACATCTCCTCTGTTGCCAGATTGATCACTTTGATATCATTTGGTCCATCAATCTGTCCCACACCAACGTATAAGAGGTTGTCATTCTGATTCTGCAACGGAATTAAGACACGGATGCACTAACAGCAGGGCAGGACAGCAATCATACGCTCAGGATTATCTACTTTATCTCCTGACAGATGGAGATCTCAACAGTAGAAATCAAACACTGTGGCATGCTTTGAATGTAACTGGAAAGAGCCAATATTGAATGATGGTGGTTCAACTTTCTTTTTTCTATTTTTTACAATTAATTTCTGTTAACATCTGCCAACTGTCTAGATTATTAGATATGTAACGAATGTTAACAGAAATTAATTGCAAACAATAAAATAACAGAAAATTGAAAAACCACCAGTTTTCAAGACTGGCTCTTTCCAGTTGTGTTCCAAACATGACAAATGGCCAGAACTATAAATTCGGAACTATGGCATTATTCGGCCTTCAGCTTAAAACAGATTTTGGACAACTCAAAGTCAACAACAGCAGCAGGCACATATAAAATATGATCTTGAATGTTCATTGCATTCAAACTGTTTCCGTGATTTATGGGAAACAAGGATGACCTAACACTGATGAGGACATTGTTTCTAAATACGTGTTCAGTGATGATGGAACATTTCAAGCAAGATGAAGGCCAGCGGCACCCAATGATTCTAAACTGTAACACATTTGTTATTGCTCTGGAATGCTGCGTCTCATTTCGCTAGGTGATGTGAAGAAGGACAGTTCTTCACATGATGGAGAGGATTGCCTCTGCTGATGACAGCATGTGCCTTGAAGGAGACGGATAGATGGTTTCAAACAACCCTTCCTTATCTGCGTCATTGAATGCACACCACTGACTTAGACTATTCCAGGCCTCCCACGTTACTTTTTCAAATTTCAGGACAATTTCAAGACATTTTTCGCAGCAGCCTCCACCATCCCTTAGCAGCTGCTCCTTTACCACCCTTTTATTATAAACAATCATTAACAAATGGTTAGCAATCGAAATTTAATAAAATTCTTTTTAACGATATAAAGTTCATGTTTTTCAGCACTATAACAAAGCTTTAATTCATTTGGAAGAACACGGCGCGTCTTCACGCTCGTTTTCTATGTTGAATATTCTCCTTTTGAGTTGTTCTTTGGTTTCACGAATATTTTGTAATTGCACACATAACTTGTGCAACTCAAGCGCTCGTCAGATTAGATGACTTCAATGCAGAGTCAAGTTTAGATGTTGATTCGGCTATCAATTGTTTTGTACAAGCCATTTCACTTTCGTGACGAGATTCAAATCATTCTTGTTCCTTTTTGATTTTCTCTATATCTCTTTCGTTTTAAGTCATCTTCTTTTGATTCTTCATCTTCAAAGCGAATTCTCTCTTTTTATCCTCGAGATGACGAACATACTCTGAGCGTGCTCTGGTAATTGATTGTATCATTTTCTTTGTGATAGGTACAGAAGTCAGGGAACCAAATAAGCGAATAACATCCTTGACAATCCTTTTTGATACTACAGACTCCTCACTCAGCGACATCCTATCGTTTCACAACAAGTTGTTGACCATATTGCGTTGCCATGCGAAAGAGTTACCGCATCGCAGGCCATTCTATCCAGCTAAGTAGTATCCTAAAATTCGTTTTCCGTGATCAACTTTTCAATTTACTCGTAGCTGTATCTTCGTTGATTTATGCCAAGCGACGAATTCCGATT
This sequence comes from Prostheceraeus crozeri, assembly GCA_907163375.1. Lineage (NCBI taxonomy): Eukaryota > Metazoa > Platyhelminthes > Polycladida > Euryleptidae > Prostheceraeus > Prostheceraeus crozeri. Next base: position 37,972 of record CAJQUW010009798.1, on the reverse strand, counting down.
TCCATTTAGCCTAATATCACTGTATGTTATTAACATCATTAGTTTTTTGTCAATGATTTTTTTTATCTCAGAATTTGGTTAAACATCAAATTTCGTCAAGACAGCTCAAACCACCAAGTTCTATACCTACTGGGTCCTACTTAAAAGGACATAAAACAAAACTGAAGTTTGTCAGAGATTCTTGCTATAATAGGAACCATTTCAGATCAACTTGATCGTTTGAATTCATGGTCCTTTAACAGATCGGCAAGGCAGGGGCGCTCAACTCCCTGCATTCCTAAAATGAATGTGCCTAGCAACATTTTATTTGGTTCTGTGTACCGGTGAATTCATTTCAAATCTGATGACTAACTAACAACCGTTCTAAGCACAACTTCGGACATTTTTCGCAAAAAATGATATTTTCAGTTGAAGTGTAAGAAAAAATTGTGAAAATCGTCATATTTCAGGACAAAACAGGACAGTTTCAGGAATTTCAGGACGAGTGGCAGGCCTGCTATTCCTATGAATGCAGTTTTGAGGCTACGAAACCATTCCATCAACTTCATCCACAAACCCATCATTCAGGAGCATTTTACACTCACCGAGAAGCAGCAGGCTGTACAATGTTCACCATCAGAATCACGAACCACATAATGCGGTTTGAATCTGCTGAAGATGTAGCGTCGATGTTCCTTCATGTAGTCCATATGGGAAAGAAGAGGATTGGATTGACGCTGCATCAACCGCGTTGTCATGTTTGAGGAGACCGGAGATTTGTTGCGCCGGTCTGGACATCGATGTGGCCTGAAAACAGAGACATCAGATGGATGTGTGAACTTTCAATAGAATCACCAAGTCAAAAAGGATTCTTTTCATGCTATTGGAACGCAGAGTTAAGTAATAACATATTACGTGTCTAATTACGACCAAGGAGATCTGGATAATACAGGGTGGCGCAGGTAAACCGCCAGATTTTAAACTTTTATTACTCCTCAAATATTCATCCGATCGTCATGAAATTTCGACTCATACTAGTTTGGAGTATAGGATTTATGATGATTATACCTGTTGTACTGAGAATTGTCAGAAAATTCTGATTCTATTGATCGAATGACATGTACTCATTTTGTTGACATCGAAAATCTAGATCAAGTTAATTAACTTAATATGAATCGTATTCTGCACAACGAATTGTGCGCAGTCTTGAAGTGAATATTGTTCAGTTACTTCCATGTCATATAAAATACCATTCGACGATTAAATCACTATCTGAAAAGAATCGAACATAGAAGAATGGATGATTATTCGGTTGCAGAACGAGCAAAATGCGCTTCTTTTGATTTCTTCTTGTGGGGTTTTGTCAAGTCCAAGGTTTACCATACACGGCCAACATCCATGCAGGACCTGAAGGACCGCATCATACAAGCATTTCAAGAAGTGACAACTGAGATGTGTCGAGAAGCTGCTCTGGCCTGCCAAAAGCGACTCGAATCCGTCCTCGAGAATGGAGGAGGACAAGTAGAAGTTCGATAACTACTAACACTTTTTTCTTATGTTTTTCATTTAATAAATGTTTTCTATGACATTTACCTTAATTCGTTTTGGTCATTATTGATAAAGACGTGGGGGAAATAAAGGGAAAAGTTTATCATTAAATTTTACTTGCTAAGATACATTGTTGGTATGTCAATTTTACTACATGTCATTCGGTCAATAGAATCAGAATTTTCTGACAATTCTCAGTACAACAGGTATAATCATCATAAATCCTATACTCCAAACTAGTATGAGTCGAAATTTCATGACGATCGGATGAATATTTGAGGAGTAATAAAAGTTTAAAATCTGGCGGTTTACGTGCGCCACCCTGTATATTAACGTACCGGAGTGGAAACTCATTTTTGACTTTACCACATAGGGCTGACAAAGCATAACTGTGTGAAATGACTCAGAATGTCCTAATGAAGCTTTTATTACCCAATAGCTGTTCAACCCTACTCGCAATGTTATACTTTGTTCTAATTAGCACAAGTACAATTATTTTAGCTAATTATAGATAATGAACAAAAATACCCGTTTGATCCATTAATACATATATGTTGTGGACACTGATCAAAATTATATCTACGTCTTAGACGTTAATTTTGACAATTTTCTTAAGGAGTTTTGAGAGATGGTGTCACTGTTGACGAGTTTTTTCAGATTCTTCGCGAAGCAGTTGAATATATAGGCGAATTATAATGGCATTCAATAAAATGTGGCCCGAAGAGCAATTTTTATTGAAAGTGACTTTCAGGCCAAGTAAAGAGGGAAATTGCTTCAAGACGTTGGCTAGGAATACTGCTCTTGCATTCTGCAAGCACATCAATTCTCTTCTCTTATCTTCTGAATCGAATTGTCTATAAAGTAAGAAAGAGATCAATGACACAGTGTAACAAAAGTCGGATGGTGACGACAATCCTCCACGATTCACATCATTGAAAATCAATTTGGTACTTATGGGTTATCTCCCCCCCCACGTTTTCAAATGTGTCTAAAATCTGCAAAAATGAATCAATCGACACAAAACTTTAAGCACACGTAAGTTCGTATCTAGATCTCCTTGATTGCGACAATGTATCAGCAGTTCTCAAGGGGGGTTTTGCTTATTATAATTTCTTGAATTGTCTATGCACATTACACACTGTGTATCTTCAAAGTACGAGCTGTCAAAAAATTGAGCTTGTTCTTGCAAAACAGCACCAATCTCAGGGATCGCATTGACATTCCTGTTATGCATATTTTCTTGCATGATTGTTTGTACAAACTTCGTAGAGTCAAAGAAGTATAGTAGAATTTCCCTACTCGAGGCTTGTTCTCATTCTGCAATTACCTGTAAGCCTTTATGAAAATAACTTATGTCAAGTAAGATCATTGATTCCAAGTATAAGAATGTAATACGTGTATTTCAAGGATGATTCTAAATTGGCATTTTAACACCGAGTAATTAATGCAAAAATTCAAGAAATGGCCATGCATAGGCCTTATGCTGAGATCAATTTCATGGGGAGGGGGGATTCGGGCGCTGAAGGTTTTACGATATAAAAAGGGGCTGCTCACAAAGAAAAGGTTGAGAAGGACTTGTCTTTATCATTGATACCTGCATGCATTTTATATGCCCAGTAATTCCGTTACAGCTCACCCACGCTCATTGACTTGCGTTTGCATACAGCAATTCAGATACTTTAAGACGGCCATTGAATTTGCATGCAGGTGACCATGAAAAAACATCCACGCATGTAGTTACGTGATTTAGATATTTACACCCCTTATAAACGATAATTCACCACAGCTAAATGTCAATAACGTGTTAATTTTCATTTATTCATGTTTTGTGCATACAAATTTATTACTTTTTCATAGAGTAACCCCTAGCTTCGTTCATGGCTCATAGCTGTGCTAGGGGTGAAGATTTGTAAAATCAACGTTTTGAAGATCGTAATTTCCAAGGATAAATCGTGATTTCGGTTATACATGTGCAGGTGATGATACAGTAGTAAAGCGAATGGTTCATAGGCAACATTCATCCTTCGTAGACCTATAAACTATAGTGCAGAACCATGTCGAAGTTCAATGAAAAAAGAAGAGATTTCATCCTATGGAGGTCAGCGTATGACTAGTTGACCAGTCCCCTGCTGGCAAAAAGCTAACAGAATTAGTAGTTACGAAAAGAGTAAAAACCAATAAAACAATAGCCAGTCGTCAGCAGGCACTTTCATTTCGGTCCCTCTAATTTCTCCGTTTCAAACCCAGGCGGGCGGGGATTGGTTTGAAGATGTCTGCCACTTATCTCCGTGCTGTCTTCTTCTTCAAATTGATCTATACAGTGTTGAGTTTTCGATCACCGCATTCCCTTCTTTCTTCAATAAGTTAAGTATGAATATTTTCTGAGTCCCTGTCAACATTGTCATTCAACGAATTGGTACAAAGCTGCATCACAGTGTCTGAACCACAATGGAAGCTGTTGTCACCAGTAGAATTCATCTTGCTTATGATTGGCTTCATGCTAGCAACCGCGTGCGTGGAATGACCATGAAATACCATTACACTGAAAACCTGGGTTGCCTGATGAACGACCGTGGTCGATCAAAACCACGCTTTCATCAAGCCAGAGAAGTCGCCGACCTCAACTCTGATTTCAAAAGACCCAGATCTCGACCTGAGCGAAAATTCAATGCTTCGATGTCACGTAGTTCACTGAACTTCTATATGAGGGATTCCTGGACTACGTGAATGAATCCGATATCCAGCATGCTGTTCACAGAAGACTTACCGGAGAAGAGAGAATGATGGACAGGTTGTGACAGGATGTGGACATAAAGCATGTTGCTGGTTGAGGTAGCCTTCAATGATTTTTTCCAGAGTTTGCTCGGAGCTGTGAACACTTGGGGCGGTGACAGGACGGGCAGGTTGCATGAATACATTCGGTAGATTTGTCGTGTTCATGCGATCACGAGTGACGGAATGAAGGAGCTGGAATTGCAAGAAATGACAGTCAACGATGGTGCATGACACAACCGGGTACAGTACTTACAGTATGAGAAGATTGCGGTGTGGCGGGAGTCGCAGGAGGATTCGCCAGAGAAGGAGTAGACAAGGACGAGTTGAGAGCAGATGGTGTGTTGGCGTTGAGGGAAAACCGAATGGCGGTATCTACCAACGAAATGACAGGGGATTGAATGACACTGGTGTACCATGAGTACATGCACGCGGAGCTGAACAATAGCAACAGCATTTGTCACTTTTTCATTCGATTTCTCGTCAGCTTTTAAATATCTATGGTTTTAAAGATGATATTGCATTGTTCAACTCAAAGCAAGACACATTCAACCGCCCAAGAATACAAACACCTCAATTTGAATCTCAATATGGTATCTAGAGAGCCAGTAATGATAAACCTCGAACTCAAAGCTAGGGACTGACGTATTAACAATATAGCAATGTTAATACGATGTTCAAACGACAATGAAAATGTAGAACGAGCGAAGCGAGTTCCGCAACCTTCAATGACTATAGACGGGTATTAAGATAGCTATTGTTGAATATAGACATCGCGATCAACTATAGAGCTGATATTCTCAACAAATCACATCAATGAATTAAGCTATAGACTTCTATGATCAAGCCATAGATTCACAGAGATATCTAGCCAAGATATCCATGAAATTAATATCTTTGGCATAGAAGTATTGTTCATCGGCCACATTTATTTAAAAGTAATGTTAGATATCTAATGTTAAAATCTATGTCAACGCATTGACTAAATATACGGTAGACATATTCAACAATAAGCAAATGGAAAATAGACGCCGTCTTAATGATCTTGCAAGATAGTTGTTCTTGCGACCTGTACCAATATTGTAATGATCTGGGGAAGCTGATCCCTGAATTGTACCATTGGTACGAATAGAGACATGAATTAGGCCGCTCTCGAATGCCCCCACACAAATGAATACAACTCACTGTGGTGGGAGGAAGGGGCGTTTGGAACCGGTGTACTCGGCGTCTCCTTCTCATCTGCCGCTGCTTCACTCTCTGATTGGTAGATGGCTGGCGGACTGGGAGGGGAGGGCAGGACGAGGTGGCCAAGGTTCGCCTCTCTCTGCAAGGTGTCTGCAGTTCGTGACAGACCATTGGCCAGCAGATGTTTGTGCATCAACGCCAACAGTTCCTTCTCGTCCCATTGGATTTTGGTAGAGGCCACTATTTCGGCGCGACGCAGCTTCTCCATTGATACGAGGTCTGCGGGCAGGTTGCTCAATGGCTGACCGCAGACACGTTGGATGAGGTGGACGGCGTACCGGCAGAATCGGTTATACTCCGCTTGCTTATCCGGCAGCACCGGCTCCTTCATCAAATCTGCAATGAGAAGTTCTCCAAATCAGATGAAGTCTCGAGACACTGACTGTCTCAGCATTACGTCAGAGATGCAACGGAGAGGCCAAGTGTGCGCACCGCGCATGTATTGAGAGAGTTCTTTGAGATGCTGCTGTGGCTGAGTACCGTAAAGTGGGTGACTTTGGACAGTTGAAGTCTCCCTCAAATTTTAGATCAATTTAAAGTATAAAAAGTATAAACAATTGATATCAAAAGTTGAATCTTTGTTAGTACAATATGTTTACGAAGAATTACTGCCATCATACATTTCTTATCGCAGATTTTTCCTAAAAACCTCAGTGTCCTAAGTCACCCCGGAATGGGGTGACACTTGATGAGATAGAACACACTTGCATTTTACCGTGAAGTACAAAAGCGAGTCTTATGAATGTTCAGTCGCACACAACATCGTATTTTCTTATCGGCAGAAATTCCGAGGAACATTTTGCTGATATGAATGGCCACGTAGCAAGCAGGTGTAGAAAGTCTAGAATATCAAAGGTCAGTTCATCATTTCTACTGTGGAAAGGAATGTCCTTAAACAGCATTAGTGAATGCCTGATGTCTTGATAGAAGACAAAATTGATGCTTTGTGGTTTTGGTTACTATAGTAAAGTACAGCTATATCGGATTATGCACTGTCCAAAGTCACCTCATTTTGCCCAATATCAGTGGAGTGACTATGGGCAGGCATTTTACAATACTTTGAATAATTTTTTTGACAATTGCAATAGATTCAAAACATCATTTAGGTAATTATGAAGTGTACTACACGGAGATTGCATAATATATTACTATGATGTGTTAAATAGCGGTATCATTTTTTTAAGTTTTGGTGGTTGGGGAATGTGAAATATTACAAGAATCTGAAATGCCATGAAATTTCAGCTTGAGTGTCATAATATCATATTCCACAATGATCGATCGCTCAAAAACCATTTGAAAGGGATAGTTTTGGTTCAATGCTCAGATTTCTGTTCTGTCCTAAGTCATCCCATCTTGCGGTGCAAAAATAATACAAGTCGCACTTGAAGCGACTAGTGCATGCCCGATTCATGCTCTGTTCTCCTGTCAATCACTGGTAATGCCATTCGGCTAGCGAAAGCTCGGGAGCATGTGTTTCTACCTTACATCTTCTGACAAAATACTGTACACACACATATTTTAGCAGCCAATAATTCAATTGATGAGAAGACAGATAGATCTTCGACTTCCACGACATGAAAACTAAAACAATTGAAACTCAGAGCACAGAGACTGTGTCTCCCTGATTCTTGATGGAATTCTTGAAACTAAATCAAGACAGAAATCAGAAGGTTTTTTTACATCAAAAAATGATAAAAAAATCACCGGAAAAGCATGGGATATTTATGCTTTAATCCTTGATTTTCACTGTAGTATCATTTTCATGATGTAGAAATCGAAAGTCCGAACTTGGCATGTAGTCCAGCAGTTGAAATATCCTCCTAGTTGGATTGATTGCAATGCACACAATTGTTTTCTCCCCGCCTTTGCTGTAACTAAGAATGTTTTCATCAAATAGATAGAATAGAACCGCATACAGTCCATATAATTCACCAAGTGGTTTCAGAATGTAAACGATCTTTGAAAATGAATCAAAATTCACAGTCGGCTTTTCATTCCAAAAGCATGAAGCAAATTCCATTGCGATGGAAACACCACAGAACAGAACTCTGTAAGAATTATTTGTTTGGAAGCTCCCAATGTCAGATCCTTCACCGAATTACTTTGTGAAAAAACATTGTCTCGCGCTCTATAAAAATTCTTTCACAATGTATCACCAGACGGCAATTTTCCAGCAATTTCGTTGAAATATACTCATTGACAAAATTTTTGAAACATTTACTTCTTTAACTTCTTTCATTTTTGACTGGTATATATACATGTATGCATGATACCTTGATAATTTAGTCACAATCTCCACCATGTCGCTAGTACAGAAAAACAACGCATGTAGCAGATTCAACTTTAATAGCGCGTGTGCCCCCCTCTAGCTCCAATACATTCAGTAATCCGAGATGGCATGGATTCACAAAGCTTCTGAATGAAGGATATTTCAAGGAGAAGCCACTGCTCTGTCAGTCTTTCAGAGAGAATCTTCAGGGACACTGGTGGAAGTGAATAGCGGTCTCTCACTCGCCGCCCAAGCTCGTCCCAGACTTGTTCAATGGGTGACAAGTCAGGTGAGCGTGCAGACCAGTCAAGGGTTTGAATGTTCAATCTCCTAACAGTGGCAATGACAGCCGAGGAGCGATGTGGTCTTGTGTTGTCGTCTTGGAAGACGAGATCCTCCACCCTGACCACTGGGGCAACAACAGGAAGTACAATTTCATTGAGATACCTCTCTCTAGTCAACGTGCCTTTGATGATGACTGCTGTCGTTCGTCTGCCATGCCAAATGCCACCCCACAGTATAACACTTCCACCACCACATCTGTCGTGTTCTTTAATACAGCATGGGGCAAAGCGCTCACCTGGAAGACGATGCACTCTGACACGACCGTCATTGAAATCCAGAGTGAATCTCGATTCATCGGTCCACAAGACTTTCTGCCAGTGATGGTCATTCCATGAGCGATGGGCATCACACCAGTCAACTCGTCTTCTGCGGTGCTCAAAACTCAATGGAATTAGGACAGCTGGTCGTCGCGATTGAATTCCAGCTTCTCGCAATCTTCGGTAAGCCGTTCGAACGCTACAGTCTATATTTGAGGCACTCTTCCAGTGTACGGCTAGCTTTGGGACTGACACAAATCTAGTCCTCTTTGCAGCTAAAACTAGACGTGCGTCTGTCCTTCCTGCAGACTTTCTTGGTCGACCAGATCCCTTCTTCTTTTTAACATCTCCTTCTGCTTTCCTTCGACACCACCACCTCCAAACAACGACTCTCGATAGTTGCAGCTCTTCGGCAACACTCGCACAACTTATACCACAACGAATCATTCCAATAGCCATACCTCTGGTAAACTGATCGTGTGCCATTTTATTTTACAAAAGCTGGATTTCAGTTCACGTTCATGTTCAATTTGTAAAAGCAATTATGACAGTTGTATCGATATCAAAATTTGAAATTTGACCACCATAGATCTTTCTCCATTCTCTAATGTGTTGAATGGTAATACATAGAAAGCGAGATATTGCATCATACCTGATAAAAAATGAATCAAACTTCAATTCAAGCCAATGATAGTTTGTTTCATTAATTATGTCAATGAGTATACTATGTATTCGCTAAGGAAATCATCATTGATCATGCGGTTTCCACTCAGCAGAAGGAGTGAACCACTTCTCGTCATTCCCATCTGAGGAGGAAAAAATCAATGGAGTACCTGGGCATCGATCCCAGTACCTCTCGCATGCTAAGCGAGCGCTCTACCATTTGAGCTAGTACCCCTGACAATCCCTCGACACGGTGTGTTGAGAGAGTTTCCAAAATCCGATTTCCTGACGCACGTGATTCCTCGGCGCAGTGGGAAATCAACAGCCGCTTTCCTTCCCAACATATATTTCATTCATTCGACGGACGCAGCAGTGACGACGCCGCAGCAGCAGCCCGACAGCTCCTTAGATGTCTGTGACAAAGCAATGGACTTCGTTTTAGTGATACCTGGGGGAACGTACATTATCCAACTGCATAGAGGTGGAGAGAGAACTATGAATCCATCTCCGTAGCTACCCGATCGTGATTTTCATTATCACACAAGGCTGCGAAATGCGCTTACTTGATCCGGAACAATGGAGAAGTATAAGCCACTAAATTAATATTAAAGTGTCACTTCCACACTGCAGATGATGAATGGAATAATAAGATCAATCTGACAAGGGTCATTCCACATCAAAACGTCAAATGGTCTCATACTCAAAACATCACACTTCTGGATGGAATAAGTTACTTCTGATTACAGCTTCAGATGATGTGAAGCGTAAAACATTCGACCTATGAGAATTGACGTAGCTGCTCCGAGAAATTGTCAGGACTGAGGCGAAGATGTCAAAAGTTGAATATTCTTCATATAATCTGAGATTCAATAAGCCCTCTCCCAATCCCTGGTGATGTTCTAAATATTTCTGTACAACCATTGGTATGTATTTGTACTCACCTGTACAAGAAGGACCGTAAAATTTCTTTTGCATGAAAATTCGATTTTTTCAGAATTTTTACTTTCTATGAAGACCCACAGAAATTTTCTCGCAGCGAAAAGGTTATGAACTCCACAGAAATAAACAAAGCACATAGAAATTGCTACCTCAAGGAAAATTAGTCAAGAATTCTCGGTCACTCGATCTATCAAATGATGGTCTTTTCAGTCTCATGATATCTGCTGACTTTCATTACTGATTGGTCTAAGCAATGTTTTCAATATCATTTTCAAAAATCTTCAGTAAATCTTGAGGAACACTAAATAGCGATCACTGACAGTTCCATCCACAATATCGGTGATAAGACCTATGATCGGCAATGACATCATTTTATTTTTTATGATGAAAATATACCATTTTTAGTGAAATACGTAGGCCTACACCGTAAATAGATCTAGTCATACGAATTTTTCAATTTACACTGTCATCTTGCTACTTTTACTGCTCTTAGCAATGAAATAAAAATTTGATTGCATTTTTCGATTGAATTTAAAATTTCATTTTTGTCTCTGATGTGACCTTGAGTACGTAGATGTGATCAAGGCTAGGAAGGCTTGTCTTCTCTTATAAATCCTTTTTTCACTATCACGGTTCATTCCGTCAACTATTACAAGCTTTGCATGCAGCAGTGTCTCTGTACTTTTGTTTGACGGAGAAAGTTGATATCAAGACAGTGACAGCTATGCACGAAGATGAATAATTTGTTTGAATTATACTTCGGGTCTAGTTATAGGCCGGAGTCTTACCATTTGATAGAACTCCGACTCCAGCAAATGTGATAAGCAGGGACCTTAGGATTCTGCGAAGCGCAGATAATCGCAGATAACGATGGAAAACGCAGATTTTCTACAATTTGAATAAAAGTACGTAGACCTCTTTGTTTATGCTGTTTTCGCTTCAATTGTGGTGTTTATATCAACTACAGGTCTTCATCTCCATTATAATATCGCGTGCCCATGATCAGCAGCTGCTGCGATGGTAAGGGGCCTATCTACGTTTCGGGCCTATCTATCATTTCGGAGCAGAGTTCCACATCTAGCTGCGGCAGCGGTGATTCGACTTCAATTGCTTGTTAATAGCGCTGATGTTGAGCAATCTTTTACTAGTTAACGTAATGTAGATACATGTAGGAGACAAAATCTCAAAGACGGCAACTTGAAAGACATGCTGAAAATTACTTTCAACTCTCTCCCTGAAATTTTGATCCATATAATTTACTAAAATTCATTTGGACATCTGTCTTTTATATGTACATACAGAATACAGTGTAGTACCAGTCATAGTAGGACCACTTCTATAGGCTATGTATACGAAATATAGAGCCTATGTGGTATATACACTGGGATATATGCCTATTATATCTGAGCATAATTTTATTCAGAACAAGTTTATTCAATATGTAGTTAATTACTAGTTGCCTAATAATATTGTAATACGAATTATACCAACCTTACTAGTTGTTATTTTAAGAAATAGGACCACAAAAACGCAGAATATCGACATGTCGAGCGCAGAATCCTAGGGTCCCTGGTGATAAGAATACCTGACAATGCAATCATGTGACTGAACACCTGCCCCGAGGTGATACTTACACTGAAGTGTTCCCTTTGCAAAGAGAGGTAGACGCGCCAACATCTGGTTCACCGACTCATCACGTGATAATCCCAACAGTGCCTTGCAGGATAATTCTCGAATAGCATCGGCATCGGAGATAGGCGTTCGAGTTTCCAGCAGACGTAGAAGGATCATGATACCGTTGTGACGGCGGACAGTGTTCCACATACGGCGCAGATAGACATCAATACTGGGTGGATATGACGGCCCTCCTCCTGCCAATTTCCGCTTCCTGTCCACCATTGCTGAGGGAGGACGCAGCTGAAGAGGAGAAAATGACTATCATTTCACTCTGATGACGACCTGCGTTGTGAATTATTCAGTTATCTGAAATTTCTGATGCTTCCTAGCTTGCAATAACTTGACCATCCATGTCGATTCCGAGATGCAACAATATACCAACAACAAGATTGGATTTCACGAATACCGAAAATGTTGCACCTAAACTTTAATTAGTGGTGATTTCAGTTGAATCGAGCACACTGGTTAAGTGCTTGGCCTAGCGATCTTCTGATACAGAGGGCGAGCCCCGAAAGTGTCACTGAAAGTTGTTAGGAAGGGCATCAGGACTAAAACATCACAATACTCCAGATATAAGTCTGACTGTGTCAGCACCGTCCAAGCCCCCAGTACGTGGGAATACTGACGTTAAATCATCATTCATTTCAGTTGAATCGAGGGTGCTAGCATGTGAGTACAAAGTCAAGAACTAGTCTCAAAAGTAAGTGAAAATGACATGAATAATAACTCAACTAGCACCCCTGAGCAATTAGATTTTCATGTTGAAATTGGCAACGAAGTATTGAAGTCTTTTTAACTTTCTCCCTCAATCACAAATGGATTTAATCAGCCACCTGATTATCTAAGAAAAAACCAGTCAGCGGTGTGACGCTGATCCTTGAGAAAATTGGACAGAGATAACTACACAAAAAAACATGAATCCGTGTCCAGAAAGATATCTTCATGTATAATGATCCGTGTGATACTACTTCAATTTCTATGATGAACGTTAACCTATAACACCTGTATTTATATATTTATTGAACGAGACATATTGAAGTGACATTATGGGCCGCTCGGGCTTCAAGGGCACTTCACACTAATATGGCTAAGCCTAACTCCAGTACAACGGTTATGCATGAGTGTGGATAGGGTGTTCTTAGAAATCTTGAAACCTCTCTCCAAGGTGACCACTGACGGAACAGTTTTCAAGCTTGTTGGAAGGTTATTCCATCTGTACACAGGAAGACAGATAGCGAGGTGCATCACTCCGAAGACATTAGTAAGCAAGGACTGTCGGGGGTAGTCACTGTAGGGACTGGAGTAGAGAGGATGCGTGAGGGATGGAGGAGCGTCGAAGAAGAGTTGAGCACTGATCAGGGAGACCATAAAGGGGAATGAGGCAATAATCAAGGCCGGAGTGGATGAGTGAAATCATGAGAATTTTTATTAGGTAGGGCCTATTTTGTAATTTACGGAGATTACTTTCTCTTCTTCATAAACATTATAAAACCTTGGTTCATTAATATCTGTCATTAATGCGACATCTCATTACTGATGAAACACTGTCCCTATAACACCAGTGTGACAAGCGGATATAACGCGGTCTTCACGCAGATTTCTTCATTGTTACGGAGCACACTCACCTTGGTTTCAAGATAAGCATCCTTCTTTCCCTCAAGCGGTCGACAAACACAAGCAGAGAGTAGGAAGAGGGCCGCCCGCTGGGCAGCAGGTTCTAAAAATTTATCGTTATCCGTCATCAAAAGCATCAACCTGTAGAAGAAATTGAGGAAATGTATTAGTCTGGAAATTTGAGGAAACTGCGAGTAGATTGTAGATTAAACTGAATACAAATGAAGATGAACTTGCCTAGTTTTCAACCCACATTACTCCTCTACTGAATTTCATTTCTCCGACAGGAGCACACACGCGTCACTGAGGTGCTTCAATCACGTACCGTATTTCTTTGAATAAGAGACGCCCTTGAATAAGGGACGCATATACAAAAAATAGACTGCTATAGACATATTACATGCAGGCTATTGTAATGTGGTAGCTATATCCGCCTGAGCGATTATTAGGCCTACTTATCTTAGTAAAATAAGTCAGTCTACTAGTAAATACCGGGTATCATGACCAATATTGTATAATATATAAGGCTTCTTGTTGTTGTACATCCGTACATGCAGGCCTACTTAAGGTTACTTCATCTACCATTTAAGGAGGCATTATACGGTAGCTTCCTTTGCATTTGGAGTCATGTACCGGTCGGTAACTTTTGCTGTAAATACTACTTGATTATCGGTAGTTTCGTTTCGGTAAATTCAGATCTAGTCTACATGTATAGTGGCCAATGTGTACTGGTATATGAATGTATTAGATGAGTCTGCAAGATATGCTACTACAAACCATAAAAATCCTTTCATTTCATTTCCAAAATATCTGAATTATGATAAAGCGTATATATGTAAGAAAAATTACTGGTGAAATTTGCCCATGACTAAGTGAGGAATGCAAAGGTTACCTAAGAGAATAGTAGCAAAAACTGAGACATCTTTTTCTAATGAAAGAATGAAAACTTGAACATTTGATAAATAAGAGACGCCCTTGAATAAGAGACGCATCAATCAGGGATCTGAAAAAAATAAGCGACGCGTCTCTTATTCAAAGAAATACGGTATATCTTATATCCTGAGTATCTTTCACACATCACAAAAATCATTTTTGGAAGCTTGGAACGTCGTTTCCATGCAAAATGTGATCACTAAATGAAGAAGCTGAAATTTTGTAATCTTTTGGAGTTGGCGAAATGCATCAGAATGGCAAATGACATCAGAACAATAAAGAAATCGGAAGGGTACTTGTTAGATGATTAATATTCACATGCATCGTATTTATCGACATATGTCATATTATCGAGCATCAGTGTATATCCTTTTCGTGCTGAATGAGGAGGTCTGGAGAAAAGGGTAATTTTACAATGTTAAAAACGTGTGATTTTCATTTACCAATCTTGATATTTAAAAATAGCACACATAAACTTCATTTTGCCGTTTATGTTATCCAACTGATATCTCGTGACCATTATTAGACATTGATACATCCAATGATGAATGATTGTACATTTGCAGGTCCTTTCCTTCCAGCGTGAATCATTCTTTCATTTCGTCTTTGCTAATAGTATTTCATTGTCTCATTCTCGAAATTGTAAACAGATATCATCACAATTTGTCATGTACATTGTAATCTGCATTCATTGAAAGAAATAAACGTTTCTGACTTCACTTGAGTACCAACTCACATTAGGCCAACGCAGGGATTGCAATTCACCCACGAAAAACCCCCGGAAAATTGCGATCCCTGGGCCAACGGTTCCCTGAATATATTTCGGTACAAACCTATCTGGCAAACACTGCGGATCTGCCAACTAGTTGGATTTCCTTCAAAATTCTTCCACCTCATGTGAAAAATGTCCGCTGAGACAACAGAAATACTCATACTTCTTTCATATGAGGGTAGAAAATGCATGCCGCGTGTTCCAACATTCTCTATGTGCATCAGGGCGGAATAATAAACTCCCAGATCAACTACAGAGCGGTTTCGATACGCAGTTCCCGTTTAGATCATGAATTGGGACATTTTTCGATAGTGCATCAGCTCTGCACTTTTGACTTTCAAATTTGCTACAATTTCCTCTGTCTGTAACATTTTCTTACACAATAACATGTCATCCAACTAACATCGATGGAACGTGATAGAATTGGTTGAAAACCGCTCTCCGCTGTACAACTGATCATCGCTTCTACGGACACTTACTCAACTCCTTCATAGCTGTTTCCACCGGCGGTGATTTGAGAGTTGGTGAAGAGATCCATCACACGAGGAACGGCTACACACACTGCCAGAGTGTCGATCATATTGCGAACAGTTTCCGTACGGCCAGCGTAATGTCGCCATTCGAAGGCTGCTAGAACCAACACACGGAGGAACAGCCGGAGACAGCCTAGACGCTCAAAGGAATCTGCTGGAGGCCAAGTCATTGAAGCACGACTAAGTGAGAAAATGACATCCAATGTTTCATGAAGCTGCTCCATCGAATAACGGATCGGCTGAAGAGAAAACAAAACATTTTTTGTGACATTTCATACTTTTCCGTAACGTCATAACAACAAGATTCACAAATCAGTAGTATCTGAAGTATCCATTAATATGAAATAGATTTGCAATGAGAAATACGGAGATTCGGAGATGCAATTATAAAGCGAATATTCTCGATATGATGCAAAATATGAAGGAGACGCATCCCAAACCGATCATGGTCAATCAACAATCATGAATACATATCATCTACTACTGCAGGCCAAGTAAATCCGCGCAGATGGACCCTAACCCCCTTTACATTGCAGTTTTAAGACCATATTTGTGATTTTCTGGATTTCACTTTCTTGCATATTCAAAAATGAATCCTACATAGTGATGTGCAACTTTTACTTTCAATCTTAAGTAGACTTTCGATGGAACCTGATTGGGTCACTATAACTGTTTCTATCAATAGGGTCAACATATTGTAACTAGTAGTACTAGTAGGTAACTATAAACAAAGCTTAGTGTAGTAGGTACTGTATTTTCAGTAATAATCAAAGACTTCACAAAACAAAATGAACAAGAAACTATTCCGGTACCAATATCTCTCGAGTCAAGTGGCATGGGAATGTGACTACAACAAAAGGTCTTCATGATAATTATTGCAAAAAAATTCAAAAGTGGCCTCATGGTCCACGTTTTACTATATTTCACGGTAACTGAGTGTGAAGGACATATAGCTTATCTGAATGTAGATGTACATATTGACAAAAAATAAATCTTTTTTAAGAAAAATTGTATTCATCTATTGAATTTGCAACAACTTGAATTGAGGATGACGAGAAAATAGTCACCACCAAGTGTCTTATCATTGTCTACGACGCCTCGTATCCATCAGTGGTTCGGTCGAAGGCAAAGTTCTCTTCGAAGACGAAGTGGCGGCCGCGATTATTCGCTGAGAACTTCCATACACAGCAATCACAAAGTGCGATGAACCGATGGGAAATGTATTTACCTAATATACGCACGTATATCGTTCTCTCTTTTGGTTTGACTTCAGTTTTACCACTGCAACCTGATGAAGCGGACCTGATAAGTCCACGAAAATTTGTACATTTCTTTTATTTTATTTAACAAAAAATGTGTTCTATCAAATGTACTACAGAAGCTGTACATTAGGTGAACAATGTCTAATTTGAAATGATTTCTGTGAAAAACACCACACTAAGATTCAAAACATACTTAAAACGGAAAAAAGATTGTGACATCAAAATTCCGCGCAGCTTCTCAATTTTCCGCGCTTCCGCGCAGAAATCGGCAAAACCGCGCAGCTGCGCGCTCACTTTTGGAAACGCTGCTACTGTGTTGCCTATCTGCACACAGTTTTACACCAAGATGAGAACAATGTCCAATCTGTGAGATATCCATATAACTACTGGAAATTCATATCATATTCCTACAAGTCTGATCCCGCTGTAATTTGACTTCAAGATAGGAGACACACTCAATTTGGCCGATAGATGGCACATGGTGTCAGTCAAGTCATAAACCACGTGTGACGGAATGCTAGATGAGGTCTCTGATAATGTCAGATAAAATATTCTTGATAACAACAAGCTCTGAGTTGAATAATCTGAACTTTTGTTCCTCAATCATTGCAAACTGAACTGCTATAAGAAGCAATTTTTTTGAATATATTTGATTCCTATCCTGCGAATAATTCCCTATTATCGCTACCGATTGGTCAGTTTCATTATTATACTAGTAGGGGGAAATATAAGATAGGAGCAATATCACTTCTAGGTTAACCCTCGCCCAACTGGGGGCCGTTTCACCTCCCATCCTGGCGAATTGTTTGAATATCTTCTAAACCAAGCAAGCTGTCGCCACCATATTTCTGGCAGCTTGCATTTTACGTAATGAATTTGACACAATACTTTTGGCGTGACAGCTATTTCAAAATTCGAATGTTTGAAATATTTTGGCTGATTCCGGTATATATCCACTTCTTGTACTGTATCATTCTTGATGAAATACGTTGAGATTACATGAAAGATTATTTCTATTAATATAGAGATATTCAGAAATGTTGACTCTGTCAATACCTCTTCGATTGATGTGCGGTTTGGCAAAATTGGTGAAATGGTATGGGAAATCAGCAAAGGGTCGTAGTTAAAGCCGATGTGAAATGAAAGTTCATCACTAGAGCTGTCAGTGAATACAATCGCTAAGAGAATGAAATACTTCATGACTTTCTACCATAATGAGAAATGGAGGTCATTAACGTTACCTTCCACAGAGCGATATCATTGTTGGCTGGTGGTGATTGACTTCCATACGCCCACGGATGCTCCTGTGCCAACTGTTCGCCCCTCAAGATGGCCTGAATTTCCATGTATTTGCAGACTACATTGGACACGAGTTTGATCACTTGCCGACTTGTGTACATGGTATCATCGGAGATGGATCTTGAGTCCACGCTGCCGTTCCGGTCAGCTCCGAGGTCTTCCCCCAGGCGGACGATCTCCGCAAGAGCTGCAGCGTTCACATCTCCAGCTTCTTCCTCGCCATTCTGTGCGACTTCCACCTCATCTGCAAGTACCAGTGGCCGAGGAGACGGAGGAGTGTAATTCTCATTTTCACCTTCACGAAGCACTGGCTGAGTAGATAACTGCAAAGGAACAGCTGCTGAAGTTGTGAAATAGTCTTAACAATTTCCAATTGAAGTGATTTACGGCTCTATATGCGACTACAGAAAGCGAGCTTCTTATTGCATAAATTTAGTCAACAAATAAGGTAGGCCTAGTAACATAGTTACCGGGAGAAGCAGGCTAAATCAGTCGCTAAGTTCACACTCAACACCCAGCATATCATCAGAGGCTCCTAGCCTCAGTTAGTGAGAGATAGATATGCATAAAGGACTTCTACCAATAGTTTGCTAGTACGACTTCGTGCTAATGGGCAAAGCAGGTCCGAGTAAAGAATGCTATGTAAATAGCTTGCACGTTCTTTCAGCAATCATGCATCGTTCATTTAACAAAGAATGTTTGAAACTTAATAAATAAATACGTTTTACAGGATATAATCGCAGTGGTTGAGTAGATATTAATAGATGCAACGGAAGAACATGTGTCTACGATCAGAGAGATCAAATGTATTTTAATTTTACTGGTAACCTAGTTATATTGATTCGACATTTTCTAGTGCATCAACTTACAAATTGAAATTGATTACCTAATCACATCTTCACATTCCGTGTTTCAAAATAACAACAACCACTTCACGATTGCATGCAACAATTTGGTTGTAATCACAACCAAATTCTAGGGGTTCTTTTACCATTTTCTAGGGTATTCTAGGGGAACTTCCATGACAAGAATCGACTCTCATTATAGCCAACGAAAATAATGAAACGCACGAATATGACACAGAAATGCAAGCAACTGCACTGATCAATGGCCAACTATTCAGTGAATATAACAGTTGATCAATAATCAATCAACGAAAATTGATGCGAGAAATTGTTAGAAAAAACTTATTCATTGTCGAACAGGATGTGGAAATCCTAAAATGTTTTGGCATCAAGTTTCACAAAATAAATTGGCTAAACCTTTGTACAGGCAGGAGCAGTCGTTTAGCAATTGTAAACCATTGATTTTCTTGACAGTCAGAACAATCCAGCCCGCACTAGAATTTCTGAAGCGAACTGTATTGATTTCTTACAATCTGAATTGAATAGGAACATGAGCTGATGAACATCAAATGAATGAATTTTCCCGTATTCACCGGCTAACCATGAGTATGTCTCTGTGAGACAAAAAGTCGGTGATAACTGCATTCGCAGTATTTTGGAGTATTCGGCCCCATGTTCGTTGGACTAAGCGCTACAAACAGGAAGTTAATTGAAAGTACATTATACAAGATCGTGGGTACCACGTTATATGTAGATCTTCAAGGCGTTAATGCAACAATTTCATCCCTTGACAACAAAGGTCTGTCGTAGCTCATTGAATATCTAAAGAGAATGACAACTATTAAGTCAATACAAGACACCAACACCCTTGATTCCCCGACCGCACTCGAGTGAGCCGTCAGCGTGGCATAGTGAAGAAGGTGCGAGCTCGTCTCCACCGCGGACTTCGGTTCGATTCCTGTGTCAGGCGAGTGCGGTCGGCGTGGCCTAGTGAAGAAGGTGCGAGCTCGTCTCCACCCCGGACTTCGGTTCGATTCCTGGGTCAGGCGAGTGCGGTCGGCGTGGCCTAGTGAAGAAGGTGAGAGCTAGTCTCTACCCCGGACTTCGGTTCGATTCCTGTGTCAGGCGAGTGCGGTCGGCGTGGCCTAGTGAAGAAGGTGCGAGCTCGTCTCCACCCCGGACTTTGGTTCGATTCCTGGGTCAGGCGAGTGCGGTCGGCGTGGCGTAGTGAAGAAGGTGAGAGCTCGTCTCCACCGCGGACTTCGGTTGGATTCCTGTGTCAGGCGAGTGCGGTCAGCGTGGCCTAGTGAAGAAGGTGCGAGCTCGTCTCCACCGCGGACTTCGGTTGGATTCCTGTGTCAGGCGAGTGCGGTCGGCGTGGCCTAGTGAAGAAGGTGCGAGCTCGTCTCCACCGCGGACTTCGGTTGGATTCCTGTGTCAGGCGAGTGTGGTGGGCGTGGCCTAGTGAAGAAGGTGCGAGCTCGTCTCCACTGCGGACTTCGGTTCGATTCCTGTGTCAGGCGAATGCGGTCGGCGTGGCCTAGTGAAGAAGGTGCGAGCTCGTCTCCACCGCGGACTTCGGTTCGATTCCTGAGTCATGTGAGTGCGGTCGGCGTGGCATAGTGAAGAAGGTGCGAGCTCGTCTCCACCGCGGACTTCGGTTCGATTCCTAGGTCAGGCGAGTGCGGTCGGCGTGGCCTAGTGAAGAAGGTGCGAGCTCGTCTCCACCCCGGACTTCGGTTCGATTCCTGGGTCAGGCGAGTGCGGTCGGCGTGGCATAGTGAAGAAGGTGCGAGCTCGTCTCCACCCCGGACTTCGGTTCGATTCCTGGGTCAGGCGAGTGCGGTCGGCGTGGCATAGTGAAGAAGGTGCGAGCTCGTCTCTACCCCGGACTGCGGTTCGATTCCTGAGTCATGTGAGTGCGGTCGGCGTGGCATAGTGAAGAAGGTGCGAGCTCGTCTCCACCGCGGACTTCGGTTCGATTCCTGGGTCAGGCGAATGCGGTCGGCGTGGCATAGTGAAGAAGGTGCGAGCTCGTCTCCACCCCGGACTGCGGTTCGACTCCTGGGTCAGGCCAGTGCGGTCGGCGTGGCATAGTGAAGAAGATGCGAGCTCGTCTCCACCGCGGACTGCGGTTCGACTCCTGGGTCAGGCCAGTGCGGTCGGCGTGGCATAGTGAAGAAGGTGCGAGCTCGTCTCTACCCCGGACTTCGGTTCGATTCCTGTGTCAGGCCAGTGCGGTCGGCGTGGCCTAGTGAAGAAGGTGCGAGCTAGTCTCCACCGCGGACTTCGGTTGGATTCCTGTGTCAGGCGAGTGCGGTCGGCGTGGCCTAGTGAAGAAGGTGCGAGCTCGTCTCCACCGCGGATTTCGGTTGGATTCCTGTGTCAGGCGAATGCGGTCGGCGTGGCATAGTGAAGAAGGTGCGAGCTCGTCTCCACCGCGGACTTCGGTTCGATTCCTGAGTCAGGCGAGTGCGGTCGGCGTGGCATAGTGAAGAAGGTGCGAGCTCGTCTCTACCCCGGACTTCGGTTCGATTCCTGTGTCAGGCGAATGCGGTCAACGTGGCCTATTGAAGAAGGTGCGAGCTCGTCTCCACCGCGGACTTCGGTTCGATTCCTGTGTCAGGCGAATGCGGTCAACGTGGCATAGTGAAGAAGGTGCGAGCTCGTCTCCACCGCGGACTTCGGTTCGATTCCTGGGTCAGGCGAGTGCGGTCAGCGTGGCCTAGTGAAGAAGATGCGAGCTCGTCTCCACCGCGGACTTCGGTTCGATTCCTGGGTCAGGTGAGTGCGATCGGCGTGGCCTAGTGAAGAAGGTGCGAGCTCGTCTCCACCGCGGACTTCGGTTCGATTCCTAGGTCAGGAGAGTGCGGTCACCGTGGCCTAGTGAAGAAGGTGCGAGCTCGTCTCCACCGCGGACTTCGGTTCGATTCCTAGGTCAGGAGAGTGCGGTCGGCGTGGCATAGTGAAGAAGGTGCGAGCTCGTCTCTACCCCGGACTTCGGTTGGATTCCTCTGTCAGGCGAATGCGGTCGGCGTGGCATAGTGAAGAAGGTGCGAGCTCGTCTCCACCGCGGACTTCGGTTCGATTCCTGGGTCAGGTGAGTGCGATCGGCGTGGCCTAGTGAAGAAGGTGCGAGCTCGTCTCCACCGCGGACTTCGGTTCGATTCCTGTGTCATGTGAGTGCGGTCGGCGTGGCATAGTGAAGAAGGTGCGAGCTCGTCTCTACCCCGGACTTCGGTTCGATTCCTGAGTCAGGCGAGTGCAGTCAGCGTGGCCTAGTGAAGAAGGTGCGAGCTCGTCTCCACCGCAGACTTCGGTTCGATTCCTGGGTCAGGCGAGTGCGGTCGGCGTGGCCTAGTGAAGAAGGTGCGAGCTCGTATCTACCCCGGACTTCGGTTCGATTCCTGTGTCAGGCGAATGCGGTCGACGTGGCCTATTGAAGAAGGTGCGAGCTCGTCTCCACCGCGGACTTCGGTTCGATTCCTGTGTCAGGCGAATGCGGTCGGCGTGGCCTAGTGAAGAAGATGCGAGCTCGTCTCCACCGCGGACTTCGGTTCGATTCCTGTGTCAGGCGAATGCGGTCGGCGTGGCATAGTGAAGGTGAGAGCTAGTCTCTACCCCGGACTTCGGTTCGATTCCTAGGTCAGGCGAATGCGGTCGGCGTGGCCTAGTGAAGAAGGTGCGAGCTCGTCTCCACCCCGGACTTCGGTTCGATTCCTAGGTCAGGCGAATGCGGTCAGCGTGGCCTAGTGAAGAAGATGCGAGCTCGTCTCCACCGCGGACTTCGGTTCGATTCCTGTGTCATGTGAGTGCGGTCAGCGTGGCCTAGTGAAGAAGGTGCGAGCTCGTCTCCACCGCGGACTTCGGTTCGATTCCTGTGTCAGACGAATGCGGTCGACGTGGCCTAGTGAAGAAGGTGCGAGCTCGTCTCCACCGCGGACTTCGGTTCGATTCCAGTGTCAGGCGAATGCGGTCGGCGTGGCATAGTGAAGAAGGTGAGAGCTAGTCTCTACCCCGGACTTCGGTTCGATTCCTGTGTCAGGCGAATGCGGTCGACGTGGCCTAGTGAAGAAGGTGCGAGCTCGTCTCTACCCCGGACTTCGGTTCGATTCCTGTGTCAGGCGAATGCGGTCGACGTGGCCTAGTGAAGAAGGTGCGAGCTCGTCTCTACCCCGGACTTCGGTTCGATTCCTGTGTCAGGGGAGTGTGGTCAGCGTGGCCTAGTGAAGAAGGTGCGAGCTCGTCTCCACCGCGGACTTCGGTTCGATTCCTGGGTCATGTGAGTGCGGTCGACGTGGCCTATTGAAGAAGGTGCGAGCTCGTCTCCACCGCGGACTTCGGTTCGATTCCTAGGTCAGGCGAATGCGGTCGGCGTGGCCTAGTGAAAAAGGTGCGAGCTCGTCTCCACCGCGGACTTCGGTTCGATTCCTGTGTCAGGCGAATGCGGTCGGCGTGGCCTAGTGAAGAAGGTGCGAGCTCGTCTCCACCGCGGACTTCGGTTCGATTCCTGTGTCAGGCGAGTGCGGTCGGCGTGGCCTAGTGAAGAAGGTGCGAGCTCGTCTCCACCGCGGACTTCGGTTCGATTCCTGTGTCAGGCGAATGCGGTCGGCGTGGCCTAGTGAAGAAGGTGCGAGCTCGTCTCCACCGCGGACTTCGGTTCGATTCCTAGGTCAGGCGAATGCGGTCAGCGTGGCCTAGTGAAGAAGATGCGAGCTCGTCTCCACCGCGGACTTCGGTTCGATTCCTGTGTCACGTGAGTGCGGTCAGCGTGGCATAGTGAAGAAGGTGCGAGCTAGTCTCCACCACGGACTTCGGTTCGATTCCTGTGTCAGACGAATGCGGTCGACGTGGCCTAGTGAAGAAGGTGCGAGCTCGTCTCCACCGCGGACTTCGGTTCGATTCCTGTGTCAGATGAATGCGGTCGGCGTGGCATAGTGAAGAAGGTGAGAGCTAGTCTCTACCCCGGACTTCGGTTCGATTCCTGTGTCAGGCGAATGCGGTCGGCGTGGCCTAGTGAAGAAGGTGCGAGCTCGTCTCTACCCCTAACTTCGGTTCGATTCCTGTGTCAGGCGAATGCGGTCGACGTGGCCTAGTGAAGAAGGTGCGAGCTCGTCTCTACCCCGGACTTCGGTTCGATTCCTGTGTCAGGGGAGTGTTGTCAGCGTGGCCTAGTGAAGAAGATGCGAGCTCGTCTCCACCGCGGACTTCGGTTCGATTCCTGTGTCAGGCGAATGCGGTCGGCGTGGCCTAGTGAAGAAGGTGCGAGCTCGTCTCCACCGCGGACTTCGGTTCGATTCCTGTGTCAGGCGAGTGCGGTCGACGTGGCCTAGTGAAGAAGGTGCGAGCTCGTCTCTACCCCGGACTTCGGTTCGATTCCTGTGTCAGGCGAATGCGGTCGACGTGGCCTAGTGAAGAAGGTGCGAGCTCGTCTCCACCGCGGACTTCGGTTCGATTCCTGTGTCAGGCGAATGCGGTCGGCGTGGCCTAGTGAAGAAGGTGCGAGCTCGTCTCCACCGCGGACTTCGGTTCGATTCCTGTGTCAGGCGAATGCGGTCGGCGTGGCCTAGTGAAGAAGATGCGAGCTCGTCTCCACCGCGGACTTCGGTTCGATTCCTGGGTCATGTGAGTGCGGTCGACGTGGCCTATTGAAGAAGGTGCGAGCTCGTCTCCACCGCGGACTTCGGTTCGATTCCTAGGTCAGGCGAATGCGGTCAGCGTGGCCTAGTGAAGAAGATGCGAGCTCGTCTCCACCGCGGACTTCGGTTCGATTCCTGTGTCATGTGAGTGCGGTCAGCGTGGCCTAGTGAAGAAGGTGCGAGCTCGTCTCTACCCGGACTTCGGTTCGATTCCTGTGTCAGGCGAATGCGGTCGACGTGGCCTATTGAAGAAGGTGCGAGCTCGTCTCCACCGCGGACTTCGGTTCGATTCCTAGGTCAGGCGAGTGCGGTCAGCGTGGCATAGTGAAGAAGGTGCGAGCTCGTCTCCACCGCGGACTTCGGTTCGATTCCTGGGTCATGTGAGTGCGGTCGACGTGGCCTATTGAAGAAGGTGCGAGCTCGTCTCCACCGCGGACTTCGGTTCGATTCCTAGGTCAGGCGAATGCGGTCGGCGTGGCCTAGTGAAGAAGGTGCGAGCTCGTCTCCACCCCGGACTTCGGTTCGATTCCTAGGTCAGGCGAATGCGGTCAGCGTGGCCTAGTGAAGAAGATGCGAGCTCGTCTCCACCGCGGACTTCGGTTCGATTCCTGTGTCATGTGAGTGCGGTCAGCGTGGCCTAGTGAAGAAGGTGCGAGCTCGTCTCCACCGCGGACTTCGGTTCGATTCCTGTGTGAGGCGAGTGCGGTCGGCGTGGCATAGTGAAGAAGGTGCGAGCTCGTCTCCACCGCGGACTTCGGTTCGATTCCAGTGTCAGGCGAATGCGGTCGGCGTGGCATAGTGAAGAAGGTGAGAGCTAGTCTCTACCCCGGACTTCGGTTCGATTCCTGTGTCAGGCGAATGCGGTCGACGTGGCCTAGTGAAGAAGGTGCGAGCTCGTCTCTACCCCGGACTTCGGTTCGATTCCTGTGTCAGGCGAATGCGGTCGACGTGGCCTAGTGAAGAAGGTGCGAGCTCGTCTCTACCCCGGACTTCGGTTCGATTCCTGTGTCAGGGGAGTGTGGTCAGCGTGGCCTAGTGAAAAAGGTGCGAGCTCGTCTCCACCGCGGACTTCGGTTCGATTCCTGTGTCAGGCGAATGCGGTCGGCGTGGCCTAGTGAAGAAGGTGCGAGCTCGTCTCCACCGCGGACTTCGGTTCGATTCCTGTGTCAGGCGAGTGCGGTCGGCGTGGCCTAGTGAAGAAGGTGCGAGCTCGTCTCCACCGCGGACTTCGGTTCGATTCCTGTGTCAGGCGAATGCGGTCGGCGTGGCCTAGTGAAGAAGGTGCGAGCTCGTCTCCACCGCGGACTTCGGTTCGATCCTGTGTCAGACGAATGCGGTCGACGTGGCCTAGTGAAGAAGGTGCGAGCTCGTCTCCACCGCGGACTTCGGTTCGATTCCTGTGTCAGATGAATGCGGTCGGCGTGGCATAGTGAAGAAGGTGAGAGCTAGTCTCTACCCCGGACTTCGGTTCGATTCCTGTGTCAGGCGAATGCGGTCGGCGTGGCCTAGTGAAGAAGGTGCGAGCTCGTCTCTACCCCTAACTTCGGTTCGATTCCTGTGTCAGGCGAATGCGGTCGACGTGGCCTAGTGAAGAAGGTGCGAGCTCGTCTCTACCCCGGACTTCGGTTCGATTCCTGTGTCAGGGGAGTGTGGTCAGCGTGGCCTAGTGAAGAAGATGCGAGCTCGTCTCCACCGCGGACTTCGGTTCGATTCCTGTGTCAGGCGAATGCGGTCGGCGTGGCCTAGTGAAGAAGGTGCGAGCTCGTCTCCACCGCGGACTTCGGTTCGATTCCTGTGTCAGGCGAGTGCGGTCGACGTGGCCTAGTGAAGAAGGTGCGAGCTCGTCTCTACCCCGGACTTCGGTTCGATTCCTGTGTCAGGCGAATGCGGTCGACGTGGCCTAGTGAAGAAGGTGCGAGCTCGTCTCCACCGCGGACTTCGGTTCGATTCCTGTGTCAGGCGAATGCGGTCGGCGTGGCCTAGTGAAGAAGGTGCGAGCTCGTCTCCACCGCGGACTTCGGTTCGATTCCTGTGTCAGGCGAATGCGGTCGGCGTGGCCTAGTGAAGAAGATGCGAGCTCGTCTCCACCGCGGACTTCGGTTCGATTCCTGTGTCAGGCGAATGCGGTCGGCGTGGCATAGTGAAGAAGGTGAGAGCTAGTCTCTACCCCGGACTTCGGTTCGATTCCTGTGTCAGGCGAATGCGGTCAGCGTGGCCTAGTGAAGAAGGTGCGAGCTCGTCTCTACCCGGACTTCGGTTGGATTCCTGTGTCATGTGAGTGCGGTCAGCGTGGCCTAGTGAAGAAGGTGCGAGCTCGTCTCCTCCGCGGACTTCGGTTCAATTATTGTGTCAGGCGAGTGCGGTCGACGTGGCCTAGTGAAGAAGGTGCGAGCTCGTCTCCACCCCGGACTTCGGTCGGATTCCTGTGTCATGTGAGTGAGCCGTCAGCGTGGCATAGTGAAGAAGGTGCGAGCTCGTCTCCACCGCGGACTTCGGTTCGATTCCTGGGTCATGTGAGTGCGGTCGACGTGGCCTATTGAAGAAGGTGCGAGCTCGTCTCCACCGCGGACTTCGGTTCGATTCCTAGGTCAGGCGAATGCGGTCAGCGTGGCCTAGTGAAGAAGATGCGAGCTCGTCTCCACCGCGGACTTCGGTTCGATTCCTGTGTCATGTGAGTGCGGTCAGCGTGGCCTAGTGAAGAAGGTGCGAGCTCGTCTCCTCCGCGGACTTCGGTTCAATTATTGTGTCAGGCGAGTGCGGTCGACGTGGCCTAGTGAAGAAGGTGCGAGCTCGTCTCCACCCCGGACTTCGGTCGGATTCCTGTGTCATGTGAGTGAGCCGTCAGCGTGGCATAGTGAAGAAGGTGCGAGCTCGTCTCCACCGCGGACTTCGGTTCGATTCCTGGGTCATGTGAGTGCGGTCGACGTGGCCTATTGAAGAAGGTGCGAGCTCGTCTCCACCGCGGACTTCGGTTCGATTCCTAGGTCAGGCGAATGCGGTCAGCGTGGCCTAGTGAAGAAGATGCGAGCTCGTCTCCACCGCGGACTTCGGTTCGATTCCTGTGTCAGGGGAGTGTGGTCAGCGTGGCCTAGTGAAAAAGGTGCGAGCTCGTCTCCACCGCGGACTTCGGTTCGATTCCTGTGTCAGGCGAATGCGGTCGGCGTGGCCTAGTGAAGAAGGTGCGAGCTCGTCTCCACCGCGGACTTCGGTTCGATTCCTGTGTCAGGCGAGTGCGGTCGGCGTGGCCTAGTGAAGAAGGTGCGAGCTCGTCTCCACCGCGGACTTCGGTTCGATTCCTGTGTCAGGCGAATGCGGTCGGCGTGGCCTAGTGAAGAAGGTGCGAGCTCGTCTCCACCGCGGACTTCGGTTCGATTCCTGTGTCAGACGAATGCGGTCGACGTGGCCTAGTGAAGAAGGTGCGAGCTCGTCTCCACCGCGGACTTCGGTTCGATTCCTGTGTCAGATGAATGCGGTCGGCGTGGCATAGTGAAGAAGGTGAGAGCTAGTCTCTACCCCGGACTTCGGTTCGATTCCTGTGTCAGGCGAATGCGGTCGGCGTGGCCTAGTGAAGAAGGTGCGAGCTCGTCTCTACCCCTAACTTCGGTTCGATTCCTGTGTCAGGCGAATGCGGTCGACGTGGCCTAGTGAAGAAGGTGCGAGCTCGTCTCTACCCCGGACTTCGGTTCGATTCCTGTGTCAGGGGAGTGTGGTCAGCGTGGCCTAGTGAAGAAGATGCGAGCTCGTCTCCACCGCGGACTTCGGTTCGATTCCTGTGTCAGGCGAATGCGGTCGGCGTGGCCTAGTGAAGAAGGTGCGAGCTCGTCTCCACCGCGGACTTCGGTTCGATTCCTGTGTCAGGCGAGTGCGGTCGACGTGGCCTAGTGAAGAAGGTGCGAGCTCGTCTCTACCCCGGACTTCGGTTTCGATTCCTGTGTCAGGCGAATGCGGTCGACGTGGCCTAGTGAAGAAGGTGCGAGCTCGTCTCCACCGCGGACTTCGGTTCGATTCCTGTGTCAGGCGAATGCGTCGGCGTGGCCTAGTGAAGAAGGTGCGAGCTCGTCTCCACCGCGGACTTCGGTTCGATTCCTGTGTCAGGCGAATGCGGTCGGCGTGGCCTAGTGAAGAAGATGCGAGCTCGTCTCCACCGCGGACTTCGGTTCGATTCCTGTGTCAGGCGAATGCGGTCGGCGTGGCATAGTGAAGAAGGTGAGAGCTAGTCTCTACCCCGGACTTCGGTTCGATTCCTGTGTCAGGCGAATGCGGTCAGCGTGGCCTAGTGAAGAAGGTGCGAGCTCGTCTCTACCCCGACTTCGGGTGGATTCCTGTGTCATGTGAGTGCGGTCAGCGTGGCCTATGAAGAAGGTGCGAGCTCGTCTCCTCCGCGGACTTCGGTTCAATTATTGTGTCAGGCGAGTGCGGTCGACGTGGCCTAGTGAAGAAGGTGCGAGCTCGTCTCCACCCGGACTTCGGTCGGATTCCTGTGTCATGTAGTGAAGCCGTCAGCGTGGCATAGTGAAGAAGGTGCGAGCTCGTCTCCACCGCGGACTTCGGTTCGATTCCTGGGTCATGTGAGTGCGGTCGACGTGGCCTATTGAAGAAGGTGCGAGCTCGTCTCCACCGCGGACTTCGGTTCGATTCCTAGGTCAGGCGAATGCGGTCAGCGTGGCCTAGTGAAGAAGATGCGAGCTCGTCTCCACCGCGGACTTCGGTTCGATTCCTGTGTCATGTGAGTGCGGTCAGCGTGGCCTAGTGAAGAAGGTGCGAGCTCGTCTCCACCCCGGACTTCGGTTCGATTCCTGTGTCAGGCGAATGCGGTCGACGTGGCCTATTGAAGAAGGTGCGAGCTCGTCTCCACCGCGGACTTCGGTTCGATTCCTAGGTCAGGCGAGTGCGGTCAGCGTGGCATAGTGAAGAAGGTGCGAGCTCGACTCCACCGCGGACTTCGGTTCGATTCCTGGGTCATGTGAGTGCGGTCGACGTGGCCTATTGAAGAAGGTGCGAGCTCGTCTCCACCGAGGACTTCGTTTCGATTCCTAGGTCAGGCGAATGCGGTCGGCGTGGCCTAGTGAAGAAGGTGCGAGCTCGTCTCCACCCCGGACTTCGGTTCGATTCCTGGGTCAGGCGAGTGGGGTCATCGTGGCCTAGTGAAGAAGATGCGAGCTCGTCTCCACCGCGGACTTCGGTTCGATTCCTGTGTCATGTGAGTGCGGTCAGCGTGGCCTAGTGAAGAAGGTGCGAGCTCGTCTCCACCGCGGGACTTCGGTTCGATTCCTGTGTCAGACGAATGCGGTCGACGTGGCCTAGTGAAGAAGGTGCGAGCTCGTCTCCACCGCGGACTTCGGTTCGATTCCAGTGTCAGGCGAATGCGGTCGGCGTGGCATAGTGAAGAAGGTGAGAGCTAGTCTCTACCCCGGACTTCGGTTCGATTCCTGTGTCAGGCGAATGCGGTCGACGTGGCCTAGTGAAGAAGGTGCGAGCTCGTCTCTACCCCGGACTTCGGTTCGATTCCTGTGTCAGGCGAATGCGGTCGACGTGGCCTAGTGAAGAAGGTGCGAGCTCGTCTCTACCCCGGACTTCGGTTCGATTCCTGTGTCAGGGGAGTGTGGTCAGCGTGGCCTAGTGAAGAAGATGCGAGCTCGTCTCCACCGCGGACTTCGGTTCGATTCCTGGGTCATGTGAGTGCGGTCGACGTGGCCTATTGAAGAAGGTGCGAGCTCGTCTCCAACGCGGACTTCGGTTCGATTCCTAGGTCAGGCGAATGCGGTCGGCGTGGCCTAGTGAAAAAGGTGCGAGCTCGTCTCCACCGCGGACTTCGGTTCGATTCCTGTGTCAGGCGAATGCGGTCGGCGTGGCCTAGTGAAGAAGGTGCGAGCTCGTCTCCACCGCGGACTTCGGTTCGATTCCTGTGTCAGGCGAGTGCGGTCGGCGTGGCCTAGTGAAGAAGGTGCGAGCTCGTCTCCACCGCGGACTTCGGTTCGATTCCTGTGTCAGGCGAGTGCGGTCGGCGTGGCCTAGTGAAGAAGGTGCGAGCTCGTCTCCACCGCGGACTTCGGTTCGATTCCTGGGTCAGGCGAGTGCGGTCAGCGTGGCCTAGTGAAGAAGGTGCGAGCTCGTCTCCACCGCGGACTTCGGTTCGATTCCTGGGTCAGGCGAGTGCAGTCAGCGTGGCCTAGTGAAGAAGGTGCGAGCTCGTCTCCACCGCGGACTTCGGTTCGATTCCTGTGTCATGTGAGTGCGGTCAGCGTGGCATAGTGAAGAAGGTGCGAGCTAGTCTCCACCACGGACTTCGGTTCGATTCCTGTGTCAGACGAATGCGGTCGACGTGGCCTAGTGAAGAAGGTGCGAGCTCGTCTCCACCGCGGACTTCGGTTCGATTCCTGTGTCAGATGAATGCGGTCGGCGTGGCATAGTGAAGAAGGTGAGAGCTAGTCTCTACCCCGGACTTCGGTTCGATTCCTGTGTCAGGCGAATGCGGTCGGCGTGGCCTAGTGAAGAAGGTGCGAGCCTCGTCTCTACCCTAACTTCGGTTCGATTCTGTGTCAGGCGAATGCGGTCGACGTGGCCTAGTGAAGAAGGTGCGAGCTCGTCTCTACCCCGGACTTCGGTTCGATTCCTGTGTCAGGGGAGTGTGGTCAGCGTGGCCTAGTGAAGAAGATGCGAGCTCATCTCCACCGCGGACTTCGGTTCGATTCCTGTGTCAGGCGAATGCGGTCGGCGTGGCCTAGTGAAGAAGGTGCGAGCTCGTCTCCTCCGCGGACTTCGGTTCGATTCCTGTGTCAGGCGAGTGCGGTCGACGTGGCCTAGTGAAGAAGGTGCGAGCTCGTCTCTACCGCGGACTTCGGTTCGATTCCTGTGTCAGGCGAATGCGGTCGACGTGGCCTAGTGAAGAAGGTGCGAGCTCGTCTCCACCGCGGACTTCGGTTCGATTCCTGTGTCAGGCGAATGCGGTCGACGTGGCCTAGTGAAGAAGGTGCGAGCTCGTCTCCACCGCGGACTTCGGTTCGATTCCTGTGTCAGGCGAGTGCGGTCGGCGTGGCCTAGTGAAGAAGATGCGAGCACGTCTCCACACCGCGGACTTCGGTTCGATTCCTGTGTCAGGCGAATGCGGTCGGCGTGGCATAGTGAAGAAGGTGAGAGCTAGTCTCTACCCCGGACTTCGGTTCGATTCCTGTGTCAGGCGAATGCGGTCAGCGTGGCCTAGTGAAGAAGGTGCGAGCTCGTCTCTACCCGGACTTCGTTGGATTCCTGTGTCATGTGAGTGCGGTCAGCGTGGCCTAGTGAAGAAGGTGCGAGCTCGTCTCCTCCGCGGACTTCGGTTCAATTATTGTGTCAGGCGAGTGCGGTCGACGTGTGGCCTAGTGAAGAAGATGCGAGCTCGTCTCCACCCCGGACTTCGGTCGGATTCCTGTGTCATGTGAGTGAGCCGTCAGCGTGGCATAGTGAAGAAGGTGCGAGCTCGTCTCCACCGCGGACTTCGGTTCGATTCCTGGGTCATGTGAGTGCGGTCAGCGTGGCCTATTGAAGAAGGTGCGAGCTCGTCTCCACCGCGGACTTCGGTTCGATTCCTAGGTCAGGCGAATGCGGTCAGCGTGGCCTAGTGAAGAAGATGCGAGCTCGTCTCCACCGCGGACTTCGGTTCGATTCCTGTGTCATGTGAGTGCGGTCAGCGTGGCTAGTGAAGAAGGTGCGAGCTCGTCTCCACCGCGGACTTCGGTTCGATTCCTGTGTCAGACGAATGCGGTCGACGTGGCCTAGTGAAGAAGGTGCGAGCTCGTCTCCACCGCGGACTTCGGTTCGATTCCAGTGTCAGGCGAATGCGGTCGGCGTTGGCCATAGTGAAGAAGGTGAGAGTAGTCTCTACCCCGGACTTCGGTTCGATTCCTGTGTCAGTCGAATGCGGTCGACGTGGCCTAGTGGAGAAGGTGCGAGCTCGTCTCTACCGCGGACTTCGGTTCGATTCCTGGGTCAGGGCGAATGCGGTCGACGTGGCCTAGTGAAGAAGGTGCGAGCTCGTCTCTACCCCGGACTTCGGTTCGATTCCTGTGTCAGGGGAGTGTGGTCAGCGTGGCCTAGTGAAGAAGATGCGAGCTCGTCTCCACCGCGGACTTCGGTTCGATTCCTGGGTCATGTGAGTGCGGTCGGCGTGGCCTATTGAAGAAGGTGCGAGCTCGTCTCCACCGCGGACTTCGGTTCGATTCCTAGGTCAGGCGAATGCGGTCGGCGTGGCCTAGTGAAAAAGGTGCGAGCTCGTCTCCACCGCGGACTTCGGTTCGATTCCTGTGTCAGGCGAATGCGGTCGGCGTGGCCTAGTGAAGAAGGTGCGAGCTCGTCTCCACCGCGGACTTCGGTTCGATTCCTGTGTCAGGCGAGTGCGGTCGGCGTGGCCTAGTGAAGAAGGTGCGAGCTCGTCTCCACCGCGGACTTCGGTTCGATTCCTGTGTCAGGCGAATGCGGTCGGCGTGGCCTAGTGAAGAAGGTACGAGCTCGTCTCTAACGCGGACTTCGGTTCGATTCCTAGGTCAGGCGAATGCGGTCAGCGTGGCCTAGTGAAGAAGATGCGAGCTCGTCTCCACCGCGGACTTCGGTTCGATTCCTGTGTCATGTGAGTGCGGTCAGCGTGGCCTAGTGAAGAAGGTGCGAGCTAGTCTCCACCACGGACTTCGGTTCGATTCCTGTGTCAGACGAATGCGGTCGACGTGGCCTAGTGAAGAAGGTGCGAGCTCGTCTCCACCGCGGACTTCGGTTCGATTCCTGTGTCAGGCGAATGCGGTCGGCGTGGCATAGTGAAGAAGGTGAGAGCTAGTCTCTACCCCGGACTTCGGTTCGATTCCTGTGTCAGGCGAAAGCGGTCGGCGTGGCCTAGTGAAGAAGGTGCGAGCTCGTCTCTACCCCGGACTTCGGTTCGATTCCTGTGTCAGGCGAATGCGGTCGACGTGGCCTAGTGAAGAAGGTGCGAGCTCGTCTCTACCCCGGACTTCGGTTCGATTCCTGTGTCAGGGGAGTGTGGTCAGCGTGGCCTAGTGAAGAAGATGCGAGCTCGTCTCCACCGCGGACTTCGGTTCGATTCCTGGGTCAGGCGAGTGCGGTCAGCGTGGCCTAGTGAAGAAGGTGCGAGCTCGTCTCCACCGCGGACTTCGGTTCGATTCCTAGGTCAGGCGAGTGCGGTCGGCGTGGCCTAGTGAAGAAGGTGCGAGCTCGTCTCCACCGCGGACTTCGGTTCGATTCCTGTGTCAGGCGAGTGCGGTCGGCGTGGCCTAGTGAAGAAGGTGCGAGCTCGTCTCCACCGCGGACTTCGGTTCGATTCCTGTGTCAGGCGAGTGCGGTCAGCGTGGCCTAGTGAAGAAGGTGCGAGCTCGTCTCCACCGCGGACTTCGGTTCGATTATTGTGTCAGGCGAGTGCGGTCGGCGTGGCCTAGTGAAGAAGGTGCGAGCTCGTCTCCACCGCGGACTTCGGTTCGATTCCTGTGTCAGGCGAGTGCGGTCGGCGTGGCCTAGTGAAGAAGGTGCGAGCTCGTCTCCTCCGCGGACTTCGGTTCGATTCCTGTGTCAGGTGAGTGCGGTCAGCGTGGCCTAGTGAAGAAGGTGCGAGCTCGTCTCCACCGCGGACTTCGGTTCGATTCCTGTGTCATGTGAGTGCGGTCAGCGTGGCCTAGTGAAGAAGGTGCGAGCTCGTCTCCACCGCGGACTTCGGTTCGATTCCTGGGTCAGGCGAATGCGGTCGGCGTGGCCTAGTGAAGAAGGTGCGAGCTCGTCTCCACCGCGGACTTCGTCGATTCCTGTGTCAGGCGAAAGCTGTCAGCGTGGCCTGAAGGTGCGAGCTCGTCTCCACCGCGGACTTCGGTTCGATTCCTGTGTCAGGCGAGTGCGGTCGGCGTGGCCTAGTGAAGAAGGTGCGAGCTCGTCTCCACCGCGGACTTCGGTTCGATTCCTGTGTCAGGCGAGTGCGGTCAGCGTGGCCTAGTGAAGAAGGTGCGAGCTCGTCCGAGTGCGGTCGGCGTGGTAGTGAAGAAGGTGCGAGCTCGTCTCCACCCCGGACTTCGGTTCGATTCCTGTGTCATGTGAGTGAGCCGTCAGCGTGGCCTAGTGAAGAAGTGCGAGCTCGTCTCCTCCGCGGACTTCGGTTTCGATTCCTGTGTCATGTGAGTGCGGTCAGCGTGGCCTAGTGAAGAAGGTGCGAGCTCGTCTCCACCGCGGACTTCGGTTCGATTCCTGGGTCATCAGCGTGGCATTCGATTCCTGTGTCAGGCGAATGCGGTCGGCGTGGCATAGTGAAGAAGGTGCGAGCTCGTCTCCACCCCGGACTTCGGTCGGATTCCTGTGTCAGCGTCAGCGTGTCTGAGCCGTCAGCGTGGCCTAGTTCGGTTCGATTACTGGGTCATGTGAGTGCGGTCGACGTGGCCTATTGAAGAAGGTGCGAGCTCGTCTCCACCGCGGACTTCGGTTCGATTCCTAGGTCAGGCGAATGCGTTCGGCGTGGCCTAGTGAAAAAGGTGCGAGCTCGTCTCCACCGCGGACTTCGGTTCGATTCCTGTGTCAGGCGAGTGCGGTCGGCGTGGCCTAGTGAAGAAGGTGCGAGCTCGTCTCCACCGCGGACTTCGGTTCGATTCCTGTGTCAGGCGAGTGCGGTCGGCGTGGCCTAGTGAAGAAGGTGCGAGCTCGTCTCCACCGCGGACTTCGGTTCGATTCCTGTGTCAGGCGAATGCGGTCGGCGTGGCCTAGTGAAGAAGGTGCGAGCTCGTCTCCACCGCGGACTTCGGTTCGATTCCTAGGTCAGGCGAATGCGGTCAGCGTGGCCTAGTGAAGAAGATGCGAGCTCGTCTCCACCGCGGACTTCGGTTCGATTCCTGTGTCATGTGAGTGCGGTCAGCGTGGCCTAGTGAAGAAGGTGCGAGCTAGTCTCCACCACGGACTTCGGTTCGATTCCTGTGTCAGACGAATGCGGTCGACGTGGCCTAGTGAAGAAGGTGCGAGCTCGTCTCCACCGCGGACTTCGGTTCGATTCCTGTGTCAGGCGAATGCGGTCGGCGTGGCATAGTGAAGAAGGTGAGAGCTAGTCTCTACCCCGGACTTCGGTTCGATTCCTGTGTCAGGCGAATGCGGTCGGCGTGGCCTAGTGAAGAAGGTGCGAGCTCGTCTCTACCGCGGACTTCGGTTCGATTCCTGTGTCAGGCGAATGCGGTCGACGTGGCCTAGTGAAGAAGGTGCGAGCTCGTCTCTACCCCGGACTTCGGTTCGATTCCTGTGTCAGGGGAGTGTGGTCAGCGTGGCCTAGTGAAGAAGATGCGAGCTCGTCTCCACCGCGGACTTCGGTTCGATTCCTGTGTCAGGCGAGTGCGGTCAGCGTGGCCTAGTGAAGAAGGTGCGAGCTCGTCTCCACCGCGGACTTCGGTTCGATTCCTGTGTCAGGCGAATGCGGTCGGCGTGGCATAGTGAAGAAGGTGAGAGCTAGTCTCTACCCCGGACTTCGGTTCGATTCCTGTGTCAGGCGAATGCGGTCGACGTGGCCTAGTGAAGAAGGTGCGAGCTCGTCTCTACCCCGGACTTCGGTTGGATTCCTGTGTCATGTGAGTGCGGTCAGCGTGGCCTAGTGAAGAAGGTGCGAGCTCGTCTCCTCCGCGGACTTCGGTTCAATTATTGTGTCAGGCGAGTGCGGTCGACGTGGCCTAGTGAAGAAGGTGCGAGCTCGTCTCTACCCCGGACTTCGGTCGGATTCCTGTGTCATGTGAGTGAGCCGTCAGCGTGGCCTAGTGAAGAAGGTGCGAGCTCGTCTCCTCCGCGGACTTCGGTTCGATTCCTGTGTCATGTGAGTGCGGTCAGCGTGGCCTAGTGAAGAAGGTGCTAGTTCGTCTCCACCGCGGACTTCGGTTCGATTCCTGTGTCATGTGAGTGAGCCGTCAGCGTGGCATAGTGAAGAAGGTGCGAGCTC
The DNA here is from genome assembly GCA_907163375.1 of Prostheceraeus crozeri. Classification (NCBI taxonomy): domain Eukaryota; kingdom Metazoa; phylum Platyhelminthes; order Polycladida; family Euryleptidae; genus Prostheceraeus; species Prostheceraeus crozeri. The sequence continues at coordinate 1,455 of CAJQUW010009798.1, read as the reverse complement.
GTCTCCACCGCGGACTTCGGTCGGATTCCTGTGTCAGGCGAATGCGGTCGGCGTGGCATAGTGAAGAAGGTGCGAGCTCGTCTCCACCCCGGACTTCGGTCGGATTCCTGTGTCAGCGTCAGCGTGTCTGAGCCGTCAGCGTGGCCTAGTTCGGTTCGATTCCTAGGTCAGGCGAGTGCGATCGGGGAATCAAGGGTGTTGGTGTCTTGTATTGACTTAATAGCTGTCATTCTCTTTCGATATTCAATTTCATCCCTCTTATTTACAGGCGTTTGATGATTGGTTTAAATATTTTTGATTTATTGTGTCAAGATAATGAGCATCCTTTGCATTTTTTTGAGCCACGAAGGTTGCTCCATACCAATACGTATTGTGCAATACATTGCAAATCGATCCTGAGATAGAAAAGTTTCAACTTATCGTTAAGCTGAACGATGATTCGAATAGCAAACACCGGCTTCAGATAGTTGTTCTTTCTGATCAAAATCATTCTTTCATCGCTAAATCCTAATTAACCTTTAAGTTTGCATTTCTCTATCTCTCTCTCGTAGTTGGGAACATTGCATCCTCCTAGGCGATAACTTGCTATTGGTTTCATACCGTAACTACTTAGCGCGTCAATGACACTCTTGCATCATCATATTGCCTGCACTTGTAGCGGACATTCGGGAAGGACAGCGGCGAATCTCTCTCCTCCGCTCGCTTTCTCGGCAATATCGGAGAAGTCATGACAGCCGCTCAGCTACTGACCATTGATTCAAATAGCGGCTTGGAAGAACTCTGACAGATGATTGTTCCCATGGCCAGCCAGATTGGGAATTGAGTGCGTTGGTGACTCAGGAGAGGTCAGGCCCCCGCTTTGCGCGTAAATTGTCGTTCACCTGCTCTCTAACTTGCTCGGTGCCCTTCTCGTGCCTAGTGGCTTCGATCCTCAATGGCAACGGACTTCTATCTCGTGCTCTTATCTCTCAACATTATCAGTAACTCTCGAGACTCCTCGTGTAACGGTCAATACAAGTCAACTTATGTTTTACTGATCGTTATTTCTCGTCAGTCATCTTGGCCTGTAAGTGATCACGTCTGACAGTAGTGTTAAGGTATAAGACTAGATAATTGTGCTGCCGCTACATTCGTAAAGTGGCGGATCATTTGAGACTTCATTCGTCCAGTAATATTATTATAACATAAAACATCAACGATTACTTCTTCTTTTATGTGATTTATTTGAAATGTTTTGCACTGTGTCAATTGTCTCACGACTTTCAATATTAAGGCATTTTTGGAAAAGAATTTATTTGAAATGTTTTGCACTGTGTCAATTGTCTCACGACTTTCAATATTAAGGCATTTTTGGAAAAGAATCTTGTTATTATTTCTCATCCTGCAATGAATGTTCAGGGAGCAGAAAAGCTTGTTTTTACAACGAAATTTGTAAGTATGTGAAGCCTGTGGCTG
>CAJQUW010009797.1:0-85000 GCA_907163375.1 Prostheceraeus crozeri | reverse complement strand
TCACAGTCGACCGTTTGCCGCATTTTGAAAACCAGTGGAATGCATTCCTACAAGCTAATGTACTCGCAGTTTCTGATGGATGTCTTTGCATTGAATGGGACAGTGAATAAACACAACGTGCACTTTTGGGCGGCAGAAAATCCGAAAACGCTACTCTTCAACCCTGGAAGGACTGCTACTCTCACCGTGTGGGCATGTGCGAGTTTTGCGGGTGTGGTGGCCTACGACATCAGTACTCAGACAATGAATGGGGAGAGATACTGTACCCATCCAACAGGAAAAGGTAGTCACTTTTTTAAAAAGAAGACAACAGATGCTATTCCAACAAGACGGGTCATCTCCTCATTATTCTCTGAATGCCCGACAGATCTTGGATGAACAATTAACGAACCGGTGGATTGGGCGACGCGGGCCAATCGAATGGCCAGCAAGGTCACCAGACCTACCTGTGTGCGATTTTTGGCTATGGTCATTCCTACGTCAGGAAGTGTACAAGCCTGCGGGAGCGATCTTTGATTCCTTGGACCAACTTCGAAATCTAATCGATAGTAAGCTGAACTCTATTCCTATCTCAATGTTCCGTCAAGCTTTCCGAGATTTTACCAAACGTTGCGAATAATGCAAAAACAACAATGGAGATCGGTTTGAGATGTGAGTCGCGTCACCGGGTTTGGAATGCATGTATTTTTAATTTTTCATTGAAATACATGTATGATCCTTAACTGGCGGGGACTTTTAACTCACCTTGCACTTGGATTAGCCATCACTGGACGAATGTATACTGTAATATCTTCCACATGAATTTTGAATTTCACAACTGAAGCAAATGCATTTAACAAAAATTCAGGCTTATTCAATGTAAGTTTGAGTCGCATACTGGTATGTAATAATTTTGATTGTCTGAAGCAGTCCAAATTAAGTCTAAATTAAAAAAAAACTAAAAAAAGTCTAAATTAAGTGGACCATATAGCTGACATACTTTACTATCTTTAATCAAAGCAGATCGCTTTACAAAACCAGTGTTTGTCTCACTATCAAATAGTGCTGCTTGATCTCTATACCATCCCATTGCTTCCATATGACTGTTTTGAGCTGCTGGATGAAACTATGATAGAGCATTCAAATATGCTTTATAGGGATAATCGCTTTGACCACCTTCCACCTGTTGCTCTCCAATAGTTAGAGAAACATCACGAAATAGTGTTACCAGCGGTAAATTGTTCAGACCAACTTTATGTGCATCTTAATTTTAGTTCTTGTTGAATTCTAAACCTCACATCAGCCATCGCATAACTCAAATCAATGTAATCATCGCTAGCGCCAGGAATAACAAATTCAATAGGACCAGTATTCTCAGCTGTACGAGGATGATAATCTACAATACTTGAACAAAGAATATCTGTCTGTATTGCTTGTTGATCAAACAAACAAAAGTCTGAAGTTTTGCACTCCATGCACTAGAAGTTATGACAGCGTCGTCGTTTAGCACTTGATGAAAGATAACAGCGCGCGACGTTTGCGTGAATGCCTTTTCTTAGTTTTGTTTGAAGTTCGCTTCTTGCCACCTCCGCGCTGTTTCCTTTTTCTTCTAACATTCATTCGTTTATGTGCTTTCTTTTGTTGAGTAGCATTAAAAGTTTGCTGTAATGTGTTCTTAAACCGCGTTCCTTCCCACGATTTAGTAAACTACTCTTTACATTTTTGACACTGGTAATATCATTAACAACATCACCAGCAAAGCCAACAGCATTATTGAAAACAGTTCGTTTTAAAGATCTTCCGACAGTAGATAAAAGAGGTGCTACAACAGATTTCAGCGCAGCAAATATGCTACCTCCACCTTGACGGCGGGTGCCGCTGTAAATTGCACCCACGCCACTTAGATAGGAGGGGCATGAATAAAACGATGTAGTCGGATTCATAACTTAGACATTACAAGTTATATCTTTGCATAAATCACTGACGATCGCATAGATGAAAGATGTCTGCACGACGCATCCAAGAGTTCATACTTGAAGGATAACCGACCCATTTAACAAGACACCATTCTTCACCTTGTCGTTTTTTACTTCGAATGATTTTCTCTACTAAATATGTTTCACCAACTCAATCTCGTCACGATAAAAGCTACCATCAATTTCTTCATTATCGTAATCTTTCAACTTGTAAGTTGTTGGGGAGTCTTTTTTATAGTTTTTTTACTTGAAACTGAAAATTTCTTCTGTCCAATTCAGGAGATAACCTTTGGCAAAAACACTTAAGTTTTGATATGTGAACCTATTTTACGATTTTACATCACTTATTGCATTATTACGCCTGCGTTGGAATATTTCACGCACTCTATCTACGTTGTCAGCATTCACATCCTCTGGTCTGAGTCCAATAGAACGATGAATAGAGTGATTGTAGGCATGTAGCGTATCTTGTAGAACCTTTGTCCAATTTTGTGTTAAGTTGGCAGTGAAATGTCGCCACAAACGATTTTTTAATGTGCGATTAAAACGTTCAACTAAATGAATCGTTCAATGTGAGTCGTTTGTTGGTCGCGTGCCTCATTGAAGTTCACTGAGTGAAGTGAATTGTCGAGCCGAGAAAAGACCATATTTGTAAAGCGATTCATTATGCCTTGTGAGAGCCGCTTCTGTGTAACTCATCAAGTCATGCTGAGAATAACCTCTAGATTTCATGATATTTAGTGTCTTCATATTAGTTTTGTGTGCAGCGTCTTGTAACTTCGAGCATATTCTACAATATCTGACTACCTGCGACGCGAAAACATGAAGGGCCATCTGTAATGGGATCATGCTCTCCGGAAAAGTCAGTTGCACCACAGGGAAAGAGAAGTCATCTACCTTGTGATAAACTGAAGTTCTCAAGCTGTTCTGTGAGATTTGTATTTTCACATAAAGGTAAACCACCTCTTTATTGTTATCACCATTTCTCTCCGCCAACAAGTCAGGTGATTCTTTGAATCAACGAATTAAAGTGTTTATAATTGACAACACATATATCGTCTATGTATCTTGATGCAGGTAATAACAAGCGTGCTAAATGATATTTCACAGTTTTTATCAAATTTTGCATATAAGGTTGAAAAATCGAAAACTTGCTTCGAATTTAATCTGTATAGAAATTCGTGTGGACTCCAGAAGCAATCGAAACCGCTATGTCTCTTAATTGCCATACAATATCTCTGAAAATACTTTGGAAAGCTTTTTCGATTGGCATTGTCGTGCTCCTGCTATGAATCTAAATGCATGGAATTTTGTGAAATTTTGGAATCCAATATCATTTTGGTAATTTTCTGTCTGTCAAAGACAGATAGTTTAAACTCGCTTTTCATGCGAGTCAATTACAAGCCGAAATATTTAGAGAACAGACTAAAGAGAACAGACCTTCTATAGAAACTAACTATTGTATTTTTCCAGGTGATCCATTTATTAAATTTATGGATATTGTAAGTAAGTATAATGATGTGGTCATAATAATGTTTATGGTTTTTAGAGCGGTGTTACCAATTAGTAATACTGATTGGATAGAAACTAAAATTATTAATTATATCAATATTAAAGAATAAGTTAAAAAATTAAAATCCTTTTCCAAAGAATCCTAAAAATCCTTAATAATCCTTAAAATCCTTTTCCAATCTTATTTTAAGATTATTTGTTGACGAACAAAATATAGATATAGTTACATATAGAGAGTAAAAAACATAATGAAGAATTATTATGTCAAGTATATCATAGAGATACAATTTATAAACTAGAAACATTAGAAATGCCACAAAGATATGATGATGATACGTATATAGGATTATATTCAAACTTAAATATTAATTTGTTAAAATCTTATATATAGATGGTTTAGCTCAACAAGAGAAAATTTATATGTGGACAACACCTTACACTATTAACAATGTCCATAATCATAATCATAATAAACGAACCGAAGGTTCTAGGGCTTTGCCCGATCTTAAAGAATCTTATGATAATAATAATGATAATAATATAGATGATGATAATATAAATGATGATTCTGAAACATCTGAAAAAGGTGTAAATGGTAAAAAAGATTATAAAAATATTAGTAATTATAAAAATTTAAGTGAAGAAAAATTTATATCTCATACTGATGTACATGATATTAATACTACATATAATCAAAATTTATCTAAATATCATTTTTTTATATATCATTTTTTTACAATTGTAAATAATAATGATGGTATAGTTGAAGATACTGTTAGTGACAACTATGTGTCGGGTCTACAAAATTTTAATTAGGATTTACATCTAATCAATTTAAAATTTTATCATCTTTAATAAAAACTAAAAGTGATTCAGATGATGGTGGTGTTATTAAATTTTCCAAAAGAGATTTAAGACCAATACTTTTTTTCTCTTGTATTATTATCAGATAAAAGATGTAATTTAGAGTTAGATATTCCAATAAGAGAATGGTATCCTATACCAAAAAGTGTAATTTATGATGTTGAAGAATCAATTTATGATGATGATGATGAAGAATCAATAGTTAGTGAAAATAAATTTAATTATCTTTTGGTATCTTTTGGAAACTTCAGTGGAACCAAAACATCATTTATATATTTTTCTTTTAAGTCATTGATATTGTTTATTCGTTAACAATTCCACAAACCTGCACCACCACGATCAACGTTTCAAGATTGGAAGAAGAAACTGTTGGAAACAGGAAACCTTAAAAATGATCGCCCTCGCAGTGGAAGACCAGTGTCAGCATCAGGAGATGACACCACAGCTGCCGCTCTGTGTGAAGTGCATAAAAATCCTACAACATCAACTCGCCGAATATCTGACGAGCTTGACATTTCACAGTCGACCGTTTGCCGCATTTTGAAAACCAGTGGAATGCATCCCTACAAGCTAATGTACTCGCAGTTTCTGATGGATGTCTTTGCATTGAATGGGACAGTGAATAAACACAACGTGCACTTTTGGGCGGCAGAAAATCCGAAAACGCTACTCTTCAACCCTGGAAGGACTGCTACTCTCACCGTGTGGGCATGTGTGAGTTTTGCGGGTGTGGTGGCCTACGACATCAGTACTCAGACAATGAATGGGGAGAGATACTGTACCATCCAACAGGAAAAGGTAGTCCCTTTTTTAAAAAGAAGACAACAGATGCTATTCCAACAAGACGGGGCATCTCCTCATTATTCTCTGAATGCCCGACAGATCTTGGATGAACAATTAACGAACCGGTGGATTGGGCGACGCGGGCCAATCGAATGGCCAGCAAGGTCACCAGACCTACCTGTGTGCGATTTTTGGCTATGGTCATTCCTACGTCAGGAAGTGTACAAGCCTGCGGGAGCGATCTTTGATTCCTTGGACCAACTTCGAAATCTAATCGATAGTAAGCTGAACTCTATTCCTATCTCAATGTTCCGTCAAGCTTTCCGAGATTTCACCAAACGTTGCGAATAATGCAAAAACAACAATGGAGATCGGTTTGAGATGTGAGTCGTGTCACCGGGTTTGGAATGCATGTATTTTTAATTTTTCATTGAAATACATGTATGATCCTTAACTGGCGGGGACTTTTAACTCACCTTGCACTTGGATTAGCCATCACTGGACGAATGTATACTGTAATATCTTCCACATGAATTTTGAATTTCACAACTGAAGCAAATGCATTTAACAAAAATTCAGGCTTATTCAATGTAAGTTTGAGTCGCATACTGGTATGTAATAATTTTGATTGTCTGAAGCAGTCCAAATTAAGTCTAAATTAAAAAAAAACTAAAAAAAGTCTAAATTAAGTGGACCATATAGCTGACATACTTTACTATCTTTAATCAAAGCAGATCGCTTTACAAAACCAGTGTTTGTCTCACTATCAAATAGTGCTGCTTGATCTCATTGCTTCCATATGACTGTTTTGAGCTGCTGGATGAAACTATGATAGAGCATTCAAATATGCTTTATAGGGATAATCGCTTTGACCACCTTCCTCCACCTGTTGCTCTCCAATAGTTAGAGAAACATCACGAAATAGTGTTACCAGCGGTAAATTGTTCAGACCAACTTTATGTGCATCTTAATTTTAGTTCTATCTTCTTGTTGAATTCTAAACCTCACATCAGCCATCGCATAACTCAAATCAATGTAATCATCGCTAGCGCCAGGAATAACAAATTCAATAGGACCAGTATTCTCAGCTGTACGAGGATGATAATCTACAATACTTGAACAAAGAATATCTATCTGTCTGTATTGCTTGTTGATCAAACAAACAAAAGTCTGAAGTTTTGCACTCCATGCACTAGAAGTTATGACAGCGTCGTCGTTTAGCACTTGATGAAAGATAACAGCGCGCGACGTTTGCGTGAATGCCTTTTCTTAGTTTTGTTTGAAGTTCGCTTCTTGCCACCTCCGCGCTGTTTTCTTTTTCTTCTAACATTCATTCGTTTATGTGCTTTCTTTTGTTGAGTAGCATTAAAAGTTTGCTGTAATGTGTTCTTAAACCGCGTTCCTTCCCACGATTTAGTAAACTACTCTACATTTTTGCCACTGGTAATATCATTAACAACATCACCAGCAAAAGCCAACAGCATTATTGAAAACAGTTCGTTTTAAAGATCTTCCGACAGTAGATAAAAGAGGTGCTACAACAGATTTCAGCGCAGCAAATATGCTACCTCCACCTTGACGGCGGGTGCCGCTGTAAATTGCACCCACGCCACTTAGATAGGAGGGGCATGAATAAAACGATGTAGTCGGATTCATAACTTAGACATTACAAGTTATATCTTTGCATAAATCACTGACGATCGCATAGATGAAAGATGTCTGCACGACGCATCCAAGAGTTCATACTTGAAGGATAACCGACCCATTTAACAAGACACCATTCTTCACCTTGTCGTTTTTTACTTCGAATGATTTTCTCTACTAAATATGTTTCACCAACTCAATCTCGTCACGATAAAAGCTACCATCAATTTCTTCATTATCGTAATCTTTCAACTTGTAAGTTGTTGGGGAGTCTTTTTTATATAGTTTTTTTACTTGAAACTGAAAATTTCTTCTGTCCAATTCAGGAGATAACCTTTGGCAAAAACACTTAAGTTTTGATATGTGAACCTATTTTACGATTTTACATCACTTATTGCATTATTACGCCTGCGTTGGAATATTTCACGCACTCTATCTACGTTGTCAGCATTCACATCCTCTGGTCTGAGTCCAATAGAACGATGAATAGAGTGATTGTAGGCATGTAGCGTATCTTGTAGAACCTTTGTCCAATTTTGTGTTAAGTTGGCAGTGAAATGTCGCCACAAACGATTTTTTAATGTGCGATTAAAACGTTCAACTAAATGAATCGTTCAATGTGAGTCGTTTGTTGGTCGCGTGCCTCATTGAAGTTCACTGAGTGAAGTGAATTGTCGAGCCGAGAAAAGACCATATTTGTAAAGCGATTCATTATGCCTTGTGAGAGCCGTTTCTGTGTAACTCATCAAGTCATGCTGAGAATAACCTCTAGATTTCATGATATTTAGTGTCTTCATATTAGTTTTGTGTGCAGCGTCTTGTAACTTCGAGCATATTCTACAATATCTGACTACCTGCGACGCGAAAACATGAAGGGCCATCTGTAATGGGATCATGCTCTCCGGAAAAGTCAGTTGCACCACAGGGAAAGAGAAGTCATCTACCTTGTGATAAACTGAAGTTCTCAAGCTGTTCTGTGAGATTTGTATTTTCACATAAAGGTAAACCACCTCTTTATTGTTATCACCATTTCTCTCCGCCAACAAGTCAGGTGATTCTTTGAATCAACGAATTAAAGTGTTTATAATTGACAACACATATATCGTCTATGTATCTTGATGCAGGTAATAACAAGCGTGCTAAATGATATTTCACAGTTTTTATCAAATTTTGCATATAAGGTTGAAAAATCGAAAACTTGCTTCGAATTTAATCTGTATAGAAATTCGTGTGGACTCCAGAAGCAATCGAAACCGCTATGTCTCTTAATTGCCATACAATATCTCTGAAAATACTTTGGAAAGCTTTTTCGATTGGCATTGTCGTGCTCCTGCTATGAATCTAAATGCATGGAATTTTGTGAAATTTTGGAATCCAATATAATTTTGGTAATTTTCTGTCTGTCAAAGACAGATAGTTTAAACTCGCTTTTCATGCGAGTCAATTACAAGCCGAAATATTTAGAGAACAGACTAAAGAGAACAGACCTTCTATAGAAACTAACTATTGTATTTTTCCAGGTGATCCATTTATTAAATTTATGGATATTGTAAGTAAGTATAATGATGTGGTCATAATAATGTTTATGGTTTTTAGAGCGGTGTTACCAATTAGTAATACTGATTGGATAGAAACTAAAATTATTAATTATATCAATATTAAAGAATAAGTTAAAAAATTAAAATCCTTTTCCAAAGAATCCTAAAAATCCTTAATAATCCTTAAAATCCTTTTCCAATCTTATTTTAAGATTATTTGTTGACGAACAAAATATAGATATAGTTACATATAGAGAGTAAAAAACATAATGAAGAATTATTATGTCAAGTATATCATAGAGATACAATTTATAAACTAGAAACATTAGAAATGCCACAAAGATATGATGATGATACGTATATAGGATTATATTCAAACTTAAATATTAATTTGTTAAAATCTTATATATAGATGGTTTAGCTCAACAAGAGAAAATTTATATGTGGACAACACCTTACACTATTAACAATGTCCATAATCATAATCATAATAAACGAACCGAAGGTTCTAGGGCTTTGCCCGATCTTAAAGAATCTTATGATAATAATAATGATAATAATATAGATGATGATAATATAAATGATGATTCTGAAACATCTGAAAAAGGTGTAAATGGTAAAAAAGATTATAAAAATATTAGTAATTATAAAAATTTAAGTGAAGAAAAATTTATATCTCATACTGATGTACATGATATTAATACTACATATAATCAAAATTTATCTAAATATCATTTTTTTATATATCATTTTTTTACAATTGTAAATAATAATGATGGTATAGTTGAAGATACTGTTAGTGACAACTATGTGTCGGGTCTACAAAATTTTAATTAGGATTTACATCTAATCAATTTAAAATTTTATCATCTTTAATAAAAACTAAAAGTGATTCAGATGATGGTGGTGTTATTAAATTTTCCAAAAGAGATTTAAGACCAATACTTTTTTTCTCTTGTATTATTATCAGATAAAAGATGTAATTTAGAGTTAGATATTCCAATAAGAGAATGGTATCCTATACCAAAAAGTGTAATTTATGATGTTGAAGAATCAATTTATGATGATGATGATGAAGAATCAATAGTTAGTGAAAATAAATTTAATTATCTTTTGGTATCTTTTGGAAACTTCAGTGGAACCAAAACATCATTTATATATTTTTCTTTTAAGTCATTGATATTGTTTATTCGTTAACAATTCCACAAACCTGCACCACCACGATCAACGTTTCAAGATTGGAAGAAGAAACTGTTGGAAACAGGAAACCTTAAAAATGATCGCCCTCGCAGTGGAAGACCAGTGTCAGCATCAGGAGATGACACCACAGCTGCCGCTCTGTGTGAAGTGCATAAAAATCCTACAACATCAACTCGCCGAATATCTGACGAGCTTGACATTTCACAGTCGACCGTTTGCCGCATTTTGAAAACCAGTGGAATGCATCCCTACAAGCTAATGTACTCGCAGTTTCTGATGGATGTCTTTGCATTGAATGGGACAGTGAATAAACACAACGTGCACTTTTGGGCGGCAGAAAATCCGAAAACGCTACTCTTCAACCCTGGAAGGACTGCTACTCTCACCGTGTGGGCATGTGTGAGTTTTGCGGGTGTGGTGGCCTACGACATCAGTACTCAGACAATGAATGGGGAGAGATACTGTACCATCCAACAGGAAAAGGTAGTCCCTTTTTTAAAAAGAAGACAACAGATGCTATTCCAACAAGACGGGGCATCTCCTCATTATTCTCTGAATGCCCGACAGATCTTGGATGAACAATTAACGAACCGGTGGATTGGGCGACGCGGGCCAATCGAATGGCCAGCAAGGTCACCAGACCTACCTGTGTGCGATTTTTGGCTATGGTCATTCCTACGTCAGGAAGTGTACAAGCCTGCGGGAGCGATCTTTGATTCCTTGGACCAACTTCGAAATCTAATCGATAGTAAGCTGAACTCTATTCCTATCTCAATGTTCCGTCAAGCTTTCCGAGATTTCACCAAACGTTGCGAATAATGCAAAAACAACAATGGAGATCGGTTTGAGATGTGAGTCGTGTCACCGGGTTTGGAATGCATGTATTTTTAATTTTTCATTGAAATACATGTATGATCCTTAACTGGCGGGGACTTTTAACTCACCTTGCACTTGGATTAGCCATCACTGGACGAATGTATACTGTAATATCTTCCACATGAATTTTGAATTTCACAACTGAAGCAAATGCATTTAACAAAAATTCAGGCTTATTCAATGTAAGTTTGAGTCGCATACTGGTATGTAATAATTTTGATTGTCTGAAGCAGTCCAAATTAAGTCTAAATTAAAAAAAAACTAAAAAAAGTCTAAATTAAGTGGACCATATAGCTGACATACTTTACTATCTTTAATCAAAGCAGATCGCTTTACAAAACCAGTGTTTGTCTCACTATCAAATAGTGCTGCTTGATCTCATTGCTTCCATATGACTGTTTTGAGCTGCTGGATGAAACTATGATAGAGCATTCAAATATGCTTTATAGGGATAATCGCTTTGACCACCTTCCTCCACCTGTTGCTCTCCAATAGTTAGAGAAACATCACGAAATAGTGTTACCAGCGGTAAATTGTTCAGACCAACTTTATGTGCATCTTAATTTTAGTTCTATCTTCTTGTTGAATTCTAAACCTCACATCAGCCATCGCATAACTCAAATCAATGTAATCATCGCTAGCGCCAGGAATAACAAATTCAATAGGACCAGTATTCTCAGCTGTACGAGGATGATAATCTACAATACTTGAACAAAGAATATCTATCTGTCTGTATTGCTTGTTGATCAAACAAACAAAAGTCTGAAGTTTTGCACTCCATGCACTAGAAGTTATGACAGCGTCGTCGTTTAGCACTTGATGAAAGATAACAGCGCGCGACGTTTGCGTGAATGCCTTTTCTTAGTTTTGTTTGAAGTTCGCTTCTTGCCACCTCCGCGCTGTTTTCTTTTTCTTCTAACATTCATTCGTTTATGTGCTTTCTTTTGTTGAGTAGCATTAAAAGTTTGCTGTAATGTGTTCTTAAACCGCGTTCCTTCCCACGATTTAGTAAACTACTCTACATTTTTGCCACTGGTAATATCATTAACAACATCACCAGCAAAAGCCAACAGCATTATTGAAAACAGTTCGTTTTAAAGATCTTCCGACAGTAGATAAAAGAGGTGCTACAACAGATTTCAGCGCAGCAAATATGCTACCTCCACCTTGACGGCGGGTGCCGCTGTAAATTGCACCCACGCCACTTAGATAGGAGGGGCATGAATAAAACGATGTAGTCGGATTCATAACTTAGACATTACAAGTTATATCTTTGCATAAATCACTGACGATCGCATAGATGAAAGATGTCTGCACGACGCATCCAAGAGTTCATACTTGAAGGATAACCGACCCATTTAACAAGACACCATTCTTCACCTTGTCGTTTTTTACTTCGAATGATTTTCTCTACTAAATATGTTTCACCAACTCAATCTCGTCACGATAAAAGCTACCATCAATTTCTTCATTATCGTAATCTTTCAACTTGTAAGTTGTTGGGGAGTCTTTTTTATATAGTTTTTTTACTTGAAACTGAAAATTTCTTCTGTCCAATTCAGGAGATAACCTTTGGCAAAAACACTTAAGTTTTGATATGTGAACCTATTTTACGATTTTACATCACTTATTGCATTATTACGCCTGCGTTGGAATATTTCACGCACTCTATCTACGTTGTCAGCATTCACATCCTCTGGTCTGAGTCCAATAGAACGATGAATAGAGTGATTGTAGGCATGTAGCGTATCTTGTAGAACCTTTGTCCAATTTTGTGTTAAGTTGGCAGTGAAATGTCGCCACAAACGATTTTTTAATGTGCGATTAAAACGTTCAACTAAATGAATCGTTCAATGTGAGTCGTTTGTTGGTCGCGTGCCTCATTGAAGTTCACTGAGTGAAGTGAATTGTCGAGCCGAGAAAAGACCATATTTGTAAAGCGATTCATTATGCCTTGTGAGAGCCGTTTCTGTGTAACTCATCAAGTCATGCTGAGAATAACCTCTAGATTTCATGATATTTAGTGTCTTCATATTAGTTTTGTGTGCAGCGTCTTGTAACTTCGAGCATATTCTACAATATCTGACTACCTGCGACGCGAAAACATGAAGGGCCATCTGTAATGGGATCATGCTCTCCGGAAAAGTCAGTTGCACCACAGGGAAAGAGAAGTCATCTACCTTGTGATAAACTGAAGTTCTCAAGCTGTTCTGTGAGATTTGTATTTTCACATAAAGGTAAACCACCTCTTTATTGTTATCACCATTTCTCTCCGCCAACAAGTCAGGTGATTCTTTGAATCAACGAATTAAAGTGTTTATAATTGACAACACATATATCGTCTATGTATCTTGATGCAGGTAATAACAAGCGTGCTAAATGATATTTCACAGTTTTTATCAAATTTTGCATATAAGGTTGAAAAATCGAAAACTTGCTTCGAATTTAATCTGTATAGAAATTCGTGTGGACTCCAGAAGCAATCGAAACCGCTATGTCTCTTAATTGCCATACAATATCTCTGAAAATACTTTGGAAAGCTTTTTCGATTGGCATTGTCGTGCTCCTGCTATGAATCTAAATGCATGGAATTTTGTGAAATTTTGGAATCCAATATAATTTTGGTAATTTTCTGTCTGTCAAAGACAGATAGTTTAAACTCGCTTTTCATGCGAGTCAATTACAAGCCGAAATATTTAGAGAACAGACTAAAGGTTTACCTTCTATAGAAACTAACTATTGTATTTTTCCAGGTGATCCATTTATTAAATTTATGGATATTGTAAGTAAGTATAATGATGTGGCTTATGTAGAATTAAATAAAGAAAATATGGTTATAAATTGGTCATAATAATGTTTATGGTTTTTAGAGCGGTGTTACCAATTAGTAATACTGATTGGATAGAAACTAAAATTATTAATTATATCAATATTAAAGAATAAGTTAAAAAATTAAAATCCTTTTCCAAAGAATCCTAAAAATCCTTAATAATCCTTAAAATCCTTTTCCAATCTTATTTTAAGATTATTTGTTGACGAACAAAATATAGATATAGTTACATATAGAGAGTAAAAAACATAATGAAGAATTATTATGTCAAGTATATCATAGAGATACAATTTATAAACTAGAAACATTAGAAATGCCACAAAGATATGATGATGATACGTATATAGGATTATATTCAAACTTAAATATTAATTTGTTAAAATCTTATATATAGATGGTTTAGCTCAACAAGAGAAAATTTATATGTGGACAACACCTTACACTATTAACAATGTCCATAATCATAATCATAATAAACGAACCGAAGGTTCTAGGGCTTTGCCCGATCTTAAAGAATCTTATGATAATAATAATGATAATAATATAGATGATGATAATATAAATGATGATTCTGAAACATCTGAAAAAGGTGTAAATGGTAAAAAAGATTATAAAAATATTAGTAATTATAAAAATTTAAGTGAAGAAAAATTTATATCTCATACTGATGTACATGATATTAATACTTACTACATATAATCAAAATTTATCTAAATATCATTTTTTTATATATCATTTTTTTACAATTGTAAATAATAATGATGGTATAGTTGAAGATACTGTTAGTGACAACTATGTGTCGGGTCTACAAAATTTTAATTAGGATTTACATCTAATCAATTTAAAATTTTATCTATAAATATAAATATAAAAAATATATAAATATATAAATATATATAAATATATAAATTATATCTATAAAAACTAAAAGTGATTCAGATGATGGTGGTGTTATTAAATTTTCCAAAAGAGATTTAAGACCAATACTTTTTTTCTCTTGTATTATTATCAGATAAAAGATGTAATTTAGAGTTAGATATTCCAATAAGAGAATGGTATCCTATACCAAAAAGTGTAATTTATGATGTTGAAGAATCAATTTATGATGATGATGATGAAGAATCAATAGTTAGTGAAAATAAATTTAATTATCTTTTGGTATCTTTTGGAAACTTCAGTGGAACCAAAACATCATTTATATATTTTTCTTTTAAGTCATTGATATTGTTTATTCGTTAACAATTCCACAAACCTGCACCACCACGATCAACGTTTCAAGATTGGAAGAAGAAACTGTTGGAAACAGGAAACCTTAAAAATGATCGCCCTCGCAGTGGAAGACCAGTGTCAGCATCAGGAGATGACACCACAGCTGCCGCTCTGTGTGAAGTGCATAAAAATCCTACAACATCAACTCGCCGAATATCTGACGAGCTTGACATTTCACAGTCGACCGTTTGCCGCATTTTGAAAACCAGTGGAATGCATCCCTACAAGCTAATGTACTCGCAGTTTCTGATGGATGTCTTTGCATTGAATGGGACAGTGAATAAACACAACGTGCACTTTTGGGCGGCAGAAAATCCGAAAACGCTACTCTTCAACCCTGGAAGGACTGCTACTCTCACCGTGTGGGCATGTGTGAGTTTTGCGGGTGTGGTGGCCTACGACATCAGTACTCAGACAATGAATGGGGAGAGATACTGTACCATCCAACAGGAAAAGGTAGTCCCTTTTTTAAAAAGAAGACAACAGATGCTATTCCAACAAGACGGGGCATCTCCTCATTATTCTCTGAATGCCCGACAGATCTTGGATGAACAATTAACGAACCGGTGGATTGGGCGACGCGGGCCAATCGAATGGCCAGCAAGGTCACCAGACCTACCTGTGTGCGATTTTTGGCTATGGTCATTCCTACGTCAGGAAGTGTACAAGCCTGCGGGAGCGATCTTTGATTCCTTGGACCAACTTCGAAATCTAATCGATAGTAAGCTGAACTCTATTCCTATCTCAATGTTCCGTCAAGCTTTCCGAGATTTCACCAAACGTTGCGAATAATGCAAAAACAACAATGGAGATCGGTTTGAGATGTGAGTCGTGTCACCGGGTTTGGAATGCATGTATTTTTAATTTTTCATTGAAATACATGTATGATCCTTAACTGGCGGGGACTTTTAACTCACCTTGCACTTGGATTAGCCATCACTGGACGAATGTATACTGTAATATCTTCCACATGAATTTTGAATTTCACAACTGAAGCAAATGCATTTAACAAAAATTCAGGCTTATTCAATGTAAGTTTGAGTCGCATACTGGTATGTAATAATTTTGATTGTCTGAAGCAGTCCAAATTAAGTCTAAATTAAAAAAAACTAAAAAAAGTCTAAATTAAGTGGACCATATAGCTGACATACTTTACTATCTTTAATCAAAGCAGATCGCTTTACAAAACCAGTGTTTGTCTCACTATCAAATAGTGCTGCTTGATCTCATTGCTTCCATATGACTGTTTTGAGCTGCTGGATGAAACTATGATAGAGCATTCAAATATGCTTTATAGGGATAATCGCTTTGACCACCTTCCTCCACCTGTTGCTCTCCAATAGTTAGAGAAACATCACGAAATAGTGTTACCAGCGGTAAATTATTCAGACCAACTTTATGTGCATCTTAATTTTAGTTCTATCTTCTTGTTGAATTCTAAACCTCACATCAGCCATCGCATAACTCAAATCAATGTAATCATCGCTAGCGCCAGGAATAACAAATTCAATAGGACCAGTATTCTCAGCTGTACGAGGATGATAATCTACAATACTTGAACAAAGAATATCTATCTGTCTGTATTGCTTGTTGATCAAACAAACAAAAGTCTGAAGTTTTGCACTCCATGCACTAGAAGTTATGACAGCGTCGTCGTTTAGCACTTGATGAAAGATAACAGCGCGCGACGTTTGCGTGAATGCCTTTTCTTAGTTTTGTTTGAAGTTCGCTTCTTGCCACCTCCGCGCTGTTTTCTTTTTCTTCTAACATTCATTCGTTTATGTGCTTTCTTTTGTTGAGTAGCATTAAAAGTTTGCTGTAATGTGTTCTTAAACCGCGTTCCTTCCCACGATTTAGTAAACTACTCTACATTTTTGCCACTGGTAATATCATTAACAACATCACCAGCAAAAGCCAACAGCATTATTGAAAACAGTTCGTTTTAAAGATCTTCCGACAGTAGATAAAAGAGGTGCTACAACAGATTTCAGCGCAGCAAATATGCTACCTCCACCTTGACGGCGGGTGCCGCTGTAAATTGCACCCACGCCACTTAGATAGGAGGGGCATGAATAAAACGATGTAGTCGGATTCATAACTTAGACATTACAAGTTATATCTTTGCATAAATCACTGACGATCGCATAGATGAAAGATGTCTGCACGACGCATCCAAGAGTTCATACTTGAAGGATAACCGACCCATTTAACAAGACACCATTCTTCACCTTGTCGTTTTTTACTTCGAATGATTTTCTCTACTAAATATGTTTCACCAACTCAATCTCGTCACGATAAAAGCTACCATCAATTTCTTCATTATCGTAATCTTTCAACTTGTAAGTTGTTGGGGAGTCTTTTTTATAGTTTTTTTACTTGAAACTGAAAATTTCTTCTGTCCAATTCAGGAGATAACCTTTGGCAAAAACACTTAAGTTTTGATATGTGAACCTATTTTACGATTTTACATCACTTATTGCATTATTACGCCTGCGTTGGAATATTTCACGCACTCTATCTACGTTGTCAGCATTCACATCCTCTGGTCTGAGTCCAATAGAACGATGAATAGAGTGATTGTAGGCATGCAGCGTATCTTGTAGAACCTTTGTCCAATTTTGTGTTAAGTTGGCAGTGAAATGTCGCCACAAGCAATTTTTTAATGTGCGATTAAAACGTTCAACTAAATGAGTCGTTTGTTGGTCGCGTGCCTCATTGAAATTCACTGAGTGAAGTGAATTGTCGAGCCGAGAAAAGACCATATTTGTAAAGCGATTCATTATGCCTTGTGTAACTCATCAAGTCATGCTGAGAATAACCTCTAGATTTCATGATATTTAGTGTCTTCATATTAGTTTTGTGTGCAGCGTCTTGTAACTTCGAGCATTACAATATCTCTGAAAATACTTTGGAAAGCTTTTTCGATTGGCATTGTCGTGCTCCTGCTATGGATCTAAATGCATGGAATTTTGTGAAATTTTGGAATCCAATATAATTTTGGTAATTTTCTGTCTGTCACAGACAGATAGTTTAAACTCGCTTTTCATAATTGTTGTGTGTTGCTCAATTACATACATTATGCGCTAAAATTTGCTCAGGAGTATAGGTATCATTACCCGATATGTTCGACGTGGAAATATCAATTCCCAACTCGGCTAAGAGAATTTGGAACTTTTTGCAAATGAAGGCATAATTATTAGATGCTTTATCAACTGGCGTAATTATGACGTCATTGTGAAATTGTCTGATGCGATCTCATTAGTCTTCAACTGAATAGTCTGAATGGATTCATTTCTATACATTGCTTAATGATTCCAGAAATAGTGACCATTGATCATGCGGGTTGGTCTGATTGCAAAAATCTTGGTTCTCTTAGAAACAAGACACTCGCAGATTCTTTTGATTCGACTATGTTTGATGTACATTTGCTGATTGGCGCTGATCTTGCTTGGTCTTTTCTGAAGAACAAAACTCACAAAATAGATGCATGTGGTCCTACAGTACAAGATAGCACATTTGGATTACTTCTTTCAGGCCCTTTGCATGGTGGTCGATTAAGACACAGCACTGTTTCACTGCTCACACATGCGTGAAGCTGCAATCAGTGAAAAAGTTGCACACAAGTCGAAATCAATTTCTCTATTGGGTCTCAAGTGGGATTCAGATGCTGTAAGTCTTCAAAATAAGAAATTTCCAAAACAAGACATTTCCTGCACTACACTATAAACTGTAGTGGTAAAAATTGTGAAATGTGAATCTTGAAATTAATTAAGAATTTACGCGTAGACAATGTGCAAATTTACGTGCGGCGCTTCCAATTTACGCATTTACACCCAATATTACGCGCTGGCCGGGACACTGGCATGAAGTGAACAAATAAAAACAATAATTTTTATATATTTATTTTCTTTTGATGAGTAAATTGACAAGGTAAGCGATGAACAACATACAAGTGATCAGGTGAACAAGATGAGTCAAACCAATTAGTGTAGCAGAAAAGTTAAAACAAAAATATGAAATTTGAAAAGTAGCATTTCTGATTATGTTTTCAAAAGTATATACAAATAAAACATCAAGTAATGAATTTAAAACGGAAAGTAGATATAGTTTTCATTTTCAATTACATACATTACACAACAGAAATCAAATTAATGGAACAACAACGGAAACCCACATTTCATTCTAGTCGCTAATTCAACATTTCTTTTGCTTGGATATTATAAATTTTGAGGGTTGGTTTGATATATACGAAGATATCCTAGTACCGGATGTTTCGATAAAATGTTTAAATTATCGATAAATACTTGCCTGAAAACGTTTAGCAATCAGATCACTAGGAAGCATGGGTTTCCATTGAAAAAAAGAACCAGTTGACACATAAATGCAAAACGTGACACGCTGCTGATGACTCATCAGCGCAATAAACTGTGAAAAAGAAGTCAACCTCGTCTGACAAAAACTCGTCTTGACAAAAATTGAGTTGTCAACGACAAAAAGCGATAACGAATGTAACCTGAAAGAATGATATCATTATGAATATGATCATTATATCCGCTAATAATTTATCAAAAATAATTCACTCACAGCGATAGCTGCAGGCATTTTACATAGTACAGAATGAATATGCAGTACGATTAACTGCAACCTTTTCATCTGCTAATTTTGAGAAAATTCAATACATGTGAAATTATAAAATGTATAGCTAAACGCTGCAATATTTCAAATGGAGCACGATTCAGTGTTTCAATGAGTCTCAAAAAAGATTTATCTTCTTCTGAATTGTTTTGCGACACATGTGACATTGTTGTAAAGTTTCAGCGCAATCTACGCACGCGCTATGACCGCAGAGAAAAGCAACGGATCGAGAAGCGTCCATGCAAATACTACATTGAACTGAGTCTTCCAGTTCCTGTATTCTCGACTTGAGTGCAGTTACTTCCTCCCGTAAATCTTGGTCGATCATTGGAACATTCAAACCAGGCACGGATTGAGGAATTTCAGAACCATCTGAAAAGAAAATATCTGCGATTGATTTCACCGGTACAATGGCATGTTCACGAAATCTTACCGTTGTAAAGCGCACTGAATATGCCGAAAAGATGCAATAGCCAATAGTCTCAATCATGAACATTAAAGTGTAGTTAGATTAAAGGACATGCTTCTTTATATGCTATCTTTACAAATCAATGATTAGGGGGTGGAATGCTGCAGGAGGGCATTCCGGGTGTACGTGAGACGGAGAGATGGAGAGATGAAGCTATAAAAATTATAATAAAATATAATAATAAAAATTAATGGTAGTTGATTCTGGCGACCAAGCGAAACGGAACGCAAAAATGACGATTAGAAAGAGCAAACATTCACACTCGAAACATTCACAGTCGAAACAAAAACCTTGGATGGAAGCGGTAAATGACACTTCGATGAGCAAAAATGCAAAAAAGTGCAAAAATGACGTTGTTTGGATGATTGGTCGAAATTTCAATGACGAAAAATTCACATGATAAGCATAAAAAAATCGTATTTCATGGTATCGGATGGTTTCAAAAGTTGCTCCATCAGTCCTAAAATGTGGTAGGCAGACATGAATCTGTCGAAATGAAGATTGTTTTCAAGCTCTAAGCTTTGATCGATAAAATGCTGTTAGAGTCAGGAAGATTGCAGGAAATTGTTCATCTGGGGAGCGATTTGGAGTGATGGTCGCATTTCACTGCATGTTATGAGGGAAAACATGAACTCCGAGTGCTCGAAGAACATGTTTATCCTTTAGCATTCAGTTTAGGTGATCCATCATCTGATTGGATTCTCATGAATGACACTGCTCCATGCCACCGTGTCAGGCAATTCAACTGTATAAAAGACAGGCAGGAATACGAACCTTGAGCTAACCGGCAAGGTCTCCTGACTTGAATCCAATCGGGCATGTCTGGCCTATCTTGAAACGGCGAGTTCGTCGGCTAATTTGTCCTGGCAATGATTTGAATCGGTTGAAATCTTTAGTGAGGCAGGAGTGCAATCAGATTGATCAACAGGTGATCAGAAATTTGATCGGCAGTATGCCTAATCGCATCCGAAAGGTAATGGAACCTAGAGGAGACGCATCTGGCTACTATGGAGCGCACCCATCAGTCCTGTCAAGACTAGGCCCATACTGGGTAAAACATATAACTAAGAAACAATATATAATATGATGTAGGTAACAAATTCATTCAATCATAGTTAAAAAGCTGTTTACTATAAAATGTTACTGTTTTATCTAATTTCTAACTATTTATGAAACGGACTATATTGTATGGTCTCATTTGCAATGTTTTCCGTTGTTTCTATGATAAGAATTCCTTGGATTCTCAGTCAATGATGCTGCTTTGCGAATTGATGTCGAGTGGAAGATTTTGCGAATTTGCTCAACTTGTCCAATTTGTCTTCTACGATAGAACGAAAACTATCTTAGACTGTGCTCGTTGATCTCACGTGTTTATGTGTCGGAATATTTCTTGCCTCCTCTCTCTTCAACTACCGCTCCATCTGAATATAGTTTCAATTGTTGCAGATTCTGCACCTTTTCCAAATCGATTTCAGATCTTTCCAAATGAATTCATTTCAAGATGGATTTCAGATTTTTCCAATTGAATTTCGGATATCTTCAATTGGAGTCAGTATCTAGAATTCAATTAGGGAAATCCGAAATACATCTGAAAATGTCTGGAATTCATTTGGAAATATCTGAAATAGAGATGGAAAAGGTGTAGTTTAGCCCCCTTGGGTGTATGACGGACAGGCTCCGATGGAAAGGGTTGAAAATCTGACCAACTTCTCGAACCCCCTTCAGGTACCCTCTGGCATCCTATTGATCACCGGCGCGAATTTTCTGTCAACATCGAAAACTGGGCAACGGCAAATTAACCCGGGTAACCCCTAAGTTTGGAGATGGTAGTGGAACCCCGATGAAGTAAATCCCATCAAAGCTTTAGGCATCCACCTATTTGCAGCCTTTTTGTGACTGCGCACTTAACGCCTTAATGGCAGAGTTCATAAGGCTACGGGTCCCACCCAGACATAAAGGGTTGAGTCAGGAAAGGGGCGCATAAAATCCTACGTAAAAATTTGCTCCAACTTATTTGCTTGATTATAGGTTATGAATTCGGTCGACAATGGGCGGGTACATCGTGGGCATCCTCGTCAGCCTTCGTGAGGAAGAATGATGGAGAAGGAAATAAGTTGTTCAAATAATATAAATATATGTTCAGGATGTGATGGCCTGATGCCCACTGGAAGGTTACGAAGGAATGGAATTATTTAGAGTAAGCACATGGAATGTCGGCAGCATGCCGTGCAGGTCAAGTGAAGTAGTTGAGACGATGAAACGAAGAAGAATCGATGTACCATACTGGCCATTTGATTGGCATAATTTTCAATTAGATTAAGAAAATAGTATTTTGATGCAATAACATCTATTCCAACTCCAGAAATATGTGCCCAGTGTTTCTACGATTAGTAAAAAATTGGAAATCTAAGGTTGTTACTTCAACAATACAGTCAAAAATTGGTTGGTCCTCCTCTGGCCTTCTGGACAGCTTCTATGCGTTGCGACATGGATTCAATCAGTTTCTTGTAATGCTCTCCGCTAATTTTGGTGGTCCATACTTCCATTGCCGTCTTCTTGAGATCAGTGACAGAACTAGGCTACCGTTGAGCAACTCACTTCTTCAACACATCCCAGCAATTCTCGATGGGGTTCAAATCTGTAGAACTGTCGAATCATGGTTCCAGGACTTCGACAGGAGAATTTGATGGCAAGTACAAAATGTAACTGTCTTCGATTGTGTGAACAGTTCAAATCATTGACGAGCTAAGATTGGCAAAGTAATGTTAAGTGATGAGAGCAGTATGAAAAATTTCATTCAGTCTCAACAAATCTCCGACGACCAGTAAGTAAGTAGGAGCCAGGTACGTACGATCCTCGTGTAAAACAATCCCCAAGTGTAATGATCCGGGGCATCATCGCAGCAAGCGGCCGTGGTGGCCTCTAGTTTCTACCCAATAACAGGACAATCAAAGTCAGCTTGCACCGTGAGATGCTCGAAGACAAGCTACGAACATGTTCGTGGACACCATAACTTCCAACGTGACCGTGCGACAAGACCTGTTCGAAAGAGGCTATGAAATTCTGGTATCGAAGACCTGGAACCATGGCTCGGCAGTTCAAATCAAACGGCCAGTATGGTATGCTGTCTGCAAGAGACTCACTGTCTGAGGAGACTCAAGGCGAGGAAGGCAACGCTGGAGTTGGGATTCTCATAACGGAGAATTGGGATGACAAAATCGTCGGAGTCGAAAGAATTTCAGAGTGCTGCACTGTTGCACGTTTTCTAGTGGATGAGAGATTGTCCCATGTCCTGTCTGCACATGCATCTCAAGCATAAAGAAGTGATCAAGAGACCCAGTTGACTCTTGCTGTTGAATGAATTCCTGACTAAGACAGGATCATTCTTGTTGCTGACTTAAATGGTCATGAAGGAGGACATTAACGTATGCGAAGTACGCATTGTGGTTTTGGCTTCGGTGACAGAAACAATGAAGTTTGCGAATTTCGGACTTTTCTGACGCCCATGGTCTCGTTCTAACAACAATTTCTATAAAATATAAGAAAAAAGTTGGTAAGGTACAGTTCTGGAGGATACGAGAGTGATATCGACTACATTCTCATCCGCTATCGCTATAGAATCTTGTTTAAAGATGCGTATTGACATCACTCATTGACATCTAGATAGAAAATTCACCAAGAAAATCATTCCACGATTGCAAGTTTAGAAGCTAATGTCTCCTCAAGTAGCCACGCATTTTTACGAGGCTAGGAGTCATGAAGAAAATGTTGCAGACCAAAATACAGTTGCAACAGGATGAAGACAAACTGCATACACAGTGTTGAAAAAATGTGTGCTTGCAGTAAGCCTGGGCAGGTCGAAGAGAGACTTTGTAGTGGAATTCGGAAGAAGCGCTGTCAAAGAAAAGATATTGCGTTTCAAGCAATGGCAGCAAAAGAAGTGCGAGGCAACTGGAGCTCTCTATATATAGTCCATGGACCAGACCAGATATCGGCACCACCTCGGGTGAATAAACGAAATTGGGTCCATATAAGTTAGAAAAAGTGTGATAGCAGTCTCAGATCGGTAGCTTAGTCCTTGATTTTCACGTTTTTGAATTTAGTGCGTTTTGAATTTAGTGCGTAGTTTTTGAATTTCTGGAAAATCCAACTGGCTATTTTCTAATTAACTCCCTGTTGGCTCTAAATCCTTCGAACTCCAATATATTTTTCATCAATTGAAAGAAAATTATCGCAACCACTTTTTGATAGGTTTGGGACACTGATTGTGTCATTTGGGAGTCAACAGTGGACAAAAAAAAGCAAAAAAATGATAAAAAAATATTTTTTTGAAAAAATTGCAAATAAACCAATTCAAACTATAATGTCTACAAATTAACATGTTTTCATGAGTTTTACGAATACATGCTGTGTTGGGCAGTGATTTTTGATGAATTCGGAAGAATTCTGATCGACTCATAAGTAGTATATATCGTGAAAACGCGATTTATAAATTTATAGAAAAAAATATGTACGGTAACTATTTTCGCTACAAATCTAACTACTTGTTAATCCTTTCAAATACATTTGCTATTGCATGCATCGCATGCTGTCATAACCTGGCGATGGTCAATCATTGGCATCAACGTATTAAACCCCATTCCGAGTTCCCAAGATTCGGCAATTGATTTGATAATACTGAATGTCACATGTGTTTCTTAGGATTGATTCATTTCAGTTGCAAATCAATTGAGAGGTGAGGGGTACTTTTTGAGCTACATGTATGAAATAACGGTATGGTTGAAAATAACAGGCAATTGGTATCCATAATATGACATCCATATTATGATAATGTAAATCTAAGAATATTCTTTTCATAGAATGACACCCATGGTGAATAAAGAATGCACTAAATCCAAAAATAGGCAACCTGATGAAGTGCGATTTGAATTGTCTTATGTCTTATATTTGAATTGTATTATGCGATGCATGATACTCATAATGTGCGTACATGTGCGTTTGTCTGAAATGTTGATAAAGAAACGGATAGAGATACTTCGTGAGTTGCGACTGCAGGAAGGTTTGGATGTCAGTGTTGAATTGGTAAGGTCAGAAGAAAACTGTGCTGACAAATTGACACGGGTACCTAGGAATTGGCTTATTTCATGTGAATCGACGGCTTTGCCAGGTACGTTTATGTCGGATGTTTCTTTCAATGACGAGCTTATTGTACGGAAATTCATGAACAACATCATCTGGGTATCGACCGAACATTTCAATTGAGTCGGGAAAGGTTGGGAAATCGAGTGTCGAAGGATCTGGTACGTCGTGTTGTGGGTGATTGCAAACAATGTGCAAGAATATGTCCTGCAGTGAGGTATCACAATAAGAAGGGAACTCTATCGAGTAGCAATGTATGGACTCACTTGTCGACTGACTTGACTCACATGGGCGGGAAGGTGTACCTGACAATTATTGACTTGTGTTCTAGGTATTGTATTTGGAAAGTGTTGACATGTGAAACATCTAAGGAGGTGAGTCAAGTGAATCAAGTTTTTGGGGTATTCGGGCCTCCAGTGTCATTGTTGAGTGATAACGGATCAGTTTACAGGAGTGAAGAATTTCGGAGGTTGTTGGATCATTGGAAAGTGGAGCAGCGGTTTTCATGTGCTTACCGACCTCAGGGCAATGGCATCAGTGAGAGGAATCATAGAACGATCAAGACGATGGCAGCAAGATCTGGGAATACGATTGAGGAGTGTGTTTTTTGGTACAACATCACGAGCAACGGCAAGGCAACTCCACCATTTACCTTTATGTTTCACGCACGGCCGAGGATTCCAGGTGTCAACTCTATGAGGAGGAATGAGTGTGTAATGACTTCAGAAAATGAGAATCAAGATGCAGATGGTCGATCAACGGAAGAGAATCCATATGTTGTCGGAGACGAAGTGTATTTGCGTACTGATGGGAGGTGTACAAGTGAGTGGACAGGTCCGAATCGTATAACAGCTATCAAATCGTCCGTGTCAGTCGAGCTAAATGAAGACGGTGTGAAGGTAATTCGTCAAGTGACTCCGTTTCTGATGAACATGGTGATCGTGATCCTGATGAAATTTTACGATAAAATAACGAAATTGAAACTGAAGACTTTTACGAACATCACAAAGAAGAAACGCACTCAAGGCCATGCATTTGCGAGACAGTTCGATCTTCCGATGAAAGTGAAAGCGAAAGTAGTCACGAAGAAGACACGTGTTCCTAATGCAGTGCAACAAACGACTCCTTTGCGTCGTGGCTCACGCAAACGTCGACCA
The DNA here is from genome assembly GCA_907163375.1 of Prostheceraeus crozeri. Taxonomy (NCBI): domain Eukaryota; kingdom Metazoa; phylum Platyhelminthes; order Polycladida; family Euryleptidae; genus Prostheceraeus; species Prostheceraeus crozeri. The sequence continues at coordinate 59,129 of CAJQUW010009797.1, read as the reverse complement.
CCGACATACTTATCAGACTATGATACTTGAATCAGTATTTTGTATCCTTTTTTGTCGTAAAATGATTTATAGATCATGGGGGGGGTGTTATGATATACATGAACAGTCATGAATTATTATTCTGTTGGTTACTGTTGTTTTAATTGTACGATTTAATACTCTATCAATTCATCATCGGCTTGAAATGACATCAGCTGTGACCTTGGTTTCAATGATATCTTGTTGGAAAGTTCTGTAGATTTCATGGTAGGTCTTAAGTCTATACGAACCTCATGTGTAACGTAGAAAGTTTGCTACCTGAGTGGCATAGATGTTTTTTGTGACTTGATTAACTTATGTTGCTTGGTGATTTTTTGAACTGATAAATTACTTTCGATTGTAAATGCCGAATGTACTGGATGACCTGTAAGTAGATAAATTTTGATATATAATATATATTTGGATATAGTGACAAAGGTTTTAAAGCGCCATACATCAAATTTTACGATAAAATAACGAAATTGAAACTGAAGACTTTTACGAACATCACAAAGAAGAAACGCACTCAAGGCCATGCCAAGGAGGTAATTTTGAAAGCAGAAAGGAACCTGAGGGGTGAGTCGACACGTTTGTATCTCTGACACATTTTGTCACATCTTGATATTCGAGATTTGTCACATGCTCATTGACATAAAAGTCACATTTTGTCACGCGTTGATGAAAACCCATGGCCAAAATTTGACATATGTCGGTGAGCAGAAGATTGGCAGTTATCAATTTTGCATTAAAGTATGATTTTTTCAGTAGAGAATTTGACGCAATATTCATTATATCAAACGGGGTTGTAACGGGAGAAAATCGTAAAATAGTTAATTTATTAACTATATTATTATTATTATTTATTATTACTATACAAATAATGATTTGTATAGTTCCATATGGGAGGTCTCCGTGGCACAGTAGCTAAGTGCTTGGCCTAGCGATCTTTCGGTCCAGAGGTCGAGCCATGAAAGTGTCATTGGCAGTAGTGAGGAAGGGCATTCGGACTAAAAAATCACAAGTCTCCAGATTAAAGTCTGACTTACGTCAGCACCGTCCTACCCTTCAATATGGGGAGTAGCGACGTTAAACCATCATTTCATTCCCATGGAGAATTGCCATTGAAGGTGTACAACATTTTCCGTGAGATTTGGTGTAATATCGAAACATAACATGCGCAAAACCGGGACACATTTAACTTTGTTTAAAGTGAAAAGATTGCACTCACACCTTGTAGTCTTTACAATTGATTCTTTTTATAGTCTCGAATTTATTTATGATTCATTACTTATGGCAAATATGATTGCATAATAAACAATGTGAATTCACAAACCATATCATTTCACACAAAAGAGGAAAACTTCTTTTTCAGTGAATAAATGCCACTCATTTTATAACGGTTACTGTTACTTTTGTTCTGTATTCAGATCAGTGGTAAATATAAATACATGCGCGTGCATTATAGGAAGCATACATTCACAGTGACTCCTACGATCTGGACATGACAATCAAGAAACATATGGCCACATACAATGAATGTTACAATTGGGATATCACATAGCATCTCGAAGTCAACTTTAAAAAGTAGGCCAAATAACAGCACGACTTGCCTGGCAAGTACAAGTTGCTATTTGGAGCAAGAAAGGGGGAATATCAATCTTGCATATCCCTAATACAAATTATCATCAAAGATTGTAGGAACATTAGAATAAAAACCTCCTGGAAAAGGTGACCGTTATTTCATTTAAACGAAGTTAATGTTCCTCTGTGACTTCGTTCATAATTTGTCAGAATATTTTCCCGTGAATTTGTCACATTTTGTCACAGAGACAGCGAAAAACATTTTGTCACATTTTATTTTGAGATGAAAATTTGTCACATATTGTCATGTTTTGTCACATCGGCCCACCCCTGGAACCTGTTTGCCCACATTATTCTTGTAACTGAAAGCAGAAGGTTACATATGGCGGATGTATTGGCTCATCCTCTCGGTCCGGTACCGTGGGCACTTGCAAATTGTGGCGGGACTCTTCGCAGAACTAACAAAGCGGCTCTGGCTAGAGAAATGGAGAAAACACTGCCCCAGTAGAGGTCATTCCAAGCCCATCAACAACAATCATCGACGGAATGAGCGCAATTCAGAAATTCAAAGGATGTGACCAGACCTTCGCCCAGCTAGCAATGTCATTGTTAGTTTATCATCTGCATGAAGGAGCTCAAAGTCATCGAATTGACATTGTGTTCGATGTTTACAGAGAGGCATCCATCAAGACTCGCGGAAAGAATCAAAACAGGATCTGAAGAAGGAATTCAGTTTAGAAGCATGGCTCCACGACACAGAATCCAGCAATGGCGCAGATTGCTCAGCAGTCCTTCGAGCAAAACGAGTCTGATCAAATTCCTGGTAGAGGAATGGAAGAAACCAACGTACTTCTGGATAAAATTATTTTCGTGACCTATGAGAATAAGTGCTTCCAAATCACAACCGAAAAATGTATGAAAGAAGCACAGTTGAATTCATCACATGAAGAAGCTGACACAAGGCTCCTACTTCACGCCCTTCAAGCTGCAGAATCAGGCAGTAGAGCTGTTGTTATCAATGCTGAGGATACCGATGTCTTGATTTTGTGCTTAGGATTAAGCAGCAATATATCTTGCTCTCTGTATTAGAAGTGCGGCACAAAAAATAGAACACGCTACATTGACATTTCGAAGTTGAGTCAAGCTCTTGGAAGTGGCATTTCTAATGCTTTGATTGGCATGCATGCATTCACAGGCTGTGATACTGTCAGCGCTTTTGCGGGTCGTGGTAAGATTTCAATGTTCAAACAGATGAAATCCAACGAAGCATTCCAGGAAGCCTTTAATGACCTTGGGCAATTTTGGGAGTTATCTGAAGAGCTGTTTCTGAGGCTACAGATGAGAACATGCAAGATATACATGCCTTCAGCGACAACGACCGAAGTGAACAAACTGCGTTACCAAATCTTTTGCGCTAAACGTGGAGAAGTTGAGTCTAGCCAACTACCCCCGTGTAAAGACTGCTTGTACATGCAAGCTCTCCGGGCCAACTATCAAGCAGCTGTCTGGAGAAGAAGTCTACAGGCTCAACCCCATTTCTATTTTTCAATTTTAGAGTGTTCATTGCTCGGAATAATAAACTCACCATCATAATATTCTCTCATTAAGTGAATATACGGTCCGCAGAAATGTATATGATAAGTCGTAAAGATATAAGAAATGTTTTCTAATTTTTCATTTGATTCCTCTACTACTACTCACATGCTACTCATTAACCGTCACAATCTTTGCATGCTTTCATGGCTGAAATGGTTGACTGAAATGAGCACTGCGTAGATAAAAAACGAGTTAATGCTGACACTAGAAGGAAAAAACAGTTCATAAAATGATCATCGAGAAACGAACACTCTACATGTATCTTCCTACACCTTGTTCTATGTTCAAACCAATAGGCCTAATCTATGTACCTAACTTCAGATTACACTTGTTTTGGATATCAGAGGTACGAAATATGTAATTTACATATCTTCTGACGTATACCGATCATGTTTTGGCCACTCCGTGATGTCTTAATCTTCAGAATACAAGATGATAGTGAAAAACTCCTTTTTTTTGCAGCATGCACACATATATAAGAGCCATTATCTAACCTTAAGCTACCGATCTGGCACTGCTATCACACCTTTCCGTGAAGTAGAGACATACAACTACTCAAAAAACATCATTAAGTGTATTCACCCCAGGTGGTACCGATATCGAAATTTTGGGGCTAGCGTGAAGTTGTGCAGGGAACGAGGTAGTACATAAAAGTAGTAAGCAAGTGACAAACACTCGACCGGCGCGCCCCCCCCTCTGGAACGGCAGAGTGTCGTGGTCGGCCGCCGTGGTGCTTCGGGTCTGAGTCGCCCCCCCTCCCCCCCCCTGTGGAACGACAGAGGTTGTGGTCTGTCGTGGTGTGCCGGCCAGGTTGGTTCACGTTCACAACATGTTCGGTGACTCCCCCCCCCTCGAAAACGACAGAGTGTGAGACTCGGGTGAGTTGGTCCGACCGCCTGATTGACGTGGCCGACCGCCTAGGTTGACGCGGGCGACCGTCTAGGTTGACGTGGGCGACCGCCTAGGTTGACGCGGGCGACCGTCTAGGTTGACGCGGGCGACCGTCTAGGTTGACGTGGGCGACCGTCTAGGTTGACGTGGGCGACCGTCTAGGTTGTCGTGGATGGTGAAATGGATGCCAGATTCGGATTCAGCGTAAAATTCTGCATCGGTAGGGTGAGTTTCAAGGCAATCGGCGAGAAATAATTTTTCTTCAAAATTTTAACAGAGTTAGAATTTGGGACGTTTTGGTGTGTAGCGCCCAAACGAAGCATCGGATGAGAAAACGGAGGCCAGATTCGGATTCAGCGTGAAATTCTGCATCGGTATGGTGAGTTTCAAGTCAATCGGAGAGAAAAATTTTCGCTGACGTCCCCCCCCTCTGGACAGCTTGCTTCGATTTTGGCTTCCAGTGAACGGATTTAGTCGTGCCATAGCTCGTTTGAAAGCTAAGAGTGAGACAAATTCACTGAAAGAATCGGCTTGTTCCTATCTGTCTTCGTTTAGATGTGAGACGCCATTTAAGATTTTGGGAGATTGGCGAAAAACGACAGAGTTAGAATTTGGGACGTTTTGGGCTCTAGCTTCAAAACGAAGCATCGGATGGGAAAGCGGATTTCAGATTTGGAATCAGCTTGATGTTATTGTCCAATGAGGATCATCATCCAATGAGAATCAAGCATTTCTGTATAAATAGCGAGCCTTCCACATTGAGAATCATTCCATCGTTGAATCATACGAGTGACGGACGCACATTTTCTCTCTCTATTTCCCTGTTCTATTATCCAACTAAAATGGTAAGTCGCTACTTTCCTCCCTCTCCTCCCTTGAACGTAAACTTAATACAATCTTTTTTCATTTTCAGGCATCTACTCCATCTGCTGCACTAGTAGGACAAAATGGCGGTCAAACGTTACAAGGTTCGCTACAACTGAGGCCAGTGGAAGAAACAACCAAGGTACATAATCCTACACCGCTACAGCGTAAATTTAAACAAGTCTTGCGTTATGACGATCATAGCGTAGTACTCCAAACGGGAATGCTCCCTTCCACGGATGTCAAGATAATGCGCAATCAGTATGGGGACTACATACTGATCCCCGTGAGTCCGTACATTCGCCACCAACTTGATATTATTGAGGAGTATGTGACATTAAATATGGACATTCCTACTCCTCTTGCTCAAGAGTGGAAGGCTAGAGATGACAAGGATACTTAGTCCCTATAGAAAGATTTGGGATGGTAATAACTATAAGAATACTATAAGAAGGAGGGAGATCAATCAATAGCCATCAGATGTGATGAGCTCGGAGAAGGTACTTGGGATATCCTTTTCAAAGTGAATGGGCTATATTATGGTCGACACAAGGATAATAAAATAGCCTCTCTCTCCATGCATATGGAATCCATCCTATATATTCCGAAACCACCCAACGTGGACGACATAATTGATCAAATCCTTAACAGCAGTGGTACGAAGCGTAAGACGGAGAAGAATGCTACATCAAAACGCAAATCAAAGAAGGAGAATTACTAGCCCTTTCCTAACTCTACCCTATGACAATTCGCTTATGTGCTTTGAGTGTCGTAGACGTGGTCTTATTAGATACATTTTACTTCTTCGTTGCCATCATATCATTTGTGTATTTTGTCGTGAAAAGCATCGATGTAATTCTTCATTTTGTAATATGTTATAGAACGCTTCCTTAGATGTGTAATTTCCGTTTTAGGCTTCTATCATCATTTTTATGGATTGTGAGGGTGAACCTGTACAGGAGCTCAGTGCTATTGCTATGAACAATTGGACATATCAGATTGTTAGTGTCTATCATCAACATGCCAACTGCGATCCCAATGTTGATCAATGGGCGAGAAAACACATTCATGGACTTAATCTGAAATATTTGCAAGACTATGGCTTTTCTTGTGAGAGTGCTCTTCTTATTGACTTTAAACGATGGTTAGCTGCTTTCAATGTTATACGCATCTTTTGTAATAATCCTGGTAAGGAGAGGAAAGTATTTCCCAATCTAATCATTGATGATATTTTGCTCCCACCTTGGGATACTAGAGTGAATCAACATTATCATGAAGTCACGAAACGTTTTAAGGATTTGTGTGTTCCTATTTTGTCTGTTCGTTGTAGTAGCTACGTTCATAACCAATGCTTCTTTCCTCCTTACCTCAACACTGCCAAAGTCCTGTATGGTTATCATTGCTCGCTGTATGATAGTTACCAGCTGTATCTATTTTATCTCTTTCAAACCATTGATTTATAATGCATGCTTGTTACCGTTATTCAATAAATGTTACTATGAGAAGAGTTGTTGTTTTCATGCAATGGATGGGTTAGATAAAGGGCGATCATGTCTTTCTCAAACGACTGCGGAACATTACGTTTTCATAGGCAAAGTTTAAAAGGAGCTGTTCAAGATTATGTGATAAAATTTCATAAAGATGAGACCGACATCGAAGCAGTGGTTGATGATGCTAGCACTCTATTTCTAGAGTTAATGAATACATTCTCTGATAGCATTATCATGGCGCGATTAGTTGCGAAAATTAAGTTTAGTCATTTTGGAAAGGAAGAGGTGGAAAGTCGCTCTTTCCATTTTGCTTCTTATTCAATGGAAGTGGTAGATCACCCCCAAGAATTTTTTAAAAGACATATGATAAAAATTGCTGAACGTCTTAACGCATTTAACCATCATGGTAGCAGTCTAGTGATTGAAGCGATTTCAGATATTCACATTCAACTTTCCATAAAGAAAAATTGAAAATGCAGTGGTACTTGATTGTAGCACAACTGGTTTTCGAGCTATGTCTGCTCACTCTCGAAGTATATTCCTTCTGTACATGCGTCTATTATTTAGAAAAGGCTAGCAAATTCATATCTTCAAAAAGACTTGCTATAGACATCAGTAACGGTGAAACTATGTTGCGATGTATGTAAGCGAAAGGATGGAAATGAAAAGCGCATCTTCAAGAGATATAAGCATGCTTTTTGTCAACGCTGTTTCATACGTAATTGCATTCAACTTTGCCAATGTAACCACTGTGATATTGCTCATTTCGAGTCACTTATGTCGCAATAGTTAGTACCTATACAAATGTGGTAAAGATAGGTTTTAGCAAAGACTAACACGGAAAATGGCGAAACGTAAAATGACGAAACGTAAGAGTCAAAAGTTTTCTTCAGCCATTCAAGCTCTCCGACGAATGAAAGCAAATCAGCGATACAATGCTATACGACATGCTAACGATAAATTCATTTGTGAAATTATTTCTCATGTGAGGAAGTTGAGGACGAAGAAATTAGCGCCAAAACAACGAAAGTTACTTAAGCGATATGCTACGAAATTGCGTTTCATCTCCAATCCTAAAGTCGCCCTTCAAAGAAAGAGGAAAACTCTAACACAAAAGGGCGGTTTCCTTTCAGCAATACTTCCAATGATAGCTCCTGCCGTGGGCAACCTATTGGGAAATATCTTTGGCTCTAAGCGTTAATTATGCAAATGTTGAGTCTCAAAGTAATAAAATGGATTTCAGACTTCAATGTGATAAAGTTCTGACTGTATCAGGTCCATCTCATGCAGGTAAAACTGTTTTCACGCTGAATTTATTGGATAAAAGAAGGGAGTTGTTTAAGGAGCCTATCAATCGAGTGATTTGGTGTTATGGTATTTATCAACCGTCGCTGTTTCAGGAATTGCAAAGTCGCAACTTTATTCGACATGAAGGAATTATTCCAGTGGATAAACTTCAGTCTAATGATGTTGTTGTATTGGATGATTTATTAAAAGAAAGTAAGAATTCAAAAGATGTTACAGATATGTTCACTCGCGCAGCACACCATAAAAGGTGTTTTATCATCTATATTACACAAAATTTGTTTCCTGATGGAAAAGAAGCTCGTACACGAAACCTGAATACACACACTATTATGCTATTTTCAAGAATCCGCGAGATAAAAGTCAATTTGAAATTTTTGCGCGACAAGTTGCACCCAGAGGATCAAAAGCCTTAATTGAAATTTTTCAAGCAGCTACTGAAAAACCATACGGTTACTTATTCATTGACTTTACGCAAGAGTGTCCGGAAGAATTTAGATTTCGAAGTGATATTTTGAAAACTCCCATGATTATCTACAAACTATGAGTTCTTATTCTCGCATGATTGTTATTCCTCAGGATGAATATGTACAATTGACTGCCATGCAGCAAGTAAAGCAACCTCTTGCAAATCAAATGTATAGGAAAGAAATAGATTATCAGCAAAATGTTCACATCAAAGATCCACATCGTGCTGTATTATTACAATCGGAAACTGTTGAGCAATTGAAAAACTTGAAGAATAAGATGCGTGACTCTGTATCGACTGCTACACCTTTAGCATCTCGCGCACATGCCATATCTCTTTTCAATAGTATTGAGCCCCATCTCAATGTAAATGATAGAGGAGAAATCATTACAGATGAAAATAAAGTGATTGATGCTTCACGTTATGAAGACTTGATTCAGTATGCGACACGTAGAAAGCGCCGTCAGGGCTATGTTCCACCTGGTTGGTCATACTTTCTTAAACTATTCAAAAAGCATAATGTGCCAAAATTTGCTTTAAATAATGAGACATTGAAAGAACTTGATTCAACAGTGGCTACTACTCCAATGCCTCAGGCGATGAAAATGCCAACAAATTGGTTTAAGACGTCACCTGCTACATCCCCTCCCACACTCACTAAGCAAACAAGAGGAAGAACTCGACGTAGATCTACATCACCACTAAAACTGGTAAAAGGAAAACGTAAAACAGCTCTCCTCTAGGAAAAAAGGATTCTCACTAGATTATATATATGAAGTGTTGTTGTTGCTGTTGTATGTAATGAGCCAGAGGAGAATGTGTGTTGTCACTTTGCACTGCTGCGCCAGCTCTCATAATGAAACCCCTAAGCAATGTGAACACGATCGCAAAACCGCTAAAGCTAAATGCTGCAGTTGTTGTAAATGTAGAAAGGCAAGAAAACAAAAAGATGAGAAGGAGGAAAAAGAGTCAGCCGTCATCGGCTGAACGTTTGAAGTCAATCTATTATGATGTAAAACATCCGGCAGGATTTGCATCTATCAAGAAATTATCAAAAGCGAGTGGTCTTCCACAATCACAAGTGAAACGATGGTTAAAGGGTCAGGCTACCTATACACTCCACAAACAAGCGAAAAAGAAGTACCGCACCCGCCATTATATTGTTCATGACATCGATGAACAGTGGCTCCAACAGATTTGTGTGATGTTGCCTCCATTTCAAAACATAACTCGGGCAATAATTTTATTTTAACCGTCATTGATATTTTCTCGCGTTATGCGTGGGCTCAACCTTTAAAAACTAAAGAAGGGAAAGGAGTAGCAAAAGCATTCCAAACAATTTTTCGAGAAGGTCGCATTCCAAAAAGAATTCAGAGTGATCAAGGAAAAGTTTGAAAATCAGCATGTGACAAGATTATTTGAGAGGCATGACATTGAGTTGTTTAGTGTAAAGAGCGCTTATAAAGCTTGCACTCGTTGAACGTTTTAATCGCACATTAAAAAATCGCTTGTGGCGACATTTTACTGCCAACTTGACACAAAATTGGACAAAGGTTCTACAAGATACACTCCATGCCTACAATCACTCTATCCATCGTTCTATTGGACTCAGACCAGTAGATGTAAATGCTGACAATGTAGATAAAGTGCGCGAATCATTCCAACGTAAACGCACTCATGTGAAAAGTGATGTGAAAATTGGCGATAAAGTTCGTATCTCAAAAGTGAAAAGTGTTTTTGCTAAAGGGTACCTCCCGAATTGGACAGAGGAGGTATTTACAGTATCAAGGATTAATCAAAAAGACTCTCCGACCACCTACAAGTTGAAAGATTACGATAATGAAGAAATTGAGGGTAGCTTTTACCGCGATGAGATTGAGGTAGTCACTGAAAGTGAAACATATTTGGTAGAGAAAATCATTCGATGTAAAAAACGGCAAGGTGAAGAATGGTGTCTTGTTAAATGGACTGGTTATCCTTCAAGTATGAACTCTTGGATGCGTCGTGCCGACATCTTTCATCTAAGTGATCGACAGTGATTCATGCAAAGTTGTGACTAACAATGTTTAGGGTTTGAGCTATGAATCCAACTGCCTCATTTTATTCACGACCCTCCTATGTAAGTGGCGGAGGACAAATTTACATCGGTGCTCGCCGCCAACGTGGAGGTAGCATACTTGGTGCACTGAAATCTGTTGTAGCACCTCTCATATCCAATGTCGGTAGATCTTTAAAACGAAATGTTTTAAGTAATGCCGTTGGCTTTGCTAGTGATGTTGCTAGTGATCTTTCCAGAGGTAGAAGTTTTAAGAGCAGTTTGTTGAATCGTGGGAAGGAACGCGGTTTAAAAACATTGAAGCAGACCATTGCTGGTGTTACTCAAGGAAAGAAATCACCTAAACGAATGAAAAAAGGAAGGAGGAAACATCGCGGAGCTGGTAAGGTGCGATCTTCAGTCAAAAGGCATTCACGCAAACGTCGCAGAGGCTCTAATCATTCATCAGGCGCTAAACGACGACGCTGCTATAACTTCTAATCATGGAGTGTAAAACTTCCGGTTTTTGTTTATTCGATCAACAAGCCATACAGACAGATATTCTTAGTTCAAGTATTGTAGATTATCATCCTCGAACAGCTGAGAATGCTGGCCCCATTGAATTTGTTATTCCTGGTGGTAGTGATGACTACATAGATTTGAGTTATGCGATGCTTGATTTGAGGTTTAGAATTCAGCAAGCAGATGGAACTGCTATTGACGATACACATAAAGTTGGACTGAAAAATTTACCATTGACTACATTACTTCGCGATGTTTCTCTAACGATTGGAGAGCAGCAGGTGGAAGGTGGTCAAAGCGATTATCCCTATAAATCATATTTCAATCATGTATCACAGTTTCATCCAGCAGCACAAAAAAGTCATATGGAAGCCATGGGATGGTATAGAATGAAGCAGGAAAATTTGATGTTGAAACAAACAGTGGCTTTGTAAAGCGATCTGCTATGATTAAAGATAGTAAAGTATGTCAGCTATATGGTCCGCTGAATTTAGACTTCTTTAGACAGTCAAAGTTTTTACTCTGTAATACCAGCATGCGACTCAAGCTGACATTGAATAAGCCTGAATTTGCGCTGAATGCATTTGCTAAAGTTGACAATTTTAGAATTCATGTGGAAGATATTGCACTTTACATTCGTCGAGTAGTACCGAATCCAAGTGTCATTAGAGGGCATGCTGAAGGCCTTAACCGCCAAAATGCCATTTACCCCGTTCAGCATACAAAGCTTCTCACCTTTACAATTCCGAAAGATCAAAAGAGTTTCATGAAAGATGGCCTCTTTCCATCGGAAGCACCGAAGCTCCTCATGGTGGCAATGGTTGAAAATGATGCATTTAATGGTAATATAAAGAAGAATCCTTTCAATTTTAAACACAATCAGTTAAGTGAAATTGCTTTACGTGTAAATGGTGTGAGTCATCCTGGTCCACCCTACAAACCAGATTTTGCTTCGGATCAATTTATGCGCAGTTATGTTGATTTTATGGATGTCTTTGGCTTTTACAATACGGATGACACCAACGGACTCAATATGAAAGAGTTTAAGAGTGGATATACTATTTATGCATTTGATTTGACTGCTGACAGCGATATTAGTGCCCCCTATCGTCAAGCGAACGTGCCTCATAATATTCGTTTGGATTTGACGTTCAAAAGAACACTACCTGAGACGATCAATGTATTAATTTATGCAGTCTTCGATTCAAATATTGAAATTACAAAGTATCGTGACGTGATTCTTCAGTATAATCGTTAATGAGTTGGTTGACTGCTGACGATATTAAGACTAAAGTGCAGCGTAATGCAGCCGAAGCGACGTTGAAAGCTTTCGATAATGTCTATTCACTCGATACTTTACCACCTGCAGTAAATCACTATCCCATCTTTATTGTGCTAAACACTCATTCACAGAATTTAGGCGGTGAGCATTGGAAAGCGATCTTTATTGGAGAAGACCGACGTGGTGAACTATTTGACTCTCTTGCTCAACCTCCAAATATACCAACACAGCAGTGGTTGAGAAAACATACGCGTCAATATCAGCGAAATGAACGCATACTACAACATCCACTTTCATCAACGTGTGGTGCTTTTGTACTGTACTTCATCTTAAGACGTTTACATGTATCTCGATTTGCATCTGTTATTCAAAACTTTTCATGTAATCCATCCTCTAATGAAAAAATGATTTGTAAGTTCTATCATGATTTGAAATAAAAACATGTTGGAAAAATTGTTTTTTATTTTACAATCCGCTGGGTACGTACATACTCAATGAGATAGTCTAGGATCATATTTGCTTGTACATGAGATTTTAGTCCAGTAATGATCACTTTACTATTATGAAAGATTGCCACATGCACAGGTAACCAACAACTAATGAGAGCTGCAGGAAAAAGTTCGGGTTCATAACACAAACTGTACGAATCTGGTACAGTACTGCTGGTACGAATCTTCAAAAATGATAGACTGTCACTCAATTGAGTAGAGATCACCATATTGTCCACAGTCAGATTCGACATCACACACCTCTCCCTCTTCCATATCCGACGTAGTAGTCTTTGTAGCTCTAAGCGCATTGACTGCGCCGATGAATGAGAAAGGGCGCCGAGAATCTGTACAGTCCCATTTGGGAAGAGTTGAAGATTCCGTGAATTGTTCATCTTCACCACTAACATTTGAGGACGGCCCGGGTAATACTTGCTGTTTGGAAGCTGTTGGTGTAATGTTGTGAGATCGATTTTGGTGTAGAGTCTGAAGCGACGGAGAATGTTGACGATGGTGTAGCGATGGCGCTTCATGATGAAAGAATGAGTAAATTGAGCGATGTACCTTCCTTTTATACTTTTCCCAACTACCTTGATGAAATGTGAAGTTAGTATGAAGTTGGGAATGATAGAGTTGAATTCGCCGATTGTTGACGCGCAGCCAGATGCGATTTCCAATACGTGAATGTCTTTTCATATAGAAGTATTTCAAATCCTTCATGATATGATGTAAAGATTGAAAATGACGATAAGATAAAGCAAACTCTCTTCTCACATTTCCAGTTGAATCTTTGAAATAGATGTTTCGATCATGATCCGTTTCAATACGTTGTAGGGAATCTAATTTCCAACTCATGATGTGTGGTAGTCATGTCTGATTAAGATTTGCATAGTAGGGCGATGAACTCACGACGAATAAATGTCATGATGGAGCGATGTATGTATCTTCTATACTTCTCCCAATTGTATTTGCGAAATGAGAAACAGTTTGCGGAATGAGAATGGTAGATTTGAATTTCATTTCTGTAATGTTGAAGCCAAACTTGATCACCCAAGGAGATGAATCTTAATGTTTCAAAATATTCCAAATCCCTCATGATATCATTGAGGTTGACAAATTGTCGCCATGTTAATGTAATACCTCTTGATGTATGACCATGAGAATTTTTGAAATGTACGTTTCCATCACGATCAACTCTGATATATTGTAGAGAGTCCAAAATCCAAGTCTTCATGATGTTATGCAAAGTTGCAGATTAGCAATATAAAAATGTCGTTTTATCATATTTTGCTTAGCAATGCGGCTACAAAGAGATTTACTAGTAATCGAGCCGCACTCTTTTCTACTCCCATTGATCATGCACAACAGCTAAATGGAAATTGGGAAGTGGGTGTCACTCAACTTGTTTATAGCAACTGTGTCTATACTTTTGATCATGAGGTGATGACTATTAATATGAGGCGTACAGCTGCTTATCAATGTGAAAAGGGGTGCCGAGTATACATTCCACAGTGGCCAAAGAAAGATCTCTTATCATGTTAAAAGTTTATATATGATTTCTTGAATAAAGCGAGTAAACATATTGTCCAATTTACTCCGCACAATGATGATTATAATTATGTACATCATGTAGTTGAGAAAGATTGGATTGTTGGTTTAAGTCCAAGTTTAAGAAATGATTTAGGTTACCTCGCTAGCGCCTTAACAAGCTATGATAATTTTAACGTTAATTACCACATAAGTGGTCATAAACAGTTAATATATCGAGAGGAAGCTTATTATGTAGATCTTATTCCAAGAAATGAGAAGACGTTGGTGAAGAAGATTGTGATTAAGCCAAGAAAGACAAACATGACTCCTGAAACATTATTGAAGAAATTTAATTATCTCCTTCGAGTTGATGGCAAACAAGTGGCAACATTGACTTATATTAAATCATCTAATCATATTGCAATAAGTAAATTAAATGATGATGATCTAGTATTAGTTTGTTCAAAAGATTTTCATCAGTTCTTGCGACATCGTTCTGCAGCTGTTCATGGAAAATTTAATATGCAACATTTACCATGTGAAAGGTCAAATCAATTTGATACAGAATGGTCCGTATCTTTATACAGAAAGTGTGTAGAGCCTTTAGGTGGTATCTTACATGAAACAAGAGTGTTGATGCCTCGCATTATTACTTCGGTTAAATTGGTTGTAGATTATTTAAATGAAGTGATTAATGACCAACATATTTCATTTTCTGAAAAAGAAGGTACTTTGTCTCTCACTATAAGTGGAAAAGGTATTGAACTAATTATGGATAAAACTCTAATGGACATTTTGGGTTTTGATCAAAATATCTTTAAAAGTGCTACTGTAACCAAAGCTAGCGCAGACATGTCGCTATCGCGTCGTATTAACTATTTTCAGATATATTCCAATATTGGTGAAGATGTACGTGTGGGAGATGTTGAAGCTCCATTGCTAGCAATGATACCATACCAGCCAAAAAGCTGCAGTATTTTATCTGAGCATACTTTCAAGAAAGTGCATTATACAAAGCTGAAATCAAACTACATCCCACAAATTGATATTGCCATTTATGACGATGCTGGTGCGTTGATTCCTTTTCATAAAGATGCTGTGACAAGTATCACACTCCATTTCCGAATGAAGAGTTAATGCAAACGTATGCTAATATATTTTTCCAATGTGAATAATATGGAAAGTGAAAATAAGGACTCGTTTCTAATCTACTTGCCCAGTAATGCTTCTATGAATAAATTTCCCAAAAATAAACCATCAGACTATCGAGTAGAATTAAATCGGCCACTGCATTTAGAAGGTGAATGGGAGGTTGGCGTTTCTAGTATTTGCTATGATAGCAATATTCAGAATGTGAATGATTTGGAAGAAATGATATTGACTCCTCGCACCCATGATGGAATAACGATGAACAATGCATTTCAGTTCCCATACAATTTAACATCAGATGGAAAGTGGAACTATGAATGGATTCAGATAAAATCAGATTCTTATGAACCATTTGGGAATGAGAAAATTATTAAGGCATTCAACAGTGGTAATACTTCCATCATGAAGAATAAAAATCAGAAAGCTTATGAATTTACTATCTATCATTGGAGTGGGAGACAGTTCCTCCGCTTTCATTCTTTTACTACGCTGAGTTTACTTTCATTCTTTTACTATTCTTTTACTTACGCTGAGGTTGGATAATGAATTCTATCCACATCTTGGTTTTGGTCATGGACTACATCTAACATCAATTGCTACTGCAAATGTTAAAAAAGTTTATTCAAATCGAATCAACAAATTTCATTATAGATTTAAAATATTTGATGAAGATGTTGTAGAATGCGAAGAACGCATCATTTTGAAAAAGCGTGGTGTTCAACCTTTATCACTTATTGAGTTAGTAAAACGATGGAATGAGACTGTGGGTAAGAAGTATGGAGAGAAAATTATGGCGAACAAAAATAAGTTGGTTATTCAGAAATATAATGACAAACTTACAGTTTATTTCTCTCCAACCTTGCGTCATTTTGTAAGACATTATACACCTATTATTGGAAGCGGTGTGGTGTATGCTTCTCATGAATATCACACTAAAGCTGATTCAGTTAATGATGAATGGTGGGTGGACATCTATGGCGATCGCATCAAGAAAATTTACCAGTCTTATGAAGAATCTAAAGTTGCTATCAATATAATGCCGCGTCATGCCTCTATTGCTATCAAAATTACCAATGGTTTACAAGAGTGCATCCACGTGAAAGATACTAAATCCCTCATAACGTTAGTGTTTCGGAAAACAAAGTGAAGTCTTTATACAACATTTATTGAAATATGTACATGAATGTGAAGCAATAGACTTTATACAACATCCACTGAAAATATATACATGAGTGTACTTCAATAAACATTGCTATATACAAAAAGTCTTTTTACTTCGTGAAGGGTGGAAATATACAGGGATAGGAAAAATGTCTTTCAGTGGAAAAGTCATCACATGGGGAATGTACAGATGTGGACACTTCACAAGGAAAAAACAATCTCATGCGATACATAAAACAACAATGTTTATCTACAGAAATCAACTTCAAAATACTAAGTTAAGGATGATTATGCTAAGACGTCTCCTGAATGTGGTAGTGTGGGTTTAATTCTTTTGGGTGGTGGTATGTTTGTGTCAGGATGTCCATGTGTCAGGATGTCCTCTTATCCTCCCATGCTGAAAGCGCCCGTTTCCTAAAAGTATGAGTTTTGATCTCATGCGACTTAGATTTTAAGATTGTCATATTGACAAACGTTATATTTTTATTTCTATAGGCTTTCCTGAAATTTTTATGTTTCATGTTAGAGACCAATGATCTTGATATGCCTTTAGCGCGCTTAATGCTATCATCACTATCCTTTAATTTCATAGAATACATTTTAGGGCGGAGGAGAATCATTTCAGCTATCTCCTTCCCTGCTGTCTCATCAAGTTTTGCCTTATTTTTGATGGAGTATAGTGGATGATCAGCAGGATAATTTGATGTATCAAAATATCTTTCTAAAGATTTTCCTACTTCATTAAAATTTAAATCTTTTTGAGTGGTAATACCTAAAAAGAAACTATCTGTGTCACCACCCAACAAACGAACCTCTTTTACGAGAGGACACGGTTTTAGTATTTTATAGAAGAGTTGATACATTTCAAGCTTAGAGTAATCTAGTACAGCTTGACCAATATAGATGGGTTTGCACAACTCAACTTCGGATTTTATCATTTTAACACCTATAAGGTCCTCATCGATAATGTCTCTATCGATGAATAGAGGTGATGAGACCAATTTGTGATACTTTTGATCATCATTAACTAGTTTGTAGTTTTCGCGCTTTCTAACATCCTCCATCGTCTTATCAAATAGACTGTTGTTCTTATATTTATAAAAATCTTTTTCAAAATTATTTTGGGCTAGTGCACGTTTCTGGCTGTTACTATCTATGTAGGGTTTGAGGAAGGCTTTCTGTCTAAATTTAATAATGCGGTGAACTCTTTTTAAAATCATACCCATTTCTAAATAAAATTTTAAGATGCTAAAGTGAACTAGATAGTTTTCTTTATCATACTGGGTGAGTAAAAGTTTGCGGCAAGGCTTATACTTGGGTTGTCCACATGATTCTAAATCTTTATGAAATTGTTTCATAAAGTCGGAAAACATATCTTTGGTCACTTCACCTGATTCGGGTGCGAGTGGAAAATCCACGGTTTTATGTTTAATATTATTTGGATAGATTAGATCTATCTCAAAATAATATCCCCAATCACCTTCATCTGGAATTGCTAGTATGTTGGAAGGGTTGGAGAAATGTTGAATTTCACTATCATCTAACCAGCTAAACTCAGAGTGAGGTAGCGGTTTGGATAATGAACTACCATACAAATTATTTTGGTCATAATACTTAAGATGAGTCTGATCATCGCCTACTATTTTTGATTTTAACCTATGTTTATTTACAAATGTGAGACCACCGCGAATTCCTCGCTCAAATAAATTATACATCTCTGGATCTTGTAAGAGATGAATGGTCTCACCAGTCATTTTAAAAGCAGACTTAAATGACATGGCTGGTAGACTGACAAAGTGGACGGGATCTAACTTATCTTCTTCTAATGCCACTCGTCGAAACTCCTGAAATACATCAGCCAGCAAAAATACATCTAACTTAAGGTAGGCAATCATATATTCGCCAAATGTATGGCAGTCAAATTTTATCCATGCATCTTGTGCATGATCATAATCTTCGGTCTTACATTCTGCGCCGGTCAAATCATTTTTAAATTTATCTATGGGCGGAAGAGAAGTCTCGCCGAGTTTACTTACTAATCGTATCAAAATATGCATATGGAAAGACTCCTTTCCGTGTGATGACTTCTTTAGTTAAATTTGGATATTGTTTCTTAAGATTTTGTGTTAGTGGAAGAGACTTTAGATTTTGCACGAGAGAGGCCAGTGATGCAGTCATAAATTGGTAGGAATCTAAAAATTTTATATCAAAATAGACCGTCTTATTTTCTTTAGTTTTATCGACAGGCACTTTTGCTGTCATGGCCATAAACTTCTCTCTCGTTTGTGCTATTACATCAAGCTTCCACTCTTTCATTTGACCTAAACCTCCTTTTATTATCATATGGCTGTCGTAGCCCTTGAAATTATGGAAAATGACGGGTAATGTACGCCGCTTCATCCTCAGCGAAAAACTACATTTTGAACAGAGTGCGTTTCTAAATTTACCAGTGATGTGATCATGGTCGCGCACTTAATCTTATCATCGTCAAATGTTTTCCTACATTTGGGGCAAACGTTGCAACTATCAAATTTTGCTTGATCATCTGCTGTCATATGCAATGATCTGCGATAGAGTTCACCATCATACTTTTGTTGAAATTTTACAGCCTGTTCGAGGAATTGTAGGAATTGGTAAATACAATCCTCACCTTGCCAGACGCGCATTTTATTTTGCCTACTAATAAAGTGATCATGCCATACTTCATAGCAGGAAATGGCTGCTGGTCGATGGATGTTATCATCGATATAGCATTCGATGTCAGCATAGATGACACGAAGAGGACTTAGTTCATCACCATTCTCTCTATATGAAAACTCCTTATCTTTGGGCATGCGCTCCATTTGTAGTTTACCTCGCTTACACCATTCGTAATGAGTTTCAAATTTAGTTTTCCTCCTAAAGTGGCGAATACATCTGTCGCAGTAATATAACTCTCTACTAGAGTTTTCTAAGTGGTGGTATAAGCGAGAGATTTTGGGAATACCGCAGTAGTGCCATTCCTCACTATCATCCTGTTTTACTAATAACAGGTTTACTGTACGTTCATAACAACTCGAACGCGAGTTGTAGCGCACACCCTTCAATCCTTTTTCCCAAACATGGAGAACTATTTTGATGTTGTTTTCAATTTTTCAAATTTTTCTATATCTTTAATTTTCATATCGTCACTATTACAGTCATCGAAGTTTAATTCATTCTCCCACTGTTGATACTTACTCTTGCGGAATCGGCTATTCTGCACATCATTATAGTGGAGAATGGAGAGGACGGCATACTTAAAACATTGCGATTCGCAATCTACAGAAATGACTGCTGCTTTATTTCTTAAATTTTTCGGAAGTTTAAAGGAGCCTCGACCACTATGATTTCCTAATAAACTGATTTTAATCATGGCGGTCTCAATACCATCAAAAACGAGTCCACTATCACGCTCGTTAAATTTATCTATATTTAATTTTAACCCTTGGATATGAAAATTTATCCAAGACTCACAGTCTACAACTTCGGTTGCAGGAGAGGAGGGTATGTGAAACTCCAACCTCTCTATTATTTGTCCAGTATGGTGGTCGATTTTTACATATTTTATTTTAAGATAGATGAGCGCCTTCATCCTAAAATTGTCTAAATTGTTGAAGAGCGCTTCTATCAATGATGAATTTTGATGAAACCATTCCTCAAAGTTAGCAATGGTTTCTGAGGAGTCCATCTGGTAGTTCCTCACTAAATTATTTATGGACACTTCAGTGAGTCGGATAGAGGAGGTACCGTTGGTGTAGGTATCGTTCGTGTGTGTATGTTGAAGTCTGTGCGAAGATAGTTCAAAACGTGTCTCGAAAGACTGAGCGCACAAGTCGCAAGAAAAGGAGACATCGTTAACAGAATCATCCCTACCTTCGGAGATTGATGCCGGCTTAGGTCGACAAACACCTCGCTTGATGTGTCGGGTGAGATCACGCTTCCTCGTGAAGATGTGTCCACAGTCAGCACATTGCCGATCGTCGCATTCCCGCGACAATGTTGATATGGACTCGCACGAGATGGAACTGGTATCACCTGAAAGAGAAATCATTCTTTCATCTCTGTTCAAGTCTCAGTGTATTGTTACAACCTACCTTGACTCAACAACTCTAAACTTTCCTCGAGAAGGGAGGGTGTTGGTGATGAAGTTGATGCCTGAAATTGAGGAAGATGCTATTAGCCACCACACGTTTGAGGGAGATGAGAGAGGAAATTTTCAACTTACCATTTGAACGAAATTATGTTTAAGCTTGATACTTCAACAAGATAGAGACTTCACTCAAATTTGGAATTCACTAAAGAGCAGTTCACTTGTACGCCTCAAATACACAATTCGCTAGACAACAGTTCACTTATGCGTCTCAAAGACAGAGTGAAATGATACGGATGTCACTTTGCTTATATACTTTCATTCTCTTCATTCATTGGATGTTCATTCTGATTGGCTGCTTCTGTATACTTAAGAATTAGAAAACATTTCAAAGTCATTATTCACAGTCAACATGACAAGCCCTCCAACAACACCAAACACAAAATTCTCTTCTCCATGCTCAACAGCAAAGGCGCTCGTTACACCAAATGCACCAAGAAAGGCGAAGGTGGAGAAGGTGTACCGACTGGACAATATACGAAAGTTATCATTACCAGCGGACGAGGAAGAGGAGAGTGTATGTGAGAAGGAGTGTCCCGACTTAACAGGCGTGAGGTGGAAGTATCTCCAGTACGATACTGACGATGTGATGGAGATCACCAGCACGAAATTCCTCCACCAATTATGGGAGTGGTACACCCCTAACTCCCAGCCACGAACTATGGCAGAGTGGGAGTATATTGATAAAGTGAGGCTCGCAGTGGAAGAACGATTAAAGCAACTGAACTGTTTTTGTTATCTATGTGAAGCCAGACTCTGGGACGATATTGACGATGAAGACCTTTTGAAATACATGCCATAATAAATTTTTATTTCATATTATCTTTGCTTTCATACTGACTTACTTGAATGGGGCTTCAGTGGATGATTTAACCATGTATACTTTTTCATTTGGAAATAGTAGCACACTTAGTTTAACTTGCAATTCTTATAACATTTCATATGGATGATAATGGTAGATGAAATAGTGTTAGATAAAATTAAGATAGCTTACACTTCTGATACAGGGATAGCAATCGACTGCGATCCATGTGTAAAGAGCTTGTTAGACTACGAAAGAGAGAAGTGTGTTATGTTGCGTGTGGCGCGTGAGTGTCCTCCCATTTCATTCCATTCATCAATTCGTCTCATTGATAGAGACAGGTAGAACTCATGGTTCTCATAACGTATGCAATGGAAAGTTTTAGGCAACCTTCGACAGTTGGCTAAATGTCGCCCTGGCGCGAATGCATACTACGTTGAGACAGAGGCAATCACTTGCAAACATGACGCAGAGAGAGGTTTAACAAGATTGACCATTGCCGAATGTCCCTTGCGGTATACATAGCTACGGGTTTCACCGCCCCCCTTTACAGGAACGCCCGTCGAAAGGAAGTATTACACCGAACTTCATTTGCAACGTTCAAGTTGACTGATAGCAGATTCAACTTAATGATAGTATTCGCCAGTCCGAAGACTGCCCAGGGCAAACCGCGAGGAGGTTCTATCATGTCTTGCCCCATGGTGGCCCTTAAGAGAGCCGATGGTTCGTTCTCGGGGTGTGTGGTAGGGACTCAGGCTTGCTGTTTCGACTGCGGCTCCGGCAACGGGGCGGGTGGTCGCTTCTCTTGGATGTCTGTAAAGAAAGAAGTAGTGAGTTATCATCTTACATTTTAATTTAGTCATTTTTACTTACAGATCTTCTCGGACGCTTCCTCATAAAGGAAATTCGAGATCGGATCACGATGATCGAAGGTGAAGTGTAGACACTCCACCCCTTTCTTCACCCGAGAGTAGCATTTCTCCCCTCTTCCACGCTCGTACAAGACAGGAGTTTCTGCTACTCTCCCCTTTCTAATAGGGATGTGCAGACGACTGGAACGCAACCTTCGATCGCGATCCACCAGCTGCGCCGAACGGTGCAGCTCGTGGTTCGTCTCGACCACCTTAGCCATCTGCACACGGAGTCTCTCCACTTCCTCCTTCAACCTTCGTATCTCCTTCTCCCTACTTTCCCTCTCTGCTAGTAAAGCCTCTTCTCTGGCTTTCCCCTCGAGAGTCTTGAGCCTCTCCTGCTCCAACTCGCCATCCCGCTCGCTTAATCTCTCCTTCACCTTCTTCATCTCTCCGGCCACGTTCTTTAGGTCCTCATACTTTGCCTTGTATGAGAAGGCCTCCTCCTTCAACTTCTCCGCCTCTTTCTTTAGTCTATCCCGTTCGGCGATCACCGGCGGGCGCTTGACAAAATTGCGACATTGTGTTGCAATTCCACTCACAGTTACGGCTGTAGGGGTCTCGCGATCGAGGTCGACGTCCTCGATAAGTTGCGACTGTAGCTCTCCCTCCTCCTCCTCACTATCGCTGCTGGCACTTAAGCGACTGACTTTGTGGACTCCGCAATAGTAGCGAGCGACCCCTATCTGTTTCTTGTTAGTACAAGCATGCTTCTTGAAGGCGTCAGCTCGGAATACCTTCCGGCATTGACACAGTTTGAAACTGGTCTTCATATTATTGTATTTCGGCATTTCTGAAGCGAAAAACGGAAAACAATGATTTTTACACTTAGTGAGGAATGATAGATTTGAGTGTAGTGAGTGGCACTCGATCCCGTCGACAGCCCGAAGGCCTTGTACTGATCACTAGGGAAGTGAGAGATCTTCCCCGATACCCGCTATTTACAGCTGAAGACATCATTGTCACTGCCCCGAAGTGGTAACAGCAACGCCGAGTCAAAGGTAGTGAACAGTAGCTGGGATCTAACCCCTCAAAGCTGCCTTAGACTTAGTTAAATTTGAAATCTGATAGCAGATTTGAACTTAGCATACTTGAAAACCTTGAGGAAACATCCCAAGTTATTGCTTTGATCAGCTTGATAGCAAGCCGTAGAGTGCTTGATTCACCAGCGTTTTGCAATGGAGATGTTTAGAGGCCACCCATGACAAGATAGCTAAGACTCAACCGATTGGCGTTCAAAGTGCTACGTTGAGAGCTGTGTCAAATGCCCAACATGAGTTGCCCCAGCGGTTTCGGTCTAAACTATGACACATTCCCTTGCCACACTTATCACTACGGCATCGTCCGCCGTCCCGAAGGAACACCCTGTCAGTGGAATATTACAGCAAAACTCTCCGTGTCTTGCTCGCTTTCAGTGAAAAGCCGCTTATAGCATGAGAAGACTGGCTCAGACATCATTAAAAATGCTTTAGTTGACTTCAGCAGGGTCGAAAACCCCAGAAAACCTCCAAAAATAGTGAATTTAAAATTTTCAACTTTTTAGCACTACTTATGAAATTTTATAAGTAGTTTATCACTTAGGGCAGGTCAATAGCGACCGAACCCTTTTTGAATCAAGTCAAACGGACTTGTAGAAGCAAAGTTACAAGCCTTTAAAGTTTTGGAGTCTTTTATGGCCTGGAGACGAAGGCCATCTCCTGGCGAACCTCTAAGTCTGACGGCTTAGCTGATATCAGCAATGAAATTTTCTAAGTCGGTTTCTTACAGAAACTCGGAATTTGGAATGTCCGAAGCTATCATCGGAGCTCAGAGAGACGACTTACCGTTGGCAATCTCTCGTCTGAATGACAAGTCTCCGTCGGTTCCCAGCTTATATAGTGTGTGGCGATCAGCTGATGACGTAATACCCATCATCCAAATCTTTAAATCCGTCTATCTCCGGTTCTAGTGCTCCGATGAAGGTGGAAATTCACCATTTCCATGTAGAATTTGACGCTGAATCCGAATCTGGCCTCCGTTTTCCCATCCGATGCTTCGTTTTGGCTCTACAGTAGGCAGCCATCGCAAAAATTCTAACTCGTTTTTTCGAAAAATGTTGAAAATTTTTTCTCTCCGATTGACATGAAACTCACCATACAGATAGAGAATTTCACGCTGATTCCAAATCTGAAATCCGTTTTCCAATCCGATGCTTCGTTTTGAAGCTAGAGCCCAAAACGTCCCAAATTCTAACTCTCGTTTTTCGCCAATGTCCCAAAATCTTAAATGGCGTCTCACATCTAAACGAAGACAGATAGGAACAAGCCGATTCTTTCAGTGAATTTGTCTCACTCTTAGCTTTCAAACGAGCTATGGCACGACTAAATCCGTTCACTGGAAGCCAAAATCGAAGCAAGCTGTCCAGAGGGGGGGGGGACGTCAGCGAAAATTTTTCTCTCCGATTGACTTGAAACTCACCATACCGATGCAGAATTTCACGCTGAATCCGAATCTGGCCTCCGTTTTCTCATCCGATGCTTCGTTTGGGCGCTACACACCAAAACGTCCCAAATTCTAACTCTGTTAAAATTTTGAAGAAAAATTTTTTCTCGCCGATTGCCTTGAAATTCACCCTACCGATGCAGAATTTTACGCTGAATCCGAATCTGGCAGCCATTTCACCATCCACGACAACCTAGACGGTCGCCCACGTCAACCTAGACGGTCGCCCGCGTCAACCTAGGCGGTCGGCCACGTCAATCAGGCGGTCGGACCAACTCACCCGAGTCTCACACTCTGTCGTTTTCGAGGGGGGGGAGTCAGCGAACATGTTCTGAACGTGAACCAACCTGGCCGGCACACCACGACAGACCACACACAACCTCTGTCGTTCCAGAGGGGGGGGAAGGGGGGGACTCAGACCCGAAGCACCACGGCGGCCGACCACGACACTCTGCCGTTCCAGAGGGGGGGGGCGCGCCGGTCGAGTGTTTGTCACTTGCTTACTACTCATAAAACTTTCACATAGCATAGTACACCTCTAACCTACTGCAAAACTTCGCGTCTGCCGGATCAGATCATTTGCTTTTCAGAAATAGAGAGGATAACACAATCCTATGTATTTCCAATGGTAAAATTGTGACACTTAAGGTGTTGACTCCATTTTTTCGAATTTTTGCTCATAAAAGTTACACAAATTGGCATTTTGTTGAACTGGTTATTATAGAAATCATTTGCAGATCATGATCTTTCAAATGAGTTATCATTCATTGACAGAAGATGAAGTAAAGTGTACAAACAGACACTTTTCGTTGGTGTAACTGCAAATTTTAACATAGAAATTTCAGGAAAATTGTTGATATACTTTAACGAAAAGTGAATTTGAAAGATCATGATCTGTAGATGATTTCTATAATAACCAGTTCAACAAAATACCAATTTGTGTAACTTTTATGAGCAAAAATTCGAAAAAATGGAGTCAACACCTTGAATGTCGCAATTTTACCATTGGAAATACATAGGATTGTGTTATCCTCTCTATTTCTGAAAAGCAAATGATCTGATCCGGCAGACGCGAAGTTTTGCAGTAGGTTAGAGGTGTACTATGCTATGTGAAAGTTTTATGTACTACCTCGTTCCCTGCACAAGTTCGCGCTAGCTCCCGGACTATAATGCGAGGATGGCTGCAAGGAAGACAGTATGGCAAGCGCAAGAGAGCAAGGCCTCGAATTCGCAAAGAAACTGACCATCGAAGAAGGAAAGAGAAACATCTTCAGAATTGCGAAGTAGATGAAAGAGGAGAGTCAAAACATACGTAAGGCTTGTTGCGTGAAAGATAGCACAGGCAATATTATTTCAAAGCCAGATGAGATCAAACAGAGGTGGAAATGAATCAATTATAGAATGTTGAGAGCGAAAACTTTGGGAAATCATAGTTATGCAATTATACGGCAATAGCATGTGAGTGTTTCTAAAACTAAAAAGATACAGGATCGGATTTACCGCCGAAACAGGTATGAAACAGGTAGAACCGGGTTACATGACACCGATTGCAGAAAATATTGATCTGACTAAATAATTAATTACAGTATTAAAAAACATTATCATGAGACTTATAAAACATCTATAAAATCTTTAGATCACGACATAATCAAAAGATGTGAAGTAAATGAAGAGTTCTAGTCGATCAGGAAGCATCTACTCGTATATTCCTCACATTCTTGATTATTATTGATGGCAGGATTATGACACTGAATCATTGTTGCCTCTTTAAGTCGCAGGCTAGCTTCGTCTGTTGCACTGGCAATTATTAGTAGTATAGGGTATGAAATCCGTCGCAAGCACCGGATCACACTCCCAAATAGATACGAATGGAACTATAAAAATACAAATGAGGAAAGTGCCTTAAATTTATAAAAATACAAATGAGGAAAATACAAAAATAGGAACGCTCCTGAAATTTATAAAAATGCAAATGAGGAAAAAATGTTTATGACCAAATGTAATAAAAATACAAATGAGGAAAATACAAAAATAGGAACGCTCCTGAAATTTATAAAAATGCAAATGAGGAAAAAATGTTTATGACCAAATGTAATAAAAATACAAATGAGGAAAAATGTTTATGACCCAAATGTCATAAAAATGTATAATAAAATAATGATAATTACAAAAAATGAATATGAACAAAAATATTCATTTAAAAATGGAAGATGAAAAAACAAAAGAACCATCAGCCCCTTTATATCCGATATTGGAACAAATGGATAAAGCAAAGTGTGCAGATAGAGTCAGATACATGAAACATAAAGAATCCCAATTATTACTTAGACTAGATCATTATGATAAATTAAGAAAAAGATGGACGATAGTTAAGAATGTGACACAAGGCGTTGGAGTATTGTTAACATTTTCTTTAGGTGCTCTCACTATTGTCATTTCATCTGGCGTTCTTACAATTCCTGTTGTTGCTACAGCTTTAACAGGTACAGGTGTTTTTACAACTTCACTCGCAACAATGATAGATAAGTCTTTAAAGAAACGTAAATCCTTAAGTAAGAAACATGTACATGTCAAAGAGGTATATGATAAACTTCATTACTACTTTCAGAGAGTGTGTGATGATAATGTTATTACGTTAGATGAGATTGAAAAATTTGATCAAATAGCTAGAGAAGCAAATAAAATACCAAACAAGTTTTATCAAGGCAAAGATAATAATGTTGTTTTTTTAGAAGAAATAAAAACTTTATTAAACAAAACATTAGAGCATCAGTAAAGTGTTTTTGCTGTGTACCAATGATACCACAAAATTCAAATATTATATTATAAAATAATGAATACCAATGAGACAAATGAGGCAAAAATAAAACAACTAGAAGAACTAATAAAACAGAAAAATATTATGAAGGAGAAACGTAGACAATACCGAATGTTGCAAGTTGGCGTTCATGCGACTTGTGCGGAAAGGATTTTTGCCATGGATAGAAGAGAACCATGCGGACAGTATGTCACACCTGATGAGCTCTTTGACGATAATTGACAATTTTCATATTGCTGTCAACCAGGCTTCGCTCCAGGAGGTTCTTGAAAATGAGTCTTTCACGGAAATCTGGAAAATGTTTATTTAACTCATATCTTGTCTCACTCAGGTGTGGAACCAGTCTTTCAGCTTTTTGGATGTCCTACATAGACATGGTGGAGATCTTACTGGGTCTCATACGAGCTTCAAGAGAAGGGGATTGGATCCTGCATCTAGCGTCCATTCGTGAGATGATTCCTTGGTGTTTTGCATATGACAATGTAAACCATGCTCGATTCTACTACTTACGATACATACTACTTCGCAAAGATGTCTCAACTCCACATTCAACACCCCGACGTTCATGCACACTTCGTAGAAGGTGATTTCTCTGTGCAAATTGGCAAGCAGAACCCATTTGGACGTATTCCAGTGGACCAAACAATCGAAGAAACGGTTAACAGAGATACCCAAACACCTGGGGCACGAAAGGGTTCAGTTTGAAAACTGCAGCAGTGGCGAAGTTTTAATTGACTTCAGAATATCGCAGTTCATTCTTGCGGGAAATAAGATGCATGACCATCATGAAAACGGAATCCATTGATCATCCTAATATCAGCCTATCAAGAATCAAGAAAGATGAAGCCGACCGTCAATCCCTTGTGCAGCTCATGGAAACAAGTTGGCTGAACCCATTCAAAATTGAAAATGATGAATTTGTTAGCTTGTCCAGTCCCACTGTCGCACCCTCGGATATTGCAAAGGATCTCCTTGATGCTCACCGATTCGGGGAAGAAGCTTATCAAACATTCAAACGAGAACGTCTTGAAACAGATGCGCCATCCATCAAATTTTACGATAAAATAACGAAATTGAAACTGAAGACTTTTACGAACATCACAAAGAAGAAACGCACTCAAGGCCATGCCAAGGAGGTAATTTTGAAAGCAGAAAGGAACCTGAGGGGTGAGTCGACATGTTTGTATCTCTGACACATTTTGTCACATCTTGATATTCGAGATTTGTCACATGCTCATTGACATAAAAGTCACATTTTGTCACGCGTTGATGTAAACCCATGGCCAAAATTTGACATATGTCGGTGAGCAGAAGATTGGCAGTTATCAATTTTGCATTAAAGTATGATTTTTTCAGTAGAGAATTTGACGCAATATTCATTATATATATATATATATATATATATATATATCAAACGGGGTTGTAACGGGACAAAATCGTAAAATAGTTAATTTATTAATTATTACTAATTATCATTATTTGTATAGTTCCATATGGGAGGTCTCCGTGGCACAGTAGCTAAGTGCTTGGCCTAGCGATCTTTCGGTCCAGAGGTCGAGCCATGAAAGTGTCATTGGCAGTAGTGAGGAAGGGCATTCGGACTAAAAAATCACAAGTCTCCAGATTAAAGTCTGACTTATGTCAGCACCGTCCTACCCTTCAGTATGGGGAGTAGCGACGTTAAACCATCATTTCATTCCCATGGAGAATTGCCATTGAAGGTGTACAACATTTTCCGTGAGATTTGGTGTAATATCGAAACATAACATGCGCAAAACCGGGACACATTTAACTTTGTTTAAAGTGAAAAGATTGCACTCACACCTTGTAGTCTTTACAATTGATTCTTTTTATAGTCTCGAATTTATTTATGATTCATTACTTATGGCAAATATGATTGCATAATAAACAATGTGAATTCACAAACCATATCATTTCACACAAAAGAGGAAAACTTCTTTTTCAGTGAATAAATGCCACTCATTTTATAACGGTTACTGTTACTTTTGTTCTGTATTCAGATCAGTGGTAAATATAAATACATGCGCGTGCATTGTAGGAAGCATACATTCACAGTGACTCCTACGATCTGGACATGACAATCAAGAAACATATGGCCACATACAATGAATGTTACAATTGGGCTATCACATAGCATCTCGAAGTCAACTTTAAAAAGTAGGCCAAATAACAGCACGACTTGCCTGGCAAGTACAAGTTGCTATTTGGAGCAAGAAAGGGGGAATATCAATCTTGCATATCCCTAATACAAATTATCATCAAAGATTGTAGGAACATTAGAATAAAAACCTCCTGGAAAAGGTGACCGTTATTTCATTTAAACGAAGTTAATGTTCCTCTGTGACTTCGTTCATAATTTGTCAGAATATTTTCCCGTGAATTTGTCACATTTTGTCACAGAGACAGCGAAAAACACACATTTTGTCACATTTTATTTTGAGATGAAAATTTGTCACATATTGTCATGTTTTGTCACATCGGCCCACCCCTGGAACCTGTTTGCCCACATTATTCTTGTAACTGAAAGCAGAAGGTTACATATGGCGGATGTATTGGCTCATCCTCTCGGTCCGGTACCGTGGGCACTTGCAAATTGTGGCGGGACTCTTCGCAGAACTAACAAAGCGGCTCTGGCTAGAGAAATGGAGAAAACACTGCCCCAGTAGAGGTCATTCCAAGCCCATCAACAACAATCATCGACGGAATGAGCGCAATTCAGAAATTCAAAGGATGTGACCAGACCTTCGCCCAGCTAGCAATGTCATTGTTAGTTTATCATCTGCATGAAGGAGCTCAAAGTCATCGAATTGACATTGTGTTCGATGTTTACAGAGAGGCATCCATCAAGACTCGCGGAAAGAATCAAAAGAGGATCTGAAGAAGGAATTCAGTTTAGAAGCATGGCTCCACGACACAGAATCCAGCAATGGCGCAGATTGCTCAGCAGTCCTTCGAGCAAAACGAGTCTGATCAAATTCCTGGTAGAGGAATGGAAGAAACCAACGTACTTCTGGATAAAATTATTTTCGTGACCTATGAGAATAAGTGCTTCCAAATCACAACCGAAAAATGTATGAAAGAAGCACAGTTGAATTCATCACATGAAGAAGCTGACACAAGGCTCCTACTTCACGCCCTTCAAGCTGCAGAATCAGGCAGTAGAGCTGTTGTTATCAATGCTGAGGATACCGATGTCTTGATTTTGTGCTTAGGATTAAGCAGCAATATATCTTGCTCTCTGTATCAGAAGTGCGGCACAAAAAGTAGAACACGCTACATTGACATTTCGAAGTTGAGTCAAGCTCTTGGAAGTGGCATTTCTAATGCTTTGATTGGCATGCATGCATTCACAGGCTGTGATACTGTCAGCGCTTTTGCGGGTCGTGGTAAGATTTCAATGTTCAAACAGATGAAATCCAACGAAGCATTCCAGGAAGCCTTTAATGACCTTGGGCAATTTTGGGAGTTATCTGAAGAGCTGTTTCTGAGGCTACAGATGAGAACATGCAAGATATACATGCCTTCAGCGACAACGACCGAAGTGAACAAACTGCGTTACCAAATCTTTTGCGCTAAACGTGGAGAAGTTGAGTCTAGCCAACTACCCCCGTGTAAAGACTGCTTGTACATGCAAGCTCTCCGGGCCAACTATCAAGCAGCTGTCTGGAGAAGAAGTCTACAGGCTCAACCCCATTTCTATTTTTCAACATCATAGAGTAATACTATGAATTTTAGAGTGTTCATTGCTCGGAATAATAAACTCTCCATCATAATATTCTCTCATTAAGTGAATATACGGTCCGCAGAAATGTATATGATAAGTCGTAAAGATATAAGAAATATTTTCTAATTTTTCATTTGATTCCTCTACTACTACTCACATGCTACTCATTAACCGTCACAATCTTTGCATGCTTTCATGGCTATAATCTGGTTGACTGAAATGAGCACTGCCTAGATAAAAAACGAGTTAATGCTGACACTAGAAGGAAAAAACAGTTCATAAAATGATCATCGAGAAACGAACACTCTACATGTATCTTCCTACACCTTGTTCTATGTTCAAACCAATAGGCCTAATCTATGTACCTAACTTCAGATTACACTTGTTTTGGATATCAGAGGTACGAAATATGTAATTTACATATCTTATGACGTATACCGATCATGTTTTGGCCACTCCGTGATGTCTTAATCTTCAGAATACAAGATGATAGTGAAAAACTCCTTTTTTTTGCAGCATGCACACATATATAAGAGCCATTATCTAACCTTAAGCTACCGATCTGGCACTGCTATCACACCTTTCCGTGAAGTAGAGACATACAACTACTCAAAAAACATCATTAAGTGTATTCACCCCAGGTGGTACCGATATCGAAATTTTGGGGCTAGCGTGAAGTTGTGCAGGGAACGAGGTAGTACATAAAACTTTCACATAGCATAGTACACCTCTAACCTACTGCAAAACTTCGCGTCTGCCGGATCAGATCATTTGCTTTTCAGAAATAGAGAGGATAACACAATCCTATGTATTTCCAATGGTAAAATTGTGACACTTAAGGTGTTGACTCCATTTTTTCGAATTTTTGCTCATAAAAGTTACACAAATTGGCATTTTGTTGAACTGGTTATTATAGAAATCATTTGCAGATCATGATCTTTCAAATGAGTTATCATTCATTGACAGAAGATGAAGTAAAGTGTACAAACAGACACTTTTCGTTGGTGTAACTGCAAATTTTAACATAGAAATTTCAGGAAAATTGTTGATATACTTTAACGAAAAGTGAATTTGAAAGATCATGATCTGTAGATGATTTCTATAATAACCAGTTCAACAAAATACCAATTTGTGTAACTTTTATGAGCAAAAATTCGAAAAAATGGAGTCAACACCTTGAATGTCGCAATTTTACCATTGGAAATACATAGGATTGTGTTATCCTCTCTATTTCTGAAAAGCAAATGATCTGATCCGGCAGACGCGAAGTTTTGCAGTAGGTTAGAGGTGTACTATGCTATGTGAAAGTTTTATGTACTACCTCGTTCCCTGCACAAGTTCGCGCTAGCTCCCGGACTATAATGCGAGGATGGCTG
Source organism: Prostheceraeus crozeri (assembly GCA_907163375.1). Lineage (NCBI taxonomy): Eukaryota > Metazoa > Platyhelminthes > Polycladida > Euryleptidae > Prostheceraeus > Prostheceraeus crozeri. The sequence continues at coordinate 26,444 of CAJQUW010009797.1, read as the reverse complement.
CAAGGAAGACAGTATGGCAAGCGCAAGAGAGCAAGGCCTCGAATTCGCAAAGAAACTGACCATCGAAGAAGGAAAGAGAAACATCTTCAGAATTGCGAAGTAGATGAAAGAGGAGAGTCAAAACATACGTAAGGCTTGTTGCGTGAAAGATAGCACAGGCAATATTATTTCAAAGCCAGATGAGATCAAACAGAGGTGGAAATGAATCAATTATAGAATGTTGAGAGCGAAAACTTTGGGAAATCATAGTTATGCAATTATACGGCAATAGCATGTGAGTGTTTCTAAAACTAAAAAGATACAGGATCGGATTTACCGCCGAAACAGGTATGAAACAGGTAGAACCGGGTTACATGACACCGATTGCAGAAAATATTGATCTGACTAAATAATTAATTACAGTATTAAAAAACATTATCATGAGACTTATAAAACATCTATAAAATCTTTAGATCACGACATAATCAAAAGATGTGAAGTAAATGAAGAGTTCTAGTCGATCAGGAAGCATCTACTCGTATATTCCTCACATTCTTGATTATTATTGATGGCAGGATTATGACACTGAATCATTGTTGCCTCTTTAAGTCGCAGGCTAGCTTCGTCTGTTGCACTGGCAATTATTAGTAGTATAGGGTATGAAATCCGTCGCAAGCACCGGATCACACTCCCAAATAGATACGAATGGAACTATAAAAATACAAATGAGGAAAGTGCCTTAAATTTATAAAAATACAAATGAGGAAAAATGTTTATGACCAAATGTAATAAAAATACAAATGAGGAAAATACAAAAATAGGAACGCTCCTGAAATTTATAAAAATGCAAATGAGGAAAAAATGTTTATGACCAAATGTAATAAAAATACAAATGAGGAAAATACAAAAATAGGAACGCTCCTGAAATTTATAAAAATGCAAATGAGGAAAAAATGTTTATGACCAAATGTAATAAAAATACAAATGAGGAAAAATGTTTATGACCCAAATGTCATAAAAATGTATAATAAAATAATGATAATTACAAAAAATGAATATGAACAAAAATATTCATTTAAAAATGGAAGATGAAAAAACAAAAGAACCATCAGCCCCTTTATATCCGATATTGGAACAAATGGATAAAGCAAAGTGTGCAGATAGAGTCAGATACATGAAACATAAAGAATCCCAATTATTACTTAGACTAGATCATTATGATAAATTAAGAAAAAGATGGACGATAGTTAAGAATGTGACACAAGGCGTTGGAGTATTGTTAACATTTTCTTTAGGTGCTCTCACTATTGTCATTTCATCTGGCGTTCTTACAATTCCTGTTGTTGCTACAGCTTTAACAGGTACAGGTGTTTTTACAACTTCACTCGCAACAATGATAGATAAGTCTTTAAAGAAACGTAAATCCTTAAGTAAGAAACATGTACATGTCAAAGAGGTATATGATAAACTTCATTACTACTTTCAGAGAGTGTGTGATGATAATGTTATTACGTTAGATGAGATTGAAAAATTTGATCAAATAGCTAGAGAAGCAAATAAAATACCAAACAAGTTTTCTCAAGGCAAAGATAATAATGTTGTTTTTTTAGAAGAAATAAAAACTTTATTAAACAAAACATTAGAGCATCAGTAGTGTTTTTGCTGTGTACCAATGATACCACAAAATTCAAATATTATATTATAAAATAATGAATACCAATGAGACAAATGAGGCAAAAATAAAACAACTAGAAGAACTAATAAAACAGAAAAATATTATGAAGGAGAAACGTAGACAATACCGAATGTTGCAAGTTGGCGTTCATGCGACTTGTGCGGAAAGGATTTTTGCCATGGATAGAAGAGAACCATGCGGACAGTATGTCACACCTGATGAGCTCTTTGACGATAATTGACAATTTTCATATTGCTGTCAACCAGGCTTCGCTCCAGGAGGTTCTTGAAAATGAGTCTTTCACGGAAATCTGGAAAATGTTTATTTAACTCATATCTTGTCTCACTCAGGTGTGGAACCAGTCTTTCAGCTTTTTGGATGTCCTACATAGACATGGTGGAGATCTTACTGGGTCTCATACGAGCTTCAAGAGAAGGGGATTGGATCCTGCATCTAGCGTCCATTCGTGAGATGATTCCTTGGTGTTTTGCATATGACAATGTAAACCATGCTCGATTCTACTACTTACGATACATACTACTTCGCAAAGATGTCTCAACTCCACATTCAACACCCCGACGTTCATGCACACTTCGTAGAAGGTGATTTCTCTGTGCAAATTGGCAAGCAGAACCCATTTGGACGTATTCCAGTGGACCAAACAATCGAAGAAACGGTTAACAGAGATACCCAAACACCTGGGGCACGAAAGGGTTCAGTTTGAAAACTGCAGCAGTGGCGAAGTTTTAATTGACTTCAGAATATCGCAGTTCATTCTTGCGGGAAATAAGATGCATGACCATCATGAAAACGGAATCCATTGATCATCCTAATATCAGCCTATCAAGAATCAAGAAAGATGAAGCCGACCGTCAATCCCTTGTGCAGCTCATGGAAACAAGTTGGCTGAACCCATTCAAAATTGAAAATGATGAATTTGTTAGCTTGTCCAGTCCCACTGTCGCACCCTCGGATATTGCAAAGGATCTCCTTGATGCTCACCGATTCGGGGAAGAAGCTTATCAAACATTCAAACGAGAACGTCTTGAAACAGATGCGCCATCCATCAAATTTTACGATAAAATAACGAAATTGAAACTGAAGACTTTTACGAACATCACAAAGAAGAAACGCACTCAAGGCCATGCCAAGGAGGTAATTTTGAAAGCAGAAAGGAACCTGAGGGGTGAGTCGACATGTTTGTATCTCTGACACATTTTGTCACATCTTGATATTCGAGATTTGTCACATGCTCATTGACATAAAAGTCACATTTTGTCACGCGTTGATGAAAACCCATGGCCAAAATTTGACATATGTCGGTGAGCAGAAGATTGGCAGTTATCAATTTTGCATTAAAGTATGATTTTTTCAGTAGAGAATTTGACGCAATATTCATTATATCAAACGGGGTTGTAACGGGACAAAATCGTAAAATCGTTAATTTATTAATTATTACTAATTATCATTATTTGTATAGTTCCATATGGGAGGTCTCCGTGGCACAGTAGCTAAGTGCTTGGCCTAGCGATCTTTCGGTCCAGAGGTCGAGCCATGAAAGTGTCATTGGCAGTAGTGAGGAAGGGCATTCGGACTAAAAAATCACAAGTCTCCAGATTAAAGTCTGACTTATGTCAGCACCGTCCTACCCTTCAGTATGGGGAGTAGCGACGTTAAACCATCATTTCATTCCCATGGAGAATTGCCATTGAAGGTGTACAACATTTTCCGTGAGATTTGGTGTAATATCGAAACATAACATGCGCAAAACCGGACACATTTAACTTTGTTTAAAGTGAAAAGATTGCACTCACACCTTGTAGTCTTTACAATTGATTCTTTTTATAGTCTCGAATTTATTTATGATTCATTACTTATGGCAAATATGATTGCATAATAAACAATGTGAATTCACAAACCATATCATTTCACACAAAAGAGGAAAACTTCTTTTTCAGTGAATAAATGCCACTCATTTTATAACGGTTACTGTTACTTTTGTTCTGTATTCAGATCAGTGGTAAATATAAATACATGCGCGTGCATTGTAGGAAGCATACATTCACAGTGACTCCTACGATCTGGACATGACAATCAAGAAACATATGGCCACATACAATGAATGTTACAATTGGGCTATCACATAGCATCTCGAAGTCAACTTTAAAAAGTAGGCCAAATAACAGCACGACTTGCCTGGCAAGTACAAGTTGCTATTTGGAGCAAGAAAGGGGAATATCAATCTTGCATATCCCTAATACAAATTATCATCAAAGATTGTAGGAACATTAGAATAAAAACCTCCTGGAAAAGGTGACCGTTATTTCATTTAAACGAAGTTAATGTTCCTCTGTGACTTCGTTCATAATTTGTCAGAATATTTTCCCGTGAATTTGTCACATTTTGTCACAGAGACAGCGAAAAACACACATTTTGTCACATTTTATTTTGAGATGAAAATTTGTCACATATTGTCATGTTTTGTCACATCGGCCCACCCCTGGAACCTGTTTGCCCACATTATTCTTGTAACTGAAAGCAGAAGGTTACATATGGCGGATGTATTGGCTCATCCTCTCGGTCCGGTACCGTGGGCACTTGCAAATTGTGGCGGGACTCTTCGCAGAACTAACAAAGCGGCTCTGGCTAGAGAAATGGAGAAAACACTGCCCCAGTAGAGGTCATTCCAAGCCCATCAACAACAATCATCGACGGAATGAGCGCAATTCAGAAATTCAAAGGATGTGACCAGACCTTCGCCCAGCTAGCAATGTCATTGTTAGTTTATCATCTGCATGAAGGAGCTCAAAGTCATCGAATTGACATTGTGTTCGATGTTTACAGAGAGGCATCCATCAAGACTCGCGGAAAGAATCAAAAGAGGATCTGAAGAAGGAATTCAGTTTAGAAGCATGGCTCCACGACACAGAATCCAGCAATGGCGCAGATTGCTCAGCAGTCCTTCGAGCAAAACGAGTCTGATCAAATTCCTGGTAGAGGAATGGAAGAAACCAACGTACTTCTGGATAAAATTATTTTCGTGACCTATGAGAATAAGTGCTTCCAAATCACAACCGAAAAATGTATGAAAGAAGCACAGTTGAATTCATCACATGAAGAAGCTGACACAAGGCTCCTACTTCACGCCCTTCAAGCTGCAGAATCAGGCAGTAGAGCTGTTGTTATCAATGCTGAGGATACCGATGTCTTGATTTTGTGCTTAGGATTAAGCAGCAATATATCTTGCTCTCTGTATCAGAAGTGCGGCACAAAAAGTAGAACACGCTACATTGACATTTCGAAGTTGAGTCAAGCTCTTGGAAGTGGCATTTCTAATGCTTTGATTGGCATGCATGCATTCACAGGCTGTGATACTGTCAGCGCTTTTGCGGGTCGTGGTAAGATTTCAATGTTCAAACAGATGAAATCCAACGAAGCATTCCAGGAAGCCTTTAATGACCTTGGGCAATTTTGGGAGTTATCTGAAGAGCTGTTTCTGAGGCTACAGATGAGAACATGCAAGATATACATGCCTTCAGCGACAACGACCGAAGTGAACAAACTGCGTTACCAAATCTTTTGCGCTAAACGTGGAGAAGTTGAGTCTAGCCAACTACCCCCGTGTAAAGACTGCTTGTACATGCAAGCTCTCCGGGCCAACTATCAAGCAGCTGTCTGGAGAAGAAGTCTACAGGCTCAACCCCATTTCTATTTTTCAACATCATAGAGTAATACTATGAATTTTAGAGTGTTCATTGCTCGGAATAATAAACTCTCCATCATAATATTCTCTCATTAAGTGAATATACGGTCCGCAGAAATGTATATGATAAGTCGTAAAGATATAAGAAATATTTTCTAATTTTTCATTTGATTCCTCTACTACTACTCACATGCTACTCATTAACCGTCACAATCTTTGCATGCTTTCATGGCTATAATCTGGTTGACTGAAATGAGCACTGCCTAGATAAAAAACGAGTTAATGCTGACACTAGAAGGAAAAAACAGTTCATAAAATGATCATCGAGAAACGAACACTCTACATGTATCTTCCTACACCTTGTTCTATGTTCAAACCAATAGGCCTAATCTATGTACCTAACTTCAGATTACACTTGTTTTGGATATCAGAGGTACGAAATATGTAATTTACATATCTTATGACGTATACCGATCATGTTTTGGCCACTCCGTGATGTCTTAATCTTCAGAATACAAGATGATAGTGAAAAACTCCTTTTTTTTGCAGCATGCACACATATATAAGAGCCATTATCTAACCTTAAGCTACCGATCTGGCACTGCTATCACACCTTTCCGTGAAGTAGAGACATACAACTACTCAAAAAACATCATTAAGTGTATTCACCCCAGGTGGTACCGATATCGAAATTTTGGGGCTAGCGTGAAGTTGTGCAGGGAACGAGGTAGTACATAAAACTTTCACATAGCATAGTACACCTCTAACCTACTGCAAAACTTCGCGTCTGCCGGATCAGATCATTTGCTTTTCAGAAATAGAGAGGATAACACAATCCTATGTATTTCCAATGGTAAAATTGTGACACTTAAGGTGTTGACTCCATTTTTTCGAATTTTTGCTCATAAAAGTTACACAAATTGGCATTTTGTTGAACTGGTTATTATAGAAATCATTTGCAGATCATGATCTTTCAAATGAGTTATCATTCATTGACAGAAGATGAAGTAAAGTGTACAAACAGACACTTTTCGTTGGTGTAACTGCAAATTTTAACATAGAAATTTCAGGAAAATTGTTGATATACTTTAACGAAAAGTGAATTTGAAAGATCATGATCTGTAGATGATTTCTATAATAACCAGTTCAACAAAATACCAATTTGTGTAACTTTTATGAGCAAAAATTCGAAAAAATGGAGTCAACACCTTGAATGTCGCAATTTTACCATTGGAAATACATAGGATTGTGTTATCCTCTCTATTTCTGAAAAGCAAATGATCTGATCCGGCAGACGCGAAGTTTTGCAGTAGGTTAGAGGTGTACTATGCTATGTGAAAGTTTTATGTACTACCTCGTTCCCTGCACAAGTTCGCGCTAGCTCCCGGACTATAATGCGAGGATGGCTGCAAGGAAGACAGTATGGCAAGCGCAAGAGAGCAAGGCCTCGAATTCGCAAAGAAACTGACCATCGAAGAAGGAAAGAGAAACATCTTCAGAATTGCGAAGTAGATGAAAGAGGAGAGTCAAAACATACGTAAGGCTTGTTGCGTGAAAGATAGCACAGGCAATATTATTTCAAAGCCAGATGAGATCAAACAGAGGTGGAAATGAATCAATTATAGAATGTTGAGAGCGAAAACTTTGGGAAATCATAGTTATGCAATTATACGGCAATAGCATGTGAGTGTTTCTAAAACTAAAAAGATACAGGATCGGATTTACCGCCGAAACAGGTATGAAACAGGTAGAACCGGGTTACATGACACCGATTGCAGAAAATATTGATCTGACTAAATAATTAATTACAGTATTAAAAAACATTATCATGAGACTTATAAAACATCTATAAAATCTTTAGATCACGACATAATCAAAAGATGTGAAGTAAATGAAGAGTTCTAGTCGATCAGGAAGCATCTACTCGTATATTCCTCACATTCTTGATTATTATTGATGGCAGGATTATGACACTGAATCATTGTTGCCTCTTTAAGTCGCAGGCTAGCTTCGTCTGTTGCACTGGCAATTATTAGTAGTATAGGGTATGAGATCCGGCGCAAGCACCGGATCACACTCCCAAATAGATACGAATGGAACTATAAAAATACAAATGAGGAAAGTGCCTTAAATTTATAAAAATACAAATGAGGAAAAATGTTTATGACCAAATGTAATAAAAATACAAATGAGGAAAATACAAAAATAGGAACGCTCCTGAAATTTATAAAAATGCAAATGAGGAAAAAATGTTTATGACCAAATGTAATAAAAATACAAATGAGGAAAATACAAAAATAGGAACGCTCCTGAAATTTATAAAAATGCAAATGAGGAAAAAATGTTTATGACCAAATGTAATAAAAATACAAATGAGGAAAAATGTTTATGACCCAAATGTCATAAAAATGTATAATAAAATAATGATAATTACAAAAAATGAATATGAACAAAAATATTCATTTAAAAATGGAAGATGAAAAAACAAAAGAACCATCAGCCCCTTTATATCCGATATTGGAACAAATGGATAAAGCAAAGTGTGCAGATAGAGTCAGATACATGAAACATAAAGAATCCCAATTATTACTTAGACTAGATCATTATGATAAATTAAGAAAAAGATGGACGATAGTTAAGAATGTGACACAAGGCGTTGGAGTATTGTTAACATTTTCTTTAGGTGCTCTCACTATTGTCATTTCATCTGGCGTTCTTACAATTCCTGTTGTTGCTACAGCTTTAACAGGTACAGGTGTTTTTACAACTTCACTCGCAACAATGATAGATAAGTCTTTAAAGAAACGTAAATCCTTAAGTAAGAAACATGTACATGTCAAAGAGGTATATGATAAACTTCATTACTACTTTCAGAGAGTGTGTGATGATAATGTTATTACGTTAGATGAGATTGAAAAATTTGATCAAATAGCTAGAGAAGCAAATAAAATACCAAACAAGTTTTCTCAAGGCAAAGATAATAATGATGTTTTTTTAGAAGAAATAAAAACTTTATTAAACAAAACATTAGAGCATCAGTAGTGTTTTTGCTGTGTACCAATGATACCACAAAATTCAAATATTATATTATAAAATAATGAATACCAATGAGACAAATGAGGCAAAAATAAAACAACTAGAAGAACTAATAAAACAGAAAAATATTATGAAGGAGAAACGTAGACAATACCGAATGTTGCAAGTTGGCGTTCATGCGACTTGTGCGGAAAGGATTTTTGCCATGGATAGAAGAGAACCATGCGGACAGTATGTCACACCTGATGAGCTCTTTGACGATAATTGACAATTTTCATATTGCTGTCAACCAGGCTTCGCTCCAGGAGGTTCTTGAAAATGAGTCTTTCACGGAAATCTGGAAAATGTTTATTTAACTCATATCTTGTCTCACTCAGGTGTGGAACCAGTCTTTCAGCTTTTTGGATGTCCTACATAGACATGGTGGAGATCTTACTGGGTCTCATACGAGCTTCAAGAGAAGGGGATTGGATCCTGCATCTAGCGTCCATTCGTGAGATGATTCCTTGGTGTTTTGCATATGACAATGTAAACCATGCTCGATTCTACTACTTACGATACATACTACTTCGCAAAGATGTCTCAACTCCACATTCAACACCCCGACGTTCATGCACACTTCGTAGAAGGTGATTTCTCTGTGCAAATTGGCAAGCAGAACCCATTTGGACGTATTCCAGTGGACCAAACAATCGAAGAAACGGTTAACAGAGATACCCAAACACCTGGGGCACGAAAGGGTTCAGTTTGAAAACTGCAGCAGTGGCGAAGTTTTAATTGACTTCAGAATATCGCAGTTCATTCTTGCGGGAAATAAGATGCATGACCATCATGAAAACGGAATCCATTGATCATCCTAATATCAGCCTATCAAGAATCAAGAAAGATGAAGCCGACCGTCAATCCCTTGTGCAGCTCATGGAAACAAGTTGGCTGAACCCATTCAAAATTGAAAATGATGAATTTGTTAGCTTGTCCAGTCCCACTGTCGCACCCTCGGATATTGCAAAGGATCTCCTTGATGCTCACCGATTCGGGGAAGAAGCTTATCAAACATTCAAACGAGAACGTCTTGAAACAGATGCGCCATCCATCAAATTTTACGATAAAATAACGAAATTGAAACTGAAGACTTTTACGAACATCACAAAGAAGAAACGCACTCAAGGCCATGCCAAGGAGGTAATTTTGAAAGCAGAAAGGAACCTGAGGGGTGAGTCGACATGTTTGTATCTCTGACACATTTTGTCACATCTTGATATTCGAGATTTGTCACATGCTCATTGACATAAAAGTCACATTTTGTCACGCGTTGATGAAAACCCATGGCCAAAATTTGACATATGTCGGTGAGCAGAAGATTGGCAGTTATCAATTTTGCATTAAAGTATGATTTTTTCAGTAGAGAATTTGACGCAATATTCATTCGGGGTTGTTCAAACGGGGTTGTAACGGGACAAAATCGTAAAATCGTTAATTTATTAATTATTACTAATTATCATTATTTGTATAGTTCCATATGGGAGGTCTCCGTGGCACAGTAGCTAAGTGCTTGGCCTAGCAATCTTTCGGTCCAGAGGTCGAGCCATGAAAGTGTCATTGGCAGTAGTGAGGAAGGGCATTCGGACTAAAAAATCACAAGTCTCCAGATTAAAGTCTGACTTACGTCAGCACCGTCCTACCCTTCAATATGGGGAGTAGCGACGTTAAACCATCATTTCATTCCCATGGAGAATTGCCATTGAAGGTGTACAACATTTTCCGTGAGATTTGGTGTAATATCGAAACATAACATGCGCAAAACCGGGACACATTTAACTTTGTTTAAAGTGAAAAGATTGCACTCACACCTTGTAGTCTTTACAATTGATTCTTTTTATAGTCTCGAATTTATTTATGATTCATTACTTATGGCAAATATGATTGCATAATAAACAATGTGAATTCACAAACCATATCATTTCACACAAAAGAGGAAAACTCCTTTTTCAGTGAATAAATGCCACTCATTTTATAACGGTTACTGTTACTTTTGTTCTGTATTCAGATCAGTGGTAAATATAAATACATGCGCGTGCATTGTAGGAAGCATACATTCACAGTGACTCCTACGATCTGGACATGACAATCAAGAAACATATGGCCACATACAATGAATGTTACAATTGGGCTATCACATAGCATCTCGAAGTCAACTTTAAAAAGTAGGCCAAATAACAGCACGACTTGCCTGGCAAGTACAAGTTGCTATTTGGAGCAAGAAAGGGGGAATATCAATCTTGCATATCCCTAATACAAATTATCATCAAAGATTGTAGGAACATTAGAATAAAAACCTCCTGGAAAAGGTGACCGTTATTTCATTTAAACGAAGTTAATGTTCCTCTGTGACTTCGTTCATAATTTGTCAGAATATTTTCCCGTGAATTTGTCACATTTTGTCACAGAGACAGCGAAAAACACACATTTTGTCACATTTTATTTTGAGATGAAAATTTGTCACATATTGTCATGTTTTGTCACATCGGCCCACCCCTGGAACCTGTTTGCCCACATTATTCTTGTAACTGAAAGCAGAAGGTTACATATGGCGGATGTATTGGCTCATCCTCTCGGTCCGGTACCGTGGGCACTTGCAAATTGTGGCGGGACTCTTCGCAGAACTAACAAAGCGGCTCTGGCTAGAGAAATGGAGAAAACACTGCCCCAGTAGAGGTCATTCCAAGCCCATCAACAACAATCATCGACGGAATGAGCGCAATTCAGAAATTCAAAGGATGTGACCAGACCTTCGCCCAGCTAGCAATGTCATTGTTAGTTTATCATCTGCATGAAGGAGCTCAAAGTCATCGAATTGACATTGTGTTCGATGTTTACAGAGAGGCATCCATCAAGACTCGCGGAAAGAATCAAAAGAGGATCTGAAGAAGGAATTCAGTTTAGAAGCATGGCTCCACGACACAGAATCCAGCAATGGCGCAGATTGCTCAGCAGTCCTTCGAGCAAAACGAGTCTGATCAAATTCCTGGTAGAGGAATGGAAGAAACCAACGTACTTCTGGATAAAATTATTTTCGTGACCTATGAGAATAAGTGCTTCCAAATCACAACCGAAAAATGTATGAAAGAAGCACAGTTGAATTCATCACATGAAGAAGCTGACACAAGGCTCCTACTTCACGCCCTTCAAGCTGCAGAATCAGGCAGTAGAGCTGTTGTTATCAATGCTGAGGATACCGATGTCTTGATTTTGTGCTTAGGATTAAGCAGCAATATATCTTGCTCTCTGTATCAGAAGTGCGGCACAAAAAGTAGAACACGCTACATTGACATTTCGAAGTTGAGTCAAGCTCTTGGAAGTGGCATTTCTAATGCTTTGATTGGCATGCATGCATTCACAGGCTGTGATACTGTCAGCGCTTTTGCGGGTCGTGGTAAGATTTCAATGTTCAAACAGATGAAATCCAACGAAGCATTCCAGGAAGCCTTTAATGACCTTGGGCAATTTTGGGAGTTATCTGAAGAGCTGTTTCTGAGGCTACAGATGAGAACATGCAAGATATACATGCCTTCAGCGACAACGACCGAAGTGAACAAACTGCGTTACCAAATCTTTTGCGCTAAACGTGGAGAAGTTGAGTCTAGCCAACTACCCCCGTGTAAAGACTGCTTGTACATGCAAGCTCTCCGGGCCAACTATCAAGCAGCTGTCTGGAGAAGAAGTCTACAGGCTCAACCCCATTTCTATTTTTCAACATCATAGAGTAATACTATGAATTTTAGAGTGTTCATTGCTCGGAATAATAAACTCTCCATCATAATATTCTCTCATTAAGTGAATATACGGTCCGCAGAAATGTATATGATAAGTCGTAAAGATATAAGAAATATTTTCTAATTTTTCATTTGATTCCTCTACTACTACTCACATGCTACTCATTAACCGTCACAATCTTTGCATGCTTTCATGGCTATAATCTGGTTGACTGAAATGAGCACTGCCTAGATAAAAAACGAGTTAATGCTGACACTAGAAGGAAAAAACAGTTCATAAAATGATCATCGAGAAACGAACACTCTACATGTATCTTCCTACACCTTGTTCTATGTTCAAACCAATAGGCCTAATCTATGTACCTAACTTCAGATTACACTTGTTTTGGATATCAGAGGTACGAAATATGTAGTTTAAATATCTTATGACGTATACCGATCATGTTTTGGCCACTCCGTGATGTCTTAATCTTCAGAATACAAGATGATAGTGAAAAACTCCTTTTTTTTGCAGCATGCACACATATATAAGAGTCATTATCTAACCTTAAGCTACCGATCTGGCACTGCTATCACACCTTTCCGTGAAGTAGAGACATACAACTACTCAAAAAACATCATTAAGTGTATTCACCCCAGGTGGTACCGATATCGAAATTTTGGGGCTCTGGACCAAGGACTAACAATAGTCCGGGAGCTAGCGTGAAGTTGTGCAGGGAACGAGGTAGTACATAAAACTTTCACATAGCATAGTACACCTCTAACCTACTGCAAAACTTCGCGTCTGCCGGATCAGATCATTTGCTTTTCAGAAATAGAGAGGATAACACAATCCTATGTATTTCCAATGGTAAAATTGTGACACTTAAGGTGTTGACTCCATTTTTTCGAATTTTTGCTCATAAAGTTACACAAATTGGCATTTTGTTGAACTGGTTATTATAGAAATCATCTACAGATCATGATCTTTCAAATTCACTTTTCGTTAAAGTATATCAACAATTTTCCTGAAATTTCTATGTTAAAATTTGCAGTTACACCAACGAAAAGTGTCTGTTTGTACACTTTACTTCATCTTCTGTCAATGAACTCATTTGAAAGATCATGATCTGTAGATGATTTCTATAATAACCAGTTCAACAAAATGCCAATTTGTGTAACTTTTATGAGCAAAAATTCGAAAAAATGGAGTCAACACCTTGAATGTCGCAATTTTACCATTGGAAATACATAGGATTGTGTTATCCTCTCTATTTCTGAAAAGCAAATGATCTGATCCGGCAGACGCGAAGTTTTGCAGTAGGTTAGAGGTGTACTATGCTATGTGAAAGTTTTATGTACTACCTCGTTCCCTGCACAAGTTCGCGCTAGCTCCCGGACTATAATGCGAGGATGGCTGCAAGGAAGACAGTATGGCAAGCGCAAGAGAGCAAGGCCTCGAATTCGCAAAGAAACTGACCATCGAAGAAGGAAAGAGAAACATCTTCAGAATTGCGAAGTAGATGAAAGAGGAGAGTCAAAACATACGTAAGGCTTGTTGCGTGAAAGATAGCACAGGCAATATTATTTCAAAGCCAGATGAGATCAAACAGAGGTGGAAATGAATCAATTATAGAATGTTGAGAGCGAAAACTTTGGGAAATCATAGTTATGCAATTATACGGCAATAGCATGTGAGTGTTTCTAAAACTAAAAAGATACAGGATCGGATTTACCGCCGAAACAGGTATGAAACAGGTAGAACCGGGTTACATGATACCGATTGCAGAAAATATTGATCTGACTAAATAATTAATTACAGTATTAAAAAACATTATCATGAGACTTATAAAACATCTATAAAATCTTTAGATCACGACATAATCAAAAGATGTGAAGTAAATGAAGAGTTCTAGTCGATCAGGAAGCATCTACTCGTATATTCCTCACATTCTTGATTATTATTGATGGCAGGATTATGACACTGAATCATTGTTGCCTCTTTAAGTCGCAGGCTAGCTTCGTCTGTTGCACTGGCAATTATTAGTAGTATAGGGTATGAGATCCGGCGCAAGCACCGGATCACACTCCCAAATAGATACGAATGGAACTATAAAAATACAAATGAGGAAAGTGCCTTAAATTTATAAAAATACAAATGAGGAAAAATGTTTATGACCAAATGTAATAAAAATACAAATGAGGAAAATACAAATATAGGAACGCTCCTGAAATTTATAAAAATGCAAATGAGGAAAAAATGTTTATGACCAAATGTAATAAAAATACAAATGAGGAAAAATGTTTATGACCCAAATGTAATAAAAATGTATAATAAAATAATGATAATTACAAAAAATGAATATGAACAAAAATATTCATTTAAAAATGGAAGATGAAAAAACAAAAGAACCATCAGCCCCTTTATATCCGATATTGGAACATTTGTAGTCTTTACAATTGATTCTTTTTATAGTCTCGAATTTATTTATGATTCATTACTTATGGCAAATATGATTGCATAATAAACAATGTGAATTCACAAACCATATCATTTCACACAAAAGAGGAAAACTCCTTTTTCAGTGAATAAATGCCACTCATTTTATAACGGTTACTGTTACTTTTGTTCTGTATTCAGATCAGTGGTAAATATAAATACATGCGCGTGCATTGTAGGAAGCATACATTCACAGTGACTCCTACGATCTGGACATGACAATCAAGAAACATATGGCCACATACAATGAATGTTACAATTGGGCTATCACATAGCATCTCGAAGTCAACTTTAAAAAGTAGGCCAAATAACAGCACGACTTGCCTGGCAAGTACAAGTTGCTATTTGGAGCAAGAAAGGGGGAATATCAATCTTGCATATCCCTAATACAAATTATCATCAAAGATTGTAGGAACATTAGAATAAAAACCTCCTGGAAAAGGTGACCGTTATTTCATTTAAACGAAGTTAATGTTCCTCTGTGACTTCGTTCATAATTTGTCAGAATATTTTCCCGTGAATTTGTCACATTTTGTCACAGAGACAGCGAAAAACACACATTTTGTCACATTTTATTTTGAGATGAAAATTTGTCACATATTGTCATGTTTTGTCACATCGGCCCACCCCTGGAACCTGTTTGCCCACATTATTCTTGTAACTGAAAGCAGAAGGTTACATATGGCGGATGTATTGGCTCATCCTCTCGGTCCGGTACCGTGGGCACTTGCAAATTGTGGCGGGACTCTTCGCAGAACTAACAAAGCGGCTCTGGCTAGAGAAATGGAGAAAACACTGCCCCAGTAGAGGTCATTCCAAGCCCATCAACAACAATCATCGACGGAATGAGCGCAATTCAGAAATTCAAAGGATGTGACCAGACCTTCGCCCAGCTAGCAATGTCATTGTTAGTTTATCATCTGCATGAAGGAGCTCAAAGTCATCGAATTGACATTGTGTTCGATGTTTACAGAGAGGCATCCATCAAGACTCGCGGAAAGAATCAAAAGAGGATCTGAAGAAGGAATTCAGTTTAGAAGCATGGCTCCACGACACAGAATCCAGCAATGGCGCAGATTGCTCAGCAGTCCTTCGAGCAAAACGAGTCTGATCAAATTCCTGGTAGAGGAATGGAAGAAACCAACGTACTTCTGGATAAAATTATTTTCGTGACCTATGAGAATAAGTGCTTCCAAATCACAACCGAAAAATGTATGAAAGAAGCACAGTTGAATTCATCACATGAAGAAGCTGACACAAGGCTCCTACTTCACGCCCTTCAAGCTGCAGAATCAGGCAGTAGAGCTGTTGTTATCAATGCTGAGGATACCGATGTCTTGATTTTGTGCTTAGGATTAAGCAGCAATATATCTTGCTCTCTGTATCAGAAGTGCGGCACAAAAAGTAGAACACGCTACATTGACATTTCGAAGTTGAGTCAAGCTCTTGGAAGTGGCATTTCTAATGCTTTGATTGGCATGCATGCATTCACAGGCTGTGATACTGTCAGCGCTTTTGCGGGTCGTGGTAAGATTTCAATGTTCAAACAGATGAAATCCAACGAAGCATTCCAGGAAGCCTTTAATGACCTTGGGCAATTTTGGGAGTTATCTGAAGAGCTGTTTCTGAGGCTACAGATGAGAACATGCAAGATATACATGCCTTCAGCGACAACGACCGAAGTGAACAAACTGCGTTACCAAATCTTTTGCGCTAAACGTGGAGAAGTTGAGTCTAGCCAACTACCCCCGTGTAAAGACTGCTTGTACATGCAAGCTCTCCGGGCCAACTATCAAGCAGCTGTCTGGAGAAGAAGTCTACAGGCTCAACCCCATTTCTATTTTTCAACATCATAGAGTAATACTATGAATTTTAGAGTGTTCATTGCTCGGAATAATAAACTCTCCATCATAATATTCTCTCATTAAGTGAATATACGGTCCGCAGAAATGTATATGATAAGTCGTAAAGATATAAGAAATATTTTCTAATTTTTCATTTGATTCCTCTACTACTACTCACATGCTACTCATTAACCGTCACAATCTTTGCATGCTTTCATGGCTATAATCTGGTTGACTGAAATGAGCACTGCCTAGATAAAAAACGAGTTAATGCTGACACTAGAAGGAAAAAACAGTTCATAAAATGATCATCGAGAAACGAACACTCTACATGTATCTTCCTACACCTTGTTCTATGTTCAAACCAATAGGCCTAATCTATGTACCTAACTTCAGATTACACTTGTTTTGGATATCAGAGGTACGAAATATGTAGTTTAAATATCTTATGACGTATACCGATCATGTTTTGGCCACTCCGTGATGTCTTAATCTTCAGAATACAAGATGATAGTGAAAAACTCCTTTTTTTTGCAGCATGCACACATATATAAGAGTCATTATCTAACCTTAAGCTACCGATCTGGCACTGCTATCACACCTTTCCGTGAAGTAGAGACATACAACTACTCAAAAAACATCATTAAGTGTATTCACCCCAGGTGGTACCGATATCGAAATTTTGGGGCTCTGGACCAAGGACTAACAATAGTCCGGGAGCTAGCGTGAAGTTGTGCAGGGAACGAGGTAGTACATAAAACTTTCACATAGCATAGTACACCTCTAACCTACTGCAAAACTTCGCGTCTGCCGGATCAGATCATTTGCTTTTCAGAAATAGAGAGGATAACACAATCCTATGTATTTCCAATGGTAAAATTGTGACACTTAAGGTGTTGACTCCATTTTTTCGAATTTTTGCTCATAAAGTTACACAAATTGGCATTTTGTTGAACTGGTTATTATAGAAATCATCTACAGATCATGATCTTTCAAATTCACTTTTCGTTAAAGTATATCAACAATTTTCCTGAAATTTCTATGTTAAAATTTGCAGTTACACCAACGAAAAGTGTCTGTTTGTACACTTTACTTCATCTTCTGTCAATGAACTCATTTGAAAGATCATGATCTGTAGATGATTTCTATAATAACCAGTTCAACAAAATGCCAATTTGTGTAACTTTTATGAGCAAAAATTCGAAAAAATGGAGTCAACACCTTGAATGTCGCAATTTTACCATTGGAAATACATAGGATTGTGTTATCCTCTCTATTTCTGAAAAGCAAATGATCTGATCCGGCAGACGCGAAGTTTTGCAGTAGGTTAGAGGTGTACTATGCTATGTGAAAGTTTTATGTACTACCTCGTTCCCTGCACAAGTTCGCGCTAGCTCCCGGACTATAATGCGAGGATGGCTGCAAGGAAGACAGTATGGCAAGCGCAAGAGAGCAAGGCCTCGAATTCGCAAAGAAACTGACCATCGAAGAAGGAAAGAGAAACATCTTCAGAATTGCGAAGTAGATGAAAGAGGAGAGTCAAAACATACGTAAGGCTTGTTGCGTGAAAGATAGCACAGGCAATATTATTTCAAAGCCAGATGAGATCAAACAGAGGTGGAAATGAATCAATTATAGAATGTTGAGAGCGAAAACTTTGGGAAATCATAGTTATGCAATTATACGGCAATAGCATGTGAGTGTTTCTAAAACTAAAAAGATACAGGATCGGATTTACCGCCGAAACAGGTATGAAACAGGTAGAACCGGGTTACATGATACCGATTGCAGAAAATATTGATCTGACTAAATAATTAATTACAGTATTAAAAAACATTATCATGAGACTTATAAAACATCTATAAAATCTTTAGATCACGACATAATCAAAAGATGTGAAGTAAATGAAGAGTTCTAGTCGATCAGGAAGCATCTACTCGTATATTCCTCACATTCTTGATTATTATTGATGGCAGGATTATGACACTGAATCATTGTTGCCTCTTTAAGTCGCAGGCTAGCTTCGTCTGTTGCACTGGCAATTATTAGTAGTATAGGGTATGAGATCCGGCGCAAGCACCGGATCACACTCCCAAATAGATACGAATGGAACTATAAAAATACAAATGAGGAAAGTGCCTTAAATTTATAAAAATACAAATGAGGAAAAATGTTTATGACCAAATGTAATAAAAATACAAATGAGGAAAATACAAAAATAGGAACGCTCCTGAAATTTATAAAAATGCAAATGAGGAAAAAATGTTTATGACCAAATGTAATAAAAATACAAATGAGGAAAGTGCCTTAAATTTATAAAAATGCAAATGAGGAAAAAATGTTTATGACCAAATGTAATAAAAATACAAATGAGGAAAAATGTTTATGACCCAAATGTCATAAAAATGTATAATAAAATAATGATAATTACAAAAAATGAATATGAACAAAAATATTCATTTAAAAATGGAAGATGAAAAAACAAAAGAACCATCAGCCCCTTTATATCCGATATTGGAACAAATGGATAAAGCAAAGTGTGCAGATAGAGTCAGATACATGAAACATAAAGAATCCCAATTATTACTTAGACTAGATCATTATGATAAATTAAGAAAAAGATGGACGATAGTTAAGAATGTGACACAAGGCGTTGGAGTATTGCTAACATTTTCTTTAGGTGCTCTCACTATTGTCATTTCATCTGGCGTTCTTACAATTCCTGTTGTTGCTACAGCTTTAACAGGTACAGGTGTTTTTACAACTTCACTCGCAACAATGATAGATAAGTCTTTAAAGAAACGTAAATCCTTAAGTAAGAAACATGTACATGTCAAAGAGTTATATGATAAACTTCATTACTACTTTCAGAGAGTGTGTGATGATAATGTTATTACGTTAGATGAGATTGAAAAATTTGATCAAATAGCTAGAGAAGCAAATAAAATACCAAACAAGTTTTCTCAAGGCAAAGATAATAATGTTGTTTTTTTAGAAGAAATAAAAACTTTATTAAACAAAACATTAGAGCATCAGTAAAGTGTTTTTGCTGTGTACCAATGATACCACAAAATTCAAATATTATATTATAAAATAATGAATACCAATGAGACAAATGAGGCAAAAATAAAACAACTAGAAGAACTAATAAAACAGAAAAATATTATGAAGGAGAAACGTAGACAATACCGAATGTTGCAAGTTGGCGTTCATGCGACTTGTGCTGAAAGGATTTTTGCCATGGATAGAAGAGAACCATGCGGACAGTATGTCACACCTGATGAGCTCTTTGACGATAATTGACAATTTTCATATTGCTGTCAACCAGGCTTCGCTCCAGGAGGTTCTTGAAAATGAGTCTTTCACGGAAATCTGGAAAATGTTTATTTAACTCATATCTTGTCTCACTCAGGTGTGGAACCAGTCTTTCAGCTTTTTGGATGTCCTACATAGACATGGTGGAGATCTTACTGGGTCTCATACGAGTTTCAAGAGAAGGGGATTGGATCCTGCATCTAGCGTCCATTCGTGAGATGATTCCTTGGTGTTTTGCATATGACAATGTAAACCATGCTCGATTCCTTACATACTACTTCGCAAAGATGTCTCAACTCCACATTCAACATCCCGACGTTCATGCACACTTCGTAGAAGGTGATTTCTCTGTGCAAATTGGCAAGCAGAACCCATTTGGACGTATTCCAGTGGACCAAACAATCGAAGAAACGGTTAACAGAGATACCCAAACACCTGGGGCACGAAAGGGTTCAGTTTGAAAACTGCAGCAGTGGCGAAGTTTTAATTGACTTCAGAATATCGCAGTTCATTCTTGCGGGAAATAAGATGCATGACCATCATGAAAACGGAATCCATTGATCATCCTAATATCAGCCTATCAAGAATCAAGAAAGATGAAGCCGACCGTCAATCCCTTGTGCAGCTCATGGAAACAAGTTGGCTGAACCCATTCAAAATTGAAAATGATGAATTTGTTAGCTTGTCCAGTCCCACTGTCGCACCCTCGGATATTGCAAAGGATCTCCTTGATGCTCACCGATTCGGGGAAGAAGCTTATCAAACATTCAAACGAGAACGTCTTGAAACAGATGCGCCATCCATCAAATTTTACGATAAAATAACGAAATTGAAACTGAAGACTTTTACGAACATCACAAAGAAGAAACGCACTCAAGGCCATGCCAAGGAGGTAATTTTGAAAGCAGAAAGGAACCTGAGGGGTGAGTCGACATGTTTGTATCTCTGACACATTTTGTCACATCTTGATATTCGAGATTTGTCACATGCTCATTGACATAAAAGTCACATTTTGTCACGCGTTGATGAAAACCCATGGCCAAAATTTGACATATGTCGGTGAGCAGAAGATTGGCAGTTATCAATTTTGCATTAAAGTATGATTTTTACAGTAGAGAATTTGACGCAATATTCATTCGGGGTTGTTCAAACGGGGTTGTAACGGGACAAAATCGTAAAATCGTTAATTTATTAATTATTACTAATTATCATTATTTGTATAGTTCCATATGGGAGGTCTCCGTGGCACAGTAGCTAAGTGCTTGGCCTAGCAATCTTTCGGTCCAGAGGTCGAGCCATGAAAGTGTTATTGGCAGTAGTGAGGAAGGGCATTCGGACTAAAAAATCACAAGTCTCCAGATTAAAGTCTGACTTACGTCAGCACCGTCCTACCCTTCAATATGGGGAGTAGCGACGTTAAACCATCATTTCATTCCCATGGAGAATTGCCATTGAAGGTGTACAACATTTTCGTGAGATTTGGTGTAATATCGAAACATAACATGCGCAAAACCGGGACACATTTAACTTTGTTTAAAGTGAAAAGATTGCACTCACACCTTGTAGTCTTTACAATTGATTCTTTTTATAGTCTCGAATTTATTTATGATTCATTACTTATGGCAAATATGATTGCATAATAAACAATGTGAATTCACAAACCATATCATTTCACACAAAAGAGGAAAACTCCTTTTTCAGTGAATAAATGCCACTCATTTTATAACGGTTACTGTTACTTTTGTTCTGTATTCAGATCAGTGGTAAATATAAATACATGCGCGTGCATTGTAGGAAGCATACATTCACAGTGACTCCTACGATCTGGACATGACAATCAAGAAACATATGGCCACATACAATGAATGTTACAATTGGGCTATCACATAGCATCTCGAAGTCAACTTTAAAAAGTAGGCCAAATAACAGCACGACTTGCCTGGCAAGTACAAGTTGCTATTTGGAGCAAGAAAGGGGAATATCAATCTTGCATATCCCTAATACAAATTATCATCAAAGATTGTAGGAACATTAGAATAAAAACCTCCTGGAAAAGGTGACCGTTATTTCATTTAAACGAAGTTAATGTTCCTCTGTGACTTCGTTCATAATTTGTCAGAATATTTTCCCGTGAATTTGTCACATTTTGTCACAGAGACAGCGAAAAACACACATTTTGTCACATTTTATTTTGAGATGAAAATTTGTCACATATTGTCATGTTTTGTCACATCGGCCCACCCCTGGAACCTGTTTGCCCACATTATTCTTGTAACTGAAAGCAGAAGGTTACATATGGCGGATGTATTGGCTCATCCTCTCGGTCCGGTACCGTGGGCACTTGCAAATTTTGGCGGGACTCTTCGCAGAACTAACAAAGCGGCTCTGGCTAGAGAAATGGAGAAAACACTGCCCCAGTAGAGGTCATTCCAAGCCCATCAACAACAATCATCGACGGAATGAGCTCAATTCAGAAATTCAAAGGATGTGACCAGACCTTCGCCCAGCTAGCAATGTCATTGTTAGTTTATCATCTGCATGAAGGAGCTCAAAGTCATCGAATTGACATTGTGTTCGATGTTTACAGAGAGGCATCCATCAAGACTCGCGGAAAGAATCAAAAGAGGATCTGAAGAAGGAATTCAGTTTAGAAGCATGGCTCCACGACACAGAATCCAGCAATGGCGCAGATTGCTCAGCAGTCCTTCGAGCAAAACGAGTCTGATCAAATTCCTGGTAGAGGAATGGAAGAAACCAACGTACTTCTGGATAAAATTATTTTCGTGACCTATGAGAATAAGTGCTTCCAAATCACAACCGAAAAATGTATGAAAGAAGCACAGTTGAATTCATCACATGAAGAAGCTGACACAAGGCTCCTACTTCACGCCCTTCAAGCTGCAGAATCAGGCAGTAGAGCTGTTGTTATCAATGCTGAGGATACCGATGTCTTGATTTTGTGCTTAGGAATAAGCAGCATGTATCAGAAGTGCGGCACAAAAAATAGAACACGCTACATTGACATTTCGAAGTTGAGTCAAGCTCTTGGAAGTGGCATTTCTAATGCTTTGATTGGCATGCATGCATTCACAGGCTGTGATACTGTCAGCGCTTTTGCGGGTCGTGGTAAGATTTCAATGTTCAAACAGATGAAATCCAACGAAGCATTCCAGGAAGCCTTTAATGACCTTGGGCAATTTTGGGAGTTATCTGAAGAGCTGTTTCTGAGGCTACAGATGAGAACATGCAAGATATACATGCCTTCAGCGACAACGACCGAAGTGAACAAACTGCGTTACCAAATCTTTTGCGCTAAACGTGGAGAAGTTGAGTATAGCCAACTACCCCCGTGTAAAGACTGCTTGTACATGCAAGCTCTCCGGGCCAACTATCAAGCAGCTGTCTGGAGAAGAAGTCTACAGGCTCAACCCCATTTCTATTTTTCAACATCATAGAGTAATACTATGAATTTTAGAGTGTTCATTGCTCGGAATAATAAACTCTCCATCATAATATTCTCTCATTAAGTGAATATACGGTCCGCAGAAATGTATATGATAAGTCGTAAAGATATAAGAAATATTTTCTAATTTTTCATTTGATTCCTCTACTACTACTCACATGCTACTCATTAACCGTCACAATCTTTGCATGCTTTCATGGCTATAATCTGGTTGACTGAAATGAGCACTGCCTAGATAAAAAACGAGTTAATGCTGACACTAGAAGGAAAAAACAGTTCATAAAATGATCATCGAGAAACGAACACTCTACATGTATCTTCCTACACCTTGTTCTATGTTCAAACCAATAGGCCTAATCTATGTACCTAACTTCAGATTACACTTGTTTTGGATATCAGAGGTACGAAATATGTAGTTTAAATATCTTATGACGTATACCGATCATGTTTTGGCCACTCCGTGATGTCTTAATCTTCAGAATACAAGATGATAGTGAAAAACTCCTTTTTTTTGCAGCATGCACACATATATAAGAGTCATTATCTAACCTTAAGCTACCGATCTGGCACTGCTATCACACCTTTCCGTGAAGTAGAGACATACAACTACTCAAAAAACATCATTAAGTGTATTCACCCCAGGTGGTACCGATATCGAAATTTTGGGGCTCTGGACCAAGGACTAACAATAGTCCGGGAGCTAGCGTGAACTTGTGCAGGGAACGAGGTAGTACATAAAACTTTCACATAGCATAGTACACCTCTAACCTACTGCAAAACTTCGCGTCTGCCGGATCAGATCATTTGCTTTTCAGAAATAGAGAGGATAACACAATCCTATGTATTTCCAATGGTAAAATTGTGACACTTAAGGTGTTGACTCCATTTTTTCGAATTTTTGCTCATAAAGTTACACAAATTGGCATTTTGTTGAACTGGTTATTATAGAAATCATCTACAGATCATGATCTTTCAAATTCACTTTTCGTTAAAGTATATCAACAATTTTCCTGAAATTTCTATGTTAAAATTTGCAGTTACACCAACGAAAAGTGTCTGTTTGTACACTTTACTTCATCTTCTGTCAATGAACTCATTTGAAAGATCATGATCTGTAGATGATTTCTATAATAACCAGTTCAACAAAATGCCAATTTGTGTAACTTTTATGAGCAAAAATTCGAAAAAATGGAGTCAACACCTTGAATGTCGCAATTTTACCATTGGAAATACATAGGATTGTGTTATCCTCTCTATTTCTGAAAAGCAAATGATCTGATCCGGCAGACGCGAAGTTTTGCAGTAGGTTAGAGGTGTACTATGCTATGTGAAAGTTTTATGTACTACCTCGTTCCCTGCACAAGTTCGCGCTAGCTCCCGGACTATAATGCGAGGATGGCTGCAAGGAAGACAGTATGGCAAGCGCAAGAGAG
This sequence comes from Prostheceraeus crozeri, assembly GCA_907163375.1. Lineage (NCBI taxonomy): Eukaryota > Metazoa > Platyhelminthes > Polycladida > Euryleptidae > Prostheceraeus > Prostheceraeus crozeri. The sequence goes on along the minus strand of CAJQUW010009797.1, from coordinate 1,744 downwards.
CAAGGCCTCGAATTCGCAAAGAAACTGACCATCGAAGAAGGAAAGAGAAACATCGAAGTAGATGAAAGAGGAGAGTCAAAACATACGTAAGGCTTGTTGCGTGAAAGATAGCACAGGCAATATTATTTCAAAGCCAGATGAGATCAAACAGAGGTGGAAATGAATCAATTATAGAATGTTGAGAGCGAAAACTTTGGGAAATCATAGTTATGCAATTATACGGCAATAGCATGTGAGTGTTTCTAAAACTAAAAAGATACAGGATCGGATTTACCGCCGAAACAGGTATGAAACAGGTAGAACCGGGTTACATGATACCGATTGCAGAAAATATTGATCTGACTAAATAATTAATTACAGTATTAAAAAACATTATCATGAGACTTATAAAACATCTATAAAATCTTTAGATCACGACATAATCAAAAGATGTGAAGTAAATGAAGAGTTCTAGTCGATCAGGAAGCATCTACTCGTATATTCCTCACATTCTTGATTATTATTGATGGCAGGATTATGACACTGAATCATTGTTGCCTCTTTAAGTCGCAGGCTAGCTTCGTCTGTTGCACTGGCAATTATTAGTAGTATAGGGTATGAGATCCGGCGCAAGCACCGGATCACACTCCCAAATAGATACGAATGGAACTATAAAAATACAAATGAGGAAAGTGCCTTAAATTTATAAAAATACAAATGAGGAAAAATGTTTATGACCAAATGTAATAAAAATACAAATGAGGAAAATACAAATATAGGAACGCTCCTGAAATTTATAAAAATGCAAATGAGGAAAAAATGTTTATGACCAAATGTAATAAAAATACAAATGAGGAAAAATGTTTATGACCCAAATGTAATAAAAATGTATAATAAAATAATGATAATTACAAAAAATGAATATGAACAAAAATATTCATTTAAAAATGGAAGATGAAAAAACAAAAGAACCATCAGCCCCTTTATATCCGATATTGGAACATTTGTAGTCTTTACAATTGATTCTTTTTATAGTCTCGAATTTATTTATGATTCATTACTTATGGCAAATATGATTGCATAATAAACAATGTGAATTCACAAACCATATCATTTCACACAATAGAGGAAAACTTCTTTTTCAGTGAATAAATGCCACTCATTTTATAACGGTTACTGTTACTTAACATTTGGTTCTGTATTCAGATCAGTGGTAACATATAAATACATGCGCGTCATTGTAGGAAGCATACATTCACAAGTGACTCCTACGATCTGGACATGACAATCAAGAAACATATGGCCACATACAATGAATGTTACAATTGGGGCTATCACATAGCATCTCGAAGTCAACTATTAAAAAGTAGGCCAAATAACAGCACGACTTGCCTGCAAGATACAAGTTGCTATTTGGAGCAAGAAAGGGGGAATATCAATCTTGCATATCCCTAATACAAATTATCATCAAAGATTGTAGGAACATTAGAATAACAAACAAACCTCCTGGAAAAGGTGACCGTTATTTCATTTAAACGAAGTTCAATGTTCCTCTGTGACTTCGTTCATAATTTGTCAGAATATTTTCCCGTGAATTTGTCACATTTTGTCACAGAGACAGCGGAAAAACACACATTTTGTCACATTTTTATTTTTGAGATGAAAATTTGTCAGAGTGTGGGGGGGGGGGGGGGGGGGGGGGGAAAGGGGTAAATAAATAACATATTGTCATGTTTTTGTCACATCGGCCCTCCCCTGGAACCTG